>OY759253.1:12964825-13414603 GCA_963662185.1 Eilema griseolum
GCACATCACTTAAGTATGATAAAGATAAAGATAAAGATAATTTTATTTGCCGAAATATGTGTAGGTACAGGTGGCTTCAACGGAGGTAGGACACGGCGGTATTCCCGCCCGATTGAGCAGTCCGACTGGGGAAGTACCTCCGCCCTATAGAATACCGCGGTTATAATAACTTCGTGTTGTGTTCCCAGCGGTGAGTAGGGTAGCCAGAGCTCACTGGAGAATTTTTGCTGTCAGTGGGAAGACTAAAGGCTTGTCCTGATTTGTCTTCTACTGACGGCACAGAAACTCTGTACTTACAGGGTTGGCAGCGCGACTGTGACTCCTCTGGTGTTACAGACGTCCATAGGCCACGGTAACTACTTTCCATCAGGTGGGCCGTGTGCTTGACTGCCAACTAAGTGGTATAAAAAAAAAGTGGCATTTTATAATAATACATTACAAGTTTCAACATGTTCTGTCAATGTAGACGTACAAATTTTTTGAAGCTCGTAAGCTGTTGTAGCAGATCGAGATACAGGTACATTGTTTCCCTTCTTACATGTAGCAATGTAGTGTCAAAAACAGAGAAAAATATGTTCATAATACGTAGTCACTACTATTCAGAAGAATAATGTTGACTATTTCGTTTTAAATTACTACTTTTTCGTTTCTATTTCTTCTTTAACATCATAATTATCATCCTAGGGTTAATCCCAGTCGCATTCGAAGTTTTTACCTCGGTGTCTGGGGTCCGCTTTACCAGTTTAAAGGCGATATCGAAGTGTTGCAATTAGACTGGTTGTTGAACTTTTTTAAATATTTACTTTCTTTCTTACGGGTGTAAGAAAGAATGAAAATATTTTATTTGCGACCACACACAATGCATTCAATATTCAAAGTATTTTATTAACTAATTTACCTTACATTGTGCGAGCCCCAAATAGGGCTTTTAATATTATATTATGTGTTTTATCTATTATAATCAATAGGCTCGCCAGCTATTACATTGGGACCTAAACATAAACTATCGAAATGTGGGTGCTAGTACCTCTGGCTACCCCTTCGGGGATATAGGCGTGAGTTTATGTTATGTTATATCTATTTTGTGTCTTGGCATCTTCGTACGTATATCTATCTACAAGTGTACGTCTCAATGTTTAATCGAATGACAATAACTAGCAAAGTAAATATCTGTAAACAAATTACTTAAATCGAAGTATCAAATCAAGCTACAAATATGTCAACTTCAGGATCTTGGAGACAGACACATAATATGTTAAACTTCAATATTTGATAATGTATTTACCATTAGCTGGTTAACAATAAAAGGTATTTTTATCCAACTTAGGTGGTAGACAAGCACACCTGATAGAAAGTGGTTACCGTGACCTATGAACGTGTGTAACACCAGGGGAGTCACACCCGTGATGCCGACCCGATGAAAGAACAGAGATTTTTTGTGCCGTCAGTGCAGAAACTCTCCAGTGAGCTCTGGCTACCCTACTCACCGCCGAGAACACAACGCGAGGTTATTATAGCCGTGGTATTCTGTAGGGTGGAGGTACTTCCCCAGCCGGACTGCTCAATTGGGACAGAAGTACCGTCATGTACTACCTTGTAGTAATTAAAACTGCTTGCGTTTATAAATGTTAACCGTGTATGTGACTCCGTCTGCATGAAATTTCGATTCTGTTCGTTCCCGCCACGCATGGGAATCTTTTCCCGAGATGATTGGCTGAATTTTGGTATAGGTATAGATTATTTTGGAATAACATAAAGGGTGTTATATATCCCTGAACCAATGTTCAGCCAGGTTCATTAAGCTGTTCAAGCGTGATATAACGTCTTCGAAATCTTTGGAATTTATAATAGATTGTGTAGGTTTTTTTTTATACAACTTAGGTGGCAGACAAGCACACGGCCCACCTGATGGAAAGTGGTTACCATGACCTATGAACGTGTGTAACACCAGTGGAGTCACATCCGTGCTGCCGACCCTGTAAGAACAGAGATTTTGTGCCGTCAGTGTAGAGGACAAAGCAGGACAAGCCTTTGGTCGTGCCACTGACAGCACAAAACTCTCCAGTGAGCTCTGGCTACCCTACTCACCGCCGGGAACACAACACGAAGTTATTATAACCGCGGTATTCTGTAGGGCGGAGGTACTTCCCCAGTCGGACTGCTCAATTGGGCGGATATCCATGAAGTAACAAACCCCGTATTTTTCTATTTTTTCTAACATATATACCTAAATAGACTGCTATCACATCGCCGTAAAAATCATATAAATTTATAACTCTAGCAAAAGCGTATACCTTTTGAAATCCGCGTAAGTAATATCCGCGCGTGTCCCATCCCTAGGCTCTGCAGGCGCGTCGCTAGACGGATGTAGTGACGGAAATAAAATGTTGCTCCGACAGTAAGAGATGACATTGTACATACAAACATCACGCATATGTCGACGTTACGGGGTAAACAGGGGCTATTTGAACCTAAATCCGAAACATGTATGAAAACAATTATGAAAGTAGGAGAAGCAAAAGAGGTATGCCAGTATCGTGGCAAGTGGAATCTCTGCCTACCCCACTGGGAAAAGGCTTGACTGTATGTATGTAAATCAAAAACTTTAGAAATACAGAATATTTCATCAAGAACCAAGCGACTTGGTGATTATTTCTTTTGCCGCACTATTAAGACCTGGAATTCATTACCAGCTCACGTGTTTCATTCTTCATACAGGTCCGGGTCCTTTAAATGTGGTGTGAAATAGCATCTGATGAGGCAGCCAAGCAGAGTACCAACATTGTAACATGCTACGTATCTGTAATAGTGACCCTCTTTTCTGAGACTTGGTGTCAGCCCTGAAAAAAAAACTTATTTTTTTATACCGTTTAGTTGGCAGACAAGCACACGGCCCACCTGATGGGAAGCGGTTACCATGGCCTATGGACGTATGCAACACCAGGGGTGTCACACTCGCGCTGCCGACCATGAAGAAACCTTCTGATGCCCCTCTTGAAGAACCCCATATTGTAGGCGCTTGGGAAAACCGCAGCAGGGAGGTCAAACTAAAGCTAAATCGGTTCACCCGTTCAGAAGCTACGATGCCACAGACAGACACACACACAGACACGTTAAAATTAATAGTACCCCGCCATTTTTGCGTCAGGTTTAATAAAAAAAGTAGTAAAAATGAAAAGAACATCGCTAGTTACTAAAAATATATATCTTAAGAAAATCTTAAACGCAGCGTCGACTAAGAAACTATCAACATCCGCATCAGCGGTCCACACACAGCCTCCCATCTCGTCTGAGGCTGTATTGATACTCGGCGCGAGAGCGACCCATTGTTCCGACCACTCCCGATAAGTGCTCTCAGCTCGCGACCAATTCTGTAGCGTTTAGATACTAGAACCACTACAAGAGGTAAAGCTTGGTACTCTGAGTTTTGATGCCTTTATTTAATTTTTTTTTCTTCATGATTTTCCAGCATTTCGAGTTCATTCACAGCCTGTGATATTTAAAAAAAAAATATTCTTCGAAGTTCTTTTTTTCTTTTTTTTTTACGTGCGCAAAATCTCCACGGATACCTCCCCATCGGAGCCGGTGTAAGAGGTTATGTCGGACTCGAACCGAGTAAAACGCACGCCGCCTGTGGGTCGTTTTGGTTGCCGAAGGTGAGGTTAACAGGCATATCCCTCGCACCCCGGCCGACCCAGGGCCATCTCTCACGAACTGGCCCTCTCCTCGGGTGTGTGGGGCCTACAGAGTCCCCAACTTATCCACAGAAAACAGGGAGGTGCGCTGCCGCGGCCTGCTTCTGCCAGGGTGACAGGCGGCTCCACCAGTCACCCCCAGGCCTGCGCTTATGGGGGGCTGAGGTCGTTCATCGACCTCTGACGCCCGAGTAGCCTTCGTACGCGGGCAGCTAGACTTGCGATCCTTCGTCGCTCCCGCTGGGCTCTGGCTACCCTACTCACCGCTGGGAACACAACACGAAGTAATTATGGCCGCGGTATTCTGTAGGGCGGAGGTCCTTCCCCAGTCGGACTGCTCAATTGATCGGAAATACCGCTGTGTTCTACCTCCTACTAAAAAGTAATAGAACAAAGCAATGAATAGATGCGAAACCATTTACCTCACATCCATACATTTCGGCTATTTACAAAGGTAACTAAAATCGTATGCGGCTTGATCATTTCCTTCGAAACATTGAGTAGAAAAAGTGTTCAAATCGCCTGCAACTAAAAAAAAAAGTCACATGCTGTCCCATTTTGGAGCTTGCTGCTTAGTCACTAGCAGCCTAGGCGAATTACTAATTAGGCTGTGAATTTCCACCGTACGGCAAACATCGTGGGCCTTTAGTCACTTGTGTAAATCCCAGATTAGTAATAAGGGATTTTCTCAATACGTTTGGTATTGAGAAAATCCCTTATTACTAATCTGGGATTTCTATTCTTCTATTATTCTTTTTATAGTTATTTATTTTTATTCCATCTTTCAAGTCAGTAAAAACAAATAGATTTTTACTACAGCTAGCAATTTGACTGACGGGTAGGGCTGCCTCTGTCACTCAGTTAAATTAATCATTTTCACCTCGAACCGTCAGCCATACCGTCACCGGTTCAGGTGCCAAGAGGGCTGATTGTATCAATTTAGTTATAAACAATCTGAGAATCAACAAATCTAAGGAGTCAAATCAAGAAAACCAAATCTTGTTTCGTAACTGTAGGTCCTTCTTTTCTTACATTGCGAATAATAATAATAATAATAATATATCTCTTTATTGCATGTACACAAAGAAGGGATACAGAAAAAATACAATAGGTACATCTTTGTGGCATTACAAGTGGAATAAACAAGAAAGTGACGAGACTTAGGGTCAGAGTTTACTGGAGAGTTGTCTTTGCTGTCAGTGGGAAGACTAAAGGCTTGTCCAGATTGTTTCTTCTGCACTGACAGCATAGAATATCTCTGTTCTCACAGGGTCGGTAGGATAGGTGTAACTCCCCTAGTGTTGCACACGTTCATAGGGCACGGTAACCATATTCAATCAGCTGGACCGCGAGCTTGTCGGCCACCTAAGTTGAATAAAAAAAAGACTTCAGTCGCGTATTACATGGTATGACTACGACTGGAAACTTGTTCGCAGCTCGGGATTTGTATATTACGTTACTCTAAATTAAGAGATTTTCTCAATTTCTTGTATAAATTAAATATTAAATAGTTCTTCCGCCATTGGGGACTCAGGCGATAATCGCGGCGGGTTTCACGAATTTGGTCGTGGAAACTTACAACTCCGGTTTCACAGCAAGGCATCCCGTATTCCCGATCCCGTGCACCGAAGGCTCACATTTTTATTCTGAAGTCTCATCCAGAGCTCATGATTTTCGTAACAAAACATGGAAATCTTGTCATCTTTATGTTATTTTTATAATGTTTAAGTGTCAAATATTTAAGAATAAGCATCTTTTGTAGTGTATTTATAGTAAAAATGTTGCGAATAACATGAGTTCTAGCCGTACCTTAAGCAGCTTGACTAAAAATGGCAACCCTACCACAGATCTTAAAATATAGCACAAGTATTTAGGCTTCATTAATTGGCGAACGCCTCACGTACTGTACTCCACATGATTCATATATTATATGTTCAGAGTTTATTTCATAAACGTGTGCCTTGTATAAATAACCACAGATTATACAGTTTGATTTGCTAACATACTAAAAGTTAGTTTGTAACTAAATTGTTTGACGTCGGCAAATTCTAAGGCAAATCCCTACAAGTTCTAAATTCAGAATCGATCTGTCAACATCAAATGAAATATCAAATTCAAAAGTTATCTCAAAAAATTGTTTTTTTCTATATTTTCAAGAAAAAACAGTGACATCGCTGTGATAATTCTTTAAATAATCGAAGATTAATTTTGAAAAAAATATATATTACTAGAATTGGCACTCTTTTTATTGAAATCGTGATAATTTTTGACAATTAAGAGTTTGGGATTAGATCGAGACTGAATTTTGAAGAACTTTTTGCTGGAGCGCTTGCATACCAGCTTCGACTCGGTGCAAAGACGGGCATTGAGGCTGGTCTACAATCCCATACTCGCAGGTGATGTAGAACCTCTCCGCCTTAGGAGGGACTTTGCTTAGCTATGTGCTATGTTCTACCGCCTATACAACGGTTTGTGCTCAGATGAATTGTTAGATATGATGCCCACAGCAACATTCTATCATCGCACTGCTCGCCATAGGCAGGGAATTCATCCCCACACATTGCAACCTGAGACGGTGAGCACTGTGCGGTATGAAAAAAACTTCACCCCACGCTCTCTGAAGCTGTGGAATGAACTCCCATGCACCTACAATATGGGGTACTTCAAAAGGGGCATTAGAAGATTTCTTCAGGGTCAGCAGCGCGAGTATAGCACCCCTAGTGTTGCACACGTCCATTGGCCACGGTAACCACTTCCCATCAGGTAGGGCGTGTGTTTGTCTGCCACCTAAGTATTATAAACATTTTTTTTACTAGGAATTGGTCTTTAGGTACTGTACTAGTGAGCTGCAATTGTTGCTAGAGATATTACAAAAGTCATCGTCAAATCGTTTTGTCTCCCTCGCGCCGTCATCTGCGCAGCGTCGTAATCGCGCACGCGTGTCTATGATAAATGTCAAACGCGCAATAAAAGACGTTCAAAATGAATTGTTTGAAATCGAGTGTGTGACACTGATACTAGAACAAATTGGCGCGAAATGCAACTCTCTATAAATAGATATATGCCTTTTCTCCTCATCAGAAGACTAATCCCGGTTGCATCATATGGTTGCACTTGGGAACTGGGGATCAAATATGATTGGTATAGGTGGTCCTATAAGGGATTTCCCTTGCACCTGACCCTAGGTCACTCTGGGGTGCGTGGCTTCGTGCGGAAATTGGATAACTGATTAAAACCGCACGCCGTCTCGGGCCGGATTGTAAGGTTGCTCAGTAAGGCATTTCCTTCGTACCCTTGCTGACCTTGGGCTGGTGTGGAAACCATAGTGTCCCCATTTTACACGAACTCTTACGTGAAATAGGTCAGAGGCGGGATATTTGAATTTTTTTTGATAAAAATGTAAAATTACTTAATATTTACCTACCATTATTAAAAAAACATTAATTAAACAATAATATCTAATAACGAATTTGCTTAGAGTGACAGTCTCACGTTTCACAATCATTTTACCAACCACAGTCGACGTCATCTTGATTTAAATTTTGATGGATAAGTGTAATTTCGCGCGCGTATTTCGACTGGGACTGGCTCAGACTATGATTATAATCACAGTTTGAGTTATTTTGATATGTTTGCGTCAAATCTTTAAATAGTGCGTCGCGGTTTCTTAATTAAATGTCTATGCTCTAGTTTACTTTTTAATTTAGTTTTTCAACATGAAAGTAACTGTCATGTCGTCTGTCAATAATCGCTTTCATTGGTGTTGCTAGTTGCATTTGACATTAATTGACATAGTAAATGACACGGCTTTTTTAATATAAAAACTTGATGAACCGAATTAAGTATCAAGGTTTAGGACACGTAGATTTATTGGCTAAATATTTAATGTGGCTTATACTAGGATGAGTGACTTACTTAGCTTTATAAATTCGATAATGGTTAAAAGAATACGAGTTGGATAGCTGATTCCTGGATTGTAAAAAAATGACTGATTCTGGCAAAAGTAAAAGGTTAACGACAATTAGCGCGCACCCAATTTCATCTTCTTCTGCATCATCTTAGCATTAATCCCAGTATCTTCCGAAAATTTCACACCTCGCCGTCTGAGGTCCGTCTTACCAGTCTAACTGCGGATTTGACTGAACTTTTTTTTTTATACCACTTAGCAGTCAAGCACACGGCCCACCTGATGGAAAATGGTTACCGTGACCTATGGACGTCTGTAACACCAGAGGTGTCACAGTCGCGCTGCCAACTCTGTAAGTACAGAGTTTCTGTGCCGTCAGTAGAAGACAAAGCAGGACAAGCCTTTAGTCTTCCCACTGACAGCACAAATTCTCCAGTGAGCTCTGGCTACCCTACTCACCGCTGGGAACACAACACGAAGTTATTATAGCCGCGGTATTCTGTAGGGCGGAGGTACTACCCCAGTCGGACTGCTCAATCGGGCGGAAATACCGCCGTGTCCTACCTCCGTCAAAACTTCTATATTTACCGTGAAGCGACTGCCATCCGATCTCCACAACCCAAAGCCGATATCGAAGCATTGCAGTTATAACAGTTGTTGAACTTTTTAGGGCTTCAACTACCCTCGACAACTGCCATAGATGTTGGTAAAGCAACCGAGACCGACGGCTTAACACGACCAGATCAATGCAAATATCCATATTCAAGCATACAAATATTTACACTGGGTGGAGATCGAACCAGCGCCTTCTGCGTAGCGGCCGCGTTCACTACCGCCAGTACCTCCACACCACAGAGGCTGTTCGCACCCAGTCATATGTCTCACGCCTGTAAATCCCCACAGAAGAAGGCAAAGGTGTATTAACACACATTTCATCTAACACGACTTTAGGTCCAATGTAATACAAAGCTATTGCCGTAATGCGGGCACTTTTTATGGGCTGTATTTTTACTATCAGATAGAGAACAGTCAACAAGTCCCTTAGTCACCTTTTACGATACCCACAGATGGGATGGTCCTATTCTACAAAAGGCACATGTAAGAACATTTCGAACGAATGAACTCGACAGCTGAATTCGCGTTGAGATTTCAATTTCCCATGCTGGTAATTTGGTGACATCGAGCACAAGTCGACAGTGATGTATGTTTAAGTGCCCAACAACGTGACGTCATCAAATTTACAGCAAGCAAAATTGAAATCTCACAGCTGGTTCAGCTGTCGAGTTCATTCGAAGTGCCTGCTGCACCGGGAATCAAAACGGCAAGAAGTACTATTATTATTACATACATATAATTACGCCTTTGTCCCCGGAGGGTAAGGCAGAGGTGAATTAACATCCACATTTCACCAATCATTGAATTCAGTCCCACGTAATAGAGGGTGAGCCTATTGCCGTCTTCCGGGCACTATTGTCCGGGCTGTATATATCTGTCTGATGTCAAACAGCCCTATCCCTTAGTCGCTTTGTACGACACCGCATGAGAAGAGATGGGGGTGGTCTAAATTCTGTTCTGCCGGGAACCACGCGGCACAGTATTAGTATTAGTAAGGAGGTAGGACACGGCGGTATTTCCGTCCAATTGAGCAGTCCGACTGGGGAAGTACCTCCGCCCTACAGAATACCGCGGTTATAATAACTTCGTGTTGTGTTCCCAGCGGTGAGTAGGGTAGCCAGAGCTTACTGGAGAATTTGTGCTGTCAGTGGGAAGACTAATGGCCACCCAAGTGGTATAAAAAAAATATATAAAAAATATATACATAATATGTACAAAATCTACTTGGTTACCATAATTATCATGAACAATATAATGTATATGCATGCAAACCACGTCGCTACAGCTTGTTTTGATCGTATATTCCTCGCACCTGGTGCCCAACGTTGACTAATGAGCGCCTAAATTCATACCGTCGTCCGTATAACATCTGTATACCTTGTTATTTAATACCTAATGCAGTTTTAGAATGCTATTAAAAAGTTAAAGAGAAAAAATATAAATTCTAAATTTTGCAAAACACTGGCAACATTTTAAAACTAAACATTTCGAAGAGTTTTGGCGCCAACGCGGAAAAGGCCGCTTCGTGATATTATTTCATTTTCTGAATTAGGTGTTATTTCATTGATTTAAAAGTGAAAAAAAAGTAAAAAATTATTTTGCCATTACAAAACTGCAAACAACTATTCACAAGTTTACCAGGTGTGTACATAACAGTATTGAATAGGAACAATTCCGATATTGCCAAAAGCTTTCTACACTAGGCTAAGCCTGTCCTGTAGAAAACTTTTTTTTTTCCAATTCAGTAATTACAATAGTAGGTAAGATATAGTTGATGTACCTACTTATAAACAACTTATAACAAAATTCATTGATATATATACTCACGTACTTAAAAAATTGAATTTACACAAAATTATACGTTTAAGTTCTTACCTATATGTGTAAAAATTGTGAATATAACATCTTAGATAACGTACACAAGAGTAGGAAAGTGCCATTTACCGTGACTTGTGGTTTTCCGTGTGGGTTTCAAAAATCATTTTCAAAGCCTCTAGTTAAATCTAAAAAACTTCTTTATCCGGTCGCTTAACTGGACTATTGACATAAAGTTAGGAAACTTAAGATAGAGGCTTAAAGCACTTGTATACCTACATAACCAATAAGTAAAATACAAAAATAAAATAAAAAAATAAGTAACTATTTACGCGAAAGAAAAACGACAAACCAAAAAAATTTTAGAGTAACCTACTAAATAAATTATTATAATTTATTTAGTAGGTTACTCTAAAATATTTAGTTTACTTTGTTCTTTCTTTCTCAAAATGCGTACTTTAGAACAGTTTTGTTGGAGAAATAAATTGCAGATACTCAAGAAGGGCTTGAGAGAGACTCAACCCCAATTTTTCAGTTCAGAATCCGGTCATACGTCATGAGGTTTACATTTGCATAGATAATAAAATCAACAAAGATAAGTGACATTACTGGGTAACAGCGCCATCTCTTATTAGTTCCTTGTAAACTATTCACTTAACAATGTCAAGTGGACAATGAAACATACGTCATTAATAATTATTGTTATTTTTATTATTCTTAGCATCTTTAACTAACCATAAAATATATAGAAAACTTAAGCTCTAAATAATATATCCGGGTAACGGTAAAAATAACTAAATTATCTGAATAGCAGTAGTTTATTATTAGAAGATATTCGCATTTCTGCGGGAATGTGTCTTTGTGTGAATGACATAACGATAAATAATTTACACCTTCAGCATTACTTTGTGATGAATTGTCGTTTGAGAATCTGATATATGGAAGACTTATGATAAAATGGATGTGTGGGACCTGCGCTTAAGTTTTAACCGAGCATATTAGCATGTGGGCCCCGATTCTTCTTAGTTTATGTCACAACAAAATCACTGTCATATGACACTGACTCTGTAAAAACTGCTATTCAATTTTACATTTTATGCATATACGGTTACGGTCCAAAATTAAATAAAAAAAAGTTCATTAAAATTTTTATTCTCTCTATAAGACACCATTTTATTTTAGAATAAGTACATGAAATTAAAGTCTACAATTAAATATAATTTTTTGCAGTGTCTGTGGCATTGACAGTGGCTTTGACCTAATATTAAATTAGCGGAATTGAGGCCTAGGTCAGTATTAGGGTGGGTGACCCATCTTCTAACACAGTTGCTATGCGAAAATACATTCGTTACGAGTAGTTAAAGCTCTAAAGTCTGTTACTCAAAATTTCATCTGTCAAAATCATATCTTCCCAGACGGTGTCGTACAAGGCGACTAAGGATTGGGCTGTTTAATATCAGACAGATATGATCTAAACAGACCAGACTCAGCCTCAGATGCATGGCTCGAGTCAACAATAGTGCCCAAATTACGGCGATTGGCTCACCCACTATTACGTGGGACCGAATACAAGTATTGGTGAATGTTGGAGTTAATTCACCTCTGCCTAACCCTCCAGAGATAAAGGCGTGATTATATGTATGTATGTACCTTTGAACTAAGTCTAAGTTTTAAAAATTATTTCCACTGCCCCTTAAGACTCCGCTACAAACATCTCTATATTAAGAGAATCGGCCTTCAATTCCCAAAAGATTACACAGCTGTGTGGACAACACCACAAGCAAATATGTATTTAAAATCATCCAATCAGCGTATGCACATATAATAACACAGTGTCCGTCGACAAGTCGTTAATCATTGAACAGATGCGACTTGTCGGCCGTGTGCGGCCAGCCTGTGATCGATATGAACATAATTGTATTGTTAATTAATTATCTTTTGTTTTTCAAATGGTGTTTACCGTATGTGGAGGAGGTAGAACACGACGGTATTTCCGTCCAATTGAGCAGTCCGACTGGGGAAGTACCTCCGCCCTACAAATACCGCGGCCATAATAACTTCGTGTTGTGTTCCCGGCGGTGAGTAGGGCAGACAGCTCACTGGAGAGTTTTTGTACTGACAGTGGTACGATCAAAAGCTTGTCCTGCTTTGTCTCTTACACTGACGGCACAGAAGCTCTCTGTGCTTACAGGGTTGCACAAATCAGTCATGTTAGCCCGTGGTAACATTTACCATGTTACCGCGGGCTAACATGGCTGATTTGTGCTCAGCTGCTTACAGCTACTACTTTAAGGGTCAGTGACCCTTAGGTCGTAAAGTAGGTACTGTCTAAGTACTGTACCAGCTGGTTGATGCCCCTAGTTCACTGCTGAGCCTGTCTGTACCATAGCCAAATAAAAGACAGAGCAAGCGGAACAGTTCTGTATTCAGAGTATTCCGCCTGTAAGGAAATGGTCCCATCTAAGTCGTTTCTTGAATGTGATCGAAACAAAATTCTATGATGATTTGAAACTCGGCGTCTAGTAAAAATTGCACCGTAATAAATTAACTGTCATTTACTTCCATATTCAAGTAAATTCCAAAAGCCTATTGCCCATTGCAGTATTATTTTTGAGCCGCCATATTTCGTTGCAAGACGCTGGCCGAGTGCCAAGTCACCGTCAGGGGGGTATGTCGTAAATAATACGTTTATAAGGCCCGCGTTCGATGCCGGGGCGAGGCAAACTTGTCAAGTATTTCATTAATTTACTGGTGAAATTAAAATACAAGGAAGTTTAATGGCCAGGAGAATGCAATGTGCAAAGGGGAATGCAACGTGCATATTATTATGAATTATTAACTATTTGATTATGTTGTTCTTATTAAGTGAAGTTTGTGCCTATTTGCTAGCCAGGTAGGTAGGGTCGTTGCCCTTCTTAGTGTATCGGTAGACTGCTTAGGGTCGGCGCACATTGTTGGCTTCGGCAAAGAAAAGATTCAGTTTTTTTTATATAACATATATATAAAATTATAAACAAACGCCTATATCCCCGAAGAGGTAGGCAGAGGTGCTAGCACCCACATTTCGCCAGTTTATGTTTAGGTCCCAATGTAATAGGTGGCGAGCTTATTGGCATTAACCGGGCACTAATGAACCTGCGATAAATACACACATAACTTCGAAAAGCATCGAAAAGTCATTGGTGTGTGCCATGGTAAAACCTGGGATCGAACTCGAGACCTCGTCTCAGCAGTCAATTCACCTTCGGGGATATAGGCGTGAGTTTATGTTATTAGTTATTACTATTATTGTATATTAACGTATATTATGTATTGTTTCAGGTACTTACCTACATTTCAAACCAGCTCCTCGTTGCGTTATTCCCGGTGGTATTCAAGATATTCACCTCGAAGTCGAGGGTTCAATTTTCTCAGTCTAACAGCGCGACAGGTCTGAACTTGTTCGAAAATGTACCTATCCAAAATGTTCGAGCAATTTTGAGTACCTAACTTCATAACGATATTAAACATTACTACACATAGCGCATAGTCTTTTGGTCTTAATTAAATAAATAATAATAATAATAATAAATATTCCATGACATTCTACACAGCGCTATCTAGACCCATGGTAAGCATAGGTTATCTAGCTGGTATTATGGAATCTGGAATGCGGACAAACATACTTAATTTTTTTTGTAAATACATACATATTATACATAGAGACACCCAGACCAATGAAATATACATATTCATGGATACAAAATTTGCACTGAGCGGGAATCGAACCCGCGCCCTCTGCGTAGCAATCGAAGGTTCTACCACTACGCTACAAAAGTCATCAATTATCGTGTATCACTATGTATTAAGGATTTATTTATTTACCTGTGGATAAATTTTAAAATGTAGTTTTAAATAAATTGTGCCAGAAAGGCTATTATAAAATCCAAGAATACATGGATGATAAACAAGCTTGGAAATGAGCTGTTCGCTCAACTATGCTACTCAAGTAAATTTTTGTATTTAAATTAAGTAGACTAAGTGTATGTTTGTAAATAGACCATAAAAAATGCCCGCTGAATTCTTTTCCGGAGTCTTCTCAGATTAGAGCCTGCGTTTCGAACCGGTGGTCCATTTGCTAAACTAGTTTTCATATTTCCTTTTGTATTGACGTTTTGTAAGTGCCGATTTAATGGTCTATGCAGAATAAATTATTTTTGACTTTGACTATATCTACCACCTAAGGGGTAAAAAAATCCCCGACGGTCCACGGGGGTGGTTGTGAAGCACTCGGACCTACTAAAACCGGGGTATAAAATAGTCTAAAGCCTATCCCGCGCTCCCGGCTGGCCTTGGGCCATCTATGATTTTAAGATAGTCCCCACAGGTGTGGGAAACTGTTGTCCCCATCGAACCCCTGAAAAGGGCGAAGGCGAACGTCACCACTACACCGGCGGGGGTAAAGTGGTGACAGGCGGCCGCACAAAAATACAAATCTTTCCTCTTTATAATATTAGTATAGAAAACCACATGAGGTCGACGCGGTGGGTCTGGTTGGGGGTTGGAGTCCCGCCTGAGTTGATTCATTTTTCCAATATTAATCAATTTGAATAGTCGGTAAACTAATTCCATTAGAAATTCATCAAATTTAATATCTTGTTTATTATTTTATGAAACTTTGTCTAGACCCTTTTGTTTTGTTTACGTAAGCAGATTTATTACAATTATTTAACCCCCCTCCCCCTTGTCAGCCAAAGTAAGCAAAACTCTTACCCTCCAATGCTTGCGTACCTAATCATTGGCACCTATGTACATATTTCTATATTGTATGGTTATTGCATGCTGTATTATGTGTAATAAAGTGAATAACTACTGCTTACGCAATCATTATCTAGACCCCCCACCCCATGTCATCAAAAATAAGCAACCCAAAGACCCCCCTCCCCTCTTCCTTTAGCGCTTACGTAATACTTGAACAGCCCAAACGGAACAAAGTTGCGGAACAATAGCGATTGAATTAAAACTTGAGAGTGATTAATGTCTAAATAAATTTGTTATTGACTCTTGAAGTTATTGAATTTACTGGCTTTTATTATATTATAGACGTTTATTCAAATTTACATAATATACACGGCAGTTATCTAAATTAAAATATATAAAAAAAAAACAACCAGAATATATATCTAAATAATCCTGCAGGTTCAGGCGTCAAAGAATTCCTCCCCATCGATGTCAACCGGGAAGGTGGCCAGAATGCTGGCGGCACTGCCACGTTGAATGGCAATACCAATCCTTTGCGCAAGGAATAAACCAGCCCTCTGGTCACGGGTAGCGTCAATTAAACGTTTAGAAATGTCTCTAAACAAAAGACGGGCACTTGGACCCCATGATCCCAGAGTCTAGATCCCAAACGGCTCAAATATGTAATTACCACTTATATTACTATAGCAGTGAACCACTGTCGACGCAGCAGCAGCGCAGGTGCAGTTTGCATTCCCTGGAAGGTGTGAAGGCGCAAGGGTGTCAGCAGATGTAGTATCCTACACCAAATGCCTTCCCATCTTCCAAGGCACCAATGACATTCCATCTGGCCTCTTGCCATCGTCGCGCGTCAAGCCAGTAGTATAGTATTTTAAACTTTTATTAACTTCCGAGTCTTTTCCTACAGTCCCGGGTCCTTTAAGCGGGGCGTGAAAAAGCATCTGATGCGGCCGCCAAGCTGAGTGCCACCATTGTAACATTACATAGTGTCTGTAATCGTGACCCTCTTTCCTGAGACTTTGACTTTAACTTACCATCAGCTGAGGTGAAGTCAAGTTGACCTGTCCTAGATAAAGAAATAATAATAACTCAGTTTGGGTCGGCTTTCAGTCATACCTCTAAAAATCAGGATAATATTTTAGGTTTTTTTTTAAATAACATATACGGGCATAAAATAACAGTTTAATAGTCATTTATTTATGAGGAGACAATAATATCTTTAATTGATTACATTAAATAAAATATGCTATTATAATATACAATTACTTATAAATTAAAAACTAAAAACTATGCTAACTATACAATATATACAAAAATGGGATAGAGAAAAACAGTTTAATAGTAATAATATACCAGTAGAGTTTGTGATAATACTACAAGTTATAATTAAAACAACAGATACTTTTTATTTTACGTGCGCAAAATCCCCACGGATACCTCCCGCCGGAGCCGGTGGAGGAGGTTATGTCGGACTGGAACCGACTAAAACGTACGCCGCCTGTAGGTCGTTTTAGTTGCCGAAGGTGAGGTTGACAGGCATATCCCTCGCACCCCGGCCGACCCAGGGCTATCTCTCACGATCTGGCCCTCTTCTCGGGTGTGGGGACTACAGAGTCCCCAACTCGTCCCCATTATCTTATTATATTTCTATTAGGCCTCTCCCAATGTGCGCCATTTTCTCCGACCCTCCGCCTTCCGCATCCATTCTGCCCCAGCCACCTTTTTCAGGTCGTCCGTCCATCTGGCTAGGGGGCGTCCTACATTTCGTTTACCTTCCCGCGGTCTCCACTCTAGGACTCGTTTGCTCCAACGGCCATCGGTCCTTCGACAAACGTGGCCAGCCCACTGCCACTTCAACTTGCTTATTCTGTGACCTATGTCGGTAACTTTAGTTCTCTGTCGGATAACCTCACGGACTACGGTGGGCTAATTGATTGATATTTCTATTATATTATCTTATATTTCGTGGCTTAACATTAACACCCACATTTCACCAATCATTGAGTTCGGTCCCACGTCGGGGTGAACCTATTGCCGTCTTTTGGCCACTGTTTGTTGACTCAAGCCATGCATCTGAGGCTGAGTCTGGGCTGTATATATCTGTCTGATGATAAACAGCCCTATCCCTTAGTCGCCTTGTACCACACCGGAAAGAAATGGGGTGGTCCTAATTCTACTCTGCCGGAAACCACGCGGCTGTTATTATTTGTTTTTGTATTTGTTTATACTTAGTAGTAATGGGGTAATGGACTGCTGAGACGAGGTCTCGGGTACGATTCCAGGTTTTACCATGGCACACACCAATGACTTTTCGATGCTATTCGAAGCTATGTGTGTATTTATCGCAGATTTATGAGTACCCGGTTAATAGCAATAGGTTCGCCACCTTTTACATTGGGACCTAAACATAAACTGGCGAAATGTGGGTGCTAGCACCTCTGCCTACCTCTTCGGGGATATAGGCGTGAGTTTATGTTATGTATTTGTTGATTGTGTTATTATGTTTGTAGTGATAAATACCGAGAACTATGCCTGCTAATAAATCTCTTATCAATAAAGCTATCACGAGGGTGCTAAAAGTAATTCTTTCTTTTATAACTAACGCTATCACAAAATGTATTAGAATTTCGCGATTATTTCTTATCAAAACATAAAGTTTAAATTGAAAAATTAAATTTTTCTATTAGATTATGGTTACGGAACTGTCCCAGTAAATATAATCGTTCAGAAATACTAATCTTGGATTTCTTTGCTAGCATACACGTGTTTCTTTCTTCTTTTAAAAAAAATATGAGATCAATTTTGTAGGTAATTATATGATCAACCCTACACCCTAAGATATCGTGTACTATATATATGTATACACACACGTTTGCACGTAGATGGATGCACTCTGCGCTCACATCCTATGATGTTTTTTAACTACTATTGTGATTCTGATAATGAATGTAAATTTACAACTTTGTTAAACCTATTTTTACGATAGCACCTGCTCTTTGCGTGAAAAATATGAGAATAAAATAATTTTAACCTTGAATTTAAAAAAAATGCACAAGTCTAATCGATATCACTTATGATATTTCTTATATTATGGTGTATTTAAGATCCCTACCAATTTTCAGCTCAATACGAATTAATGCAAGCTTACCATTTTATTTTCTTTATTTTGAATGGATTATATAGTCTAAAGCCCTTTAACGTAACGTGAAATTTACCCATCTTTTTTGGTTAATTACCCAATGGAATGGGTAAAAACGACAACCTATTACTAAGATTTCAATGTCTATCTGTCTGTCACTAAGCTGTATCTCATGAACCGGTATAGTTAACAGTTGAAATTTTTGCAATAGACGTATTTTTGTTGCCGCTATAGCAATAAAATACTAAAATTAAATTCATATTATAGCATAACAGACTTCCTGGCAGATAGTATTAACTAACTAGCATTAACTAGTAAATACTGCTATTATATAAATTATAGTAAAATACTTATTAGGTAGGCCTAATATTCTGACATCGTTGACGTTGACCACTAACTTAATATATACGTGCCATTGTTTTCTATTGTATTTTAATCTATTTGACATGATTATTGATAAGATATTGACACGAATATTGACTGTATTTCTGATTTGACATTACATAATGATTATTGAACTGTTAGTGAAAATTGAAAGCAATTATTGCGCATCTTATGGCTAAGCGTCTCCTTACGCATATATTTGTACGCCGCTATATGGAGTAAAACATGACTGGACTATATAAACTATTACTGACCTATTGCATGCTTTTGTATGTACACACATGTTTTGAACAAATAAAATGATTCTATTTTATTCTATTCTAATAAGATGATATAATAGTACCTACAGAACACCGCTGCCATAATAACTTCGTGTTGTGTTCCCAGCGGTGATTAGGGTAGCCAGAACTCAATGGAGAATTTGTGCTGTCAGTAGAAATATCAAAAGCTTGTCCTGCTTTGTCTTTTGTACTGACGGCACAGAAACTCTGTGCTTTCGCTGTCGGCAGCGCGAGTGTGCCTCCTCTGGTGTTACATACGTCCATAGGCCACGGTAACCACTTTCTATCAGGTGGAGCGTGTGCTCGTCTGCCACCTAAGTGATATAAAATGGGCGGAGGTACTTCCCCAGTCGGACTGCTCAATTGGACGGAAATACCGTCGTGTCATACCTCCTACCTACTAAGTGAAGTCAAATTGGCGGGTCCCATATAAAAACATATAGTCTCTACCTACTCCATTGGGAAAGAGGCGTGACTATACGTCTGTATCACATTACAAACACACAAACTTACAAACATACATACCAAGGCGTCAAAACCTCTAAAAAGCTTATCGCGTTTTGCACATTCCTCCACGCATAACTTATCAAAACTCTCCACTTGAATGCTGTCCCCCTGGTACATATATCATAGCAATATCTATTAATTAATGGCCCACCATTGTCTCCGGACAAAGCCGTAAAATGGCCAAATATTCTACTGCACTCCCGTTAACGACAACGCATTCAATACTAAAATTATTTATGAAGAATTATTTTACTATTGTCTGTGTTATTAATGGCATTCGGTATTATAATTTTAATTAATTGAAATATTCTTGGAAAGAAGATTTACTGTCAGTCTCTGGAGAAAGCCCCTGAAGTGTGTTAGGATACCTTTTCTTTCTTTCATTATCTTTCTTTCTTTTAATAGAACTAAATGGAAAGAAAGAAAGAAAGAAAAATATTTTATTCAAGCCCCACACAGCGGGCACCCTACCAAATACAAACAGGTAGGCGATACAACAATTAGCAGGCGGTCTGATGTCTCTACCTACCCCGAAGGCAAATAGGCGTGAGCATTATGTATAAATATAAAAATTCTACAACAAATGTTCTACAACATTCTATACAGAGTCATCTAGCTAGACTGATGGTAAGCATGGCTTAACTAGCTTGTGTTATGGAATTCTAATTAATTATTTTCCCTTCATATTGGTAGGTATTGTTTATTTTATATTTTTTATATCTACTAGTATATTTATATTTATATGTTATGGTTATAGCTGTATATTTTATTTGTTCTTTTGTTTTGTCGCATGACTGTCCCATCCCAAGGTTGCCTGGAAGAAATCACTTTCAGCGATAAGGCCGCCCATTGTACATTGAACTGTATATACATACTACCTACTTATCTCTGCTGTAAATTTATTGATGTACAATAAAGTCTTATCTATCTATCTATCTAAGTACCAGCAATGCTATGATCTCCAATTTAACAGCATCGAGATGTCTCCTTACTACAGTGTTATAAAAAAATATCAAATCTTTAAGTCACGTCCTCCCAAGAGTTAGACAGACATTTGTTTAATTAAATTCCGTCTGCAGTAAGAACTGAAATTATGTCAATATCTCCGACTTAAAAGACAATTAACCTGAGACTATTATTATCTCTCAAAGTTATATTGTATTTGGTATACTCAGATTTATCTCGAACCTAAGTCGTGGCCAAAGCTATTCTTAATATTTCCTTGCCTGATGGTAAGCTGAAGGCAAAGTCTCAGAAACGAGGGTCACCATTACTTACACATACCGTGTGACAATGGTGACACTCAGCTTGACGGCCTCATCATATGCTTTTTCACGCCCCGCTTAAAGGACCCGGTACTGTAGGAAGAAGGAAACACGTGAGCTGGTAATGAAATCCGAGCCTTAATGGTGCGACAGAGGAAAGAGTCACCGAACCGCTTGGTTCTTGATCGGATGTTCTGCACCGTGTGCGGGTGGACATCTTAGTCCTGCACGTGTTGTTAATATTTTCTTGTTTAACACTTTTTAGAGCGTAATTTTTCAGTAGTCGTGTTTTAGTTTTTAAACTAATTTTTTTACATACATACATATAATCACGCTTTTATCCCCGGAGGGTTAGGCAGAGGTAAATGAACACCCACATTTCACCAAACATTGTATTCGGTCCCACGTAATAGGGGGCTATTGCCGTATTTCGGGCACTATTCAACAATAGTTTGGTGAAATGTGGGTGTTCATTTACCTCTGCCTAACCCTCAGTCTCAGATTGTGGCTTGAGTCAACACTCAAGCCACAATCTGAGACTGCGGCTATGTATATCTGTCAAATGTTAAACCGCCCTATCCCTTAGTCGCCTTGTACGACACCGCATGGGAAGAGATGGGGTGGTAGAGATGGTTTCATGAGAATCGGTCAAGCCGTTTCGGAGGAGTTTAACCACAAACACCGCGACACGAGAATTTTATATATTAGATTATTTAAGAGCAAGCAAAGTTAATACATATTTAAAATGTGCTAATTAAATGCTTTCAGTTGATGCTAAACACAGTATATTTATCTCAAATTTATTTTTTTAACACAGTACTTCATGACCGCTAGATGGCGCCATTAAATTCAGTGACACGTCATATAGCCTATAATCAGCGGACAATTAAGACGCTTCTAATGAACCTGATTTACCCAGTTCTAATAAATACTTAAGAAGATATAAGGGAACTACTGAATATACATACTTAACCTGTCAAAATCATAACCCTACTTTACGCCATAGTCGGGTAAAACTATCTACAAGATGAGCATCAAATGCTTCCACCATAACGAACTACCTAACACTACCTATTCATCATGGTTGAACACAAACAACACGTAAAGCCCGCTAGTCTCACACAATTGATTGAAATCGCATTCATATTTCACTTCGTAATTGGTAGGTACCTACAGCCGTATTTGAGATATCGTTTTCTGAAAAAATGGATACGAGAAATGTTTAGTGATGTGATTAAACCTCTTCCAATTAGTCTAACCCTCCCCTTTCCTAGACAGGACAACACGTGCAGGGCTTAGATGTCACCCGTACACGGTGCAGAATATCCGATCAAGAACCAAGCGGTTCGAACTCTTTCCTTTGTCGCACCATTAAGGCCTGGAACTCATTACCAGCTCACATGTTTCCTTCTTCCTACAGTCCCGGGTCCTTTAAGCGGGGCATGAAAAAGCATATGATGAGGCCCGTTTTGACGTTCAGTAAAAAGTATTTTTTATAAATGTATAAAGAAATACTTTTACTTAACGTCATAACGGTAAGTTATTAAACATTGTACATTATACAACTTAGCGGGCAGACAAGCACACAGCCGTGGTAAGTGATTACCGTGACCTATGAACGTGTGCAACACCAGAGGAGCTACCGACCCTGTAAGATAGGAGAGTTTCTGTGCCGTCAGTGCAGAAGACATAATCAGGACAAGCCTTTAGTCTTCCCACTGACAGCATAAAAACTCCCTAGTGAGCTCTTGCTACCCTACTCACCGCCGGGAACACAACACGAGGTTATTATAACCGTGGTATTCTGTAGGGTGGAGGTTATTTCCCCAGTCGGACTGCTCAATTGGGACGGGAATACTGTCGTGTCCTACCTCATCAAAAACTAAGAACACTGGACAGTAAAATACCCATTTTTTAAATATTCTATTAGCGTGCCTGTGTTAAAAAATGCATAAGTACATACACATAATCACACTTTTAAATCCCCGAAGGGTTAGGCAGATGTTTATTAACACCCACATTTCATCAACAATGTTTATTTTTTTATACCACTTAGGTGGCAGACAAGCATTCGGCTCACCTGATGGAAAGGGGTTACCGTGGCCTATGGATGTAAGTAACACCAGGGGCGTTACACTCGTGCTACCGACCCTAAAGAAACATTTCATGATTTTCGTCCCGCGTATTAAGGAGCGAGCCTCTTGCCGTCAAACGGGTACTTTTGTCAGGAATTACATGTAGCCTCTAAATTACAAAAATATCTTTTTCGAATACATCTTCACGCCCTTCCATGTAACATAGTATTCTACAATGAAGGGTAGGCAATAATTCAGGTAATTCACTTCAATAAAGGAATTTCATTTGTAAGTGAAACGCAATAAATTTTCCGACGCCATTGTACAACGCCATCTATTGTTCAGTAGGGGGGAACTCGGTGGATTGAATTTAAATCATTTTGGGATGGAATGGTTTTGTTCGAATTCTATGAATAAGATGTGTCTATGGGTAATAGGATACGTAACGTTACGGTGTCTTAGTTTGGACCCTATCACAAAAGTACCCGTTCGACCCTCATTTTAGATGAGGTTGAAACTTTGAGGTCGAACGGGTACATGGTATTTAAGATGGAGTATGATAGCACGATATTCTTCCTTATTCTTACTAATACGAGTATTAGGTACTATTGAGAGTATAATTTTTTTTATTCTGTCCGCCATTCCAGTACACCCTGCGGGTTGGTAAGAAGCTGGAATGAAGTCCAGAGAATATGAATTCCAGTTGTTTATAATCCCAAAATGGTAGTCCCTTAATCTCTGAACCAATTTTGATGAATTCGGGACAGAGGAAACCTAAAATTTGTGAAAGATCGACATAAGCTAAATTACCCAGTACCCGTAAGACCTCATGGTTTGGACCCTATCACAAAAACACCCGGGCGATCCTAACTTTAAGACTCATTGATATTTATATACTCTTACGATCTGGCCCTCTTCTCGGGAGTTTACGACGACCCCAGGGTCGTGTCTTCTTCTCATCGCGTCAATCTCAGTCGCATCTGAAGGTTTCACTTAGGAGTCTGGGGTCCACTTTACAGAATACTGGATAGTGACAACAGCATCCTATAAACTGTGGCAGAGAGTATCGATTCTCCAATTATTAAATTTCTTGTGAGAGGGGGCGATCATTTAAGAGCACAGTACTGCCTAGGGTCCCTATTGCTTAAGTAGCCGAGTAAAGAAAAATAATCACAATTTTGTATTTTAAAAAGAAACATTTATTCGCAAAGGACAGAGAAGAAGTGACAAACGACAAAAGACGGTGTATAACATTTAAAAAAAATTTAGAACTGCCATGCAGTCTATATACAAAAAAGGTTTTATGAGCGTCACTAACAGTCCCAATCGCAAAATGTATTTGAGATAATTGCTAAATTAAAAATAGATCTAATAAATAAATTGAAATGAATTTAGGTATAATAATGTGCTTGGAAGAAATCGCTTCAGCGATAAGGCCGCCCATTGTACATTAAACTGTATATACATGTTACCTACTTGTCTCAGCTGTAAATGTATTGGTGTACAATAAAGTATTATCTATCTATATATCTATCTATGTGCACTAACCCTAATCTGAGTGGTTACTAACACAATGAATCAATGTTATCTGAGAAATAAATGATTTTGATTTTACCAGACTAACTGCAGATTTGGCTCAACTTTCATATTTTCCGTAAAGCGACTGCCAACTGACACCCACAATCCAAAGGCGACATCGAAGCATTGCAACTAGACCAGTTGCTGAACTTTTTAGAGCTCTAACTGCCACAGTTTTTCGTATAGCAACCGAAACCAACCGAACGGCTTAACGTGCCTTAATCCTAGGAAGAGACTATTGAACTAAATACCATACATACATACATAAAACACGTCTGTCTCCCATAAGGGTAGGCAGAGATCATGGATCTACATTTGCTACGAACTAAATACCAGGCGTGCATAAAACCGCTGGAGGTGTTATCTTGTCGCGATATTTCAAGCCAGTGCTCGCGTTCAGCCGCGTGTGAGCACATGTAGTCAGATAGTTTCATTTATATTCTGAATGCTTTGACTATTCTGTAGCATCTGCTATACAATATGGCTGAAAAAATCTACATCCTATGCTATTCCATTAGTCCTAGTAGGTAATATTATAATTATGAACGTTATACGTGTTTTGACTGAGAAATAATACAAGTATCACCACCCCATCTCATCCGATGGGTGTCGTAAGAGGCGACAAACGGCTGTGGGGGGCTCCTCAAACCCGGGGATCAGATGGGGACTCAGTGGTCCCCACACCCGAAGAGGGCCGTCTCATAATACTAACTTTCAAACAATGAATCAATTATCCCATCATAGCCCACTGCTAGACATAGGCCTCTTCCAATGTTGGAAGACTTCGGCCTACTGTTTCCATGCTGGCCAGGCGGGTTAGTACAGGGTTTTATTTAGAGTTTTCCTTCTCTCGCAGTGATATCGCCTGCGTATTTTTCCATTAGTTGCCTCTTTTTTTTTACGTGCGCAATATCCCCACGGATACAACCGGAGCCGGTGGAAGAGGTTATGTCGGACTCGAACTGACTAAAACGCACGGCGCCTGTGGGTCGTTTTTGGTGGTCGAAGGTGAGGTTAATAGACATATCCCTCGCACCCCAGCCGACACAAGGCCATCTCTCTCGATCTGGCCCTCTCCTCGGGGCTGGAATTAACGCTAGGATGGAGAACGTTTATCCTTTGCTCGTTCTCTGGAAGCACCCTGCTTATCCCACCTACGTTCTTAAATTTCCTTCACATAAACCCGAATTCTTCTCGTCTTCCTTCTCCGTTCATACTGTGAGACTGTGGGACTCGCTTCCTGCTGATATCAGAGACTGCATTACGGTTTAATAGTTTTAAACACAAACTCCGTCTCCATTATCTATCCTCCACTTGTGACTGACTTTCCCTTCATCCCATATATATATCCGTCTCTCATCTTCTCTACGTTTTTCAATGAGTTCTCTACTTTTTTTTCATATCACTTAGTTGGCAGACAAGCAGATGGGACGCAGTTACCGGGGCCTATGGACGTATGCAACACCAGGGGTGTCACACTCGCGCTGCCGACCATGAAGAAACCTTCTGATGCCTCTCTTGAAGAACCCCATATTGTAGGCGCTTGGAAAACCGCAGCAGGGAGCTTATTCCACAGCTTGAGTGTACGTGGGATGAAGTTTCTTTCTTATAGAATAGAATAGATCTTGCTAGAACATTGTGATAAGGATGTTACAAATTATGTCTTATGACTAGGTACATCATGTTCTGCCTAAATTTCTCTTACTTCTCTCTCTCTCTCTCTCTCCTCTCGCAGGTCTTTTGGAAGAGATTTCTAATAGTAATAAGCAGAGCCTCTGTACTACTAATTCCACATATTTGTTCTTGTGGTATCTTTCTTTATTTTAACAATATTAATATTTATATAATGTACACGGAAGTTATCTAAATTAATGTATTTAAAAAAAGAAAAAACTGAATATACCTAAACAATCCTGCAGGTTCAGGCGTCAAAGAATTCCTCCCCATCGACGTCAACCGGGAGGGTGGCCAGAAGGCTGGCGGCATTGCCAATCCTTTGCGCAAGGAATAAACCAGCCCTCTGCAGCGTCAATTAAACGTTTTGAGAAAGTTTTTGTTATTTATGTTCTTGTGTGTACATAAATAAATTAAATAAGTAAATAAGAGACGATTTTCAGCTCTGTGAATCCGTCAGTGTCGAAAGTGAGCATTCTATTATTAGAAACAATGTCTGAGTTATAAATATAATACGCTTTTGCGGGGGAGTATTCAGGTTAAGTAGTAAAAGTTGTGGAAGAAGTGGGTGTAAGAGTTTACGTTAGAGAACATTTTTCTATTTACAATTTGTTACTGTCTAGACAGATTGGTTCCTTTTTCCTTTTACGCATTGGGGCAAACTGTACATGTAGTTACGTAAGGAAAATAAATAAATTATTGATTGCTAAAACAGTAAGTTCTATGGAACATATAAAATACAAAAGTGTGACGTCATACTTTTAATTGTCAAATAATTTACTATTAAGTACCGCGGTAGCCTAGTGGTATGGGTAATGGACTGCTGAGGCGAGGTCTCGGGTTCGAGCCCAGGTTTTACCACCAATGATTTTTTGATGCTTTTCGAAGTGTAGTTATCGCAGGTTTATAAGTGCCCGGTTGATGGCAATAGGCTCGCCACTTATTACATTGGGACCTCAACATAAACTGGCGAAATGTGGGTTCTAGCACCTCTGCTTATGTTATGTAATGTTAAAAAAAGGGTGGTAATTATATTATAATCGTGCTGTTGATCCTGTAATAGACTTCAAATGCCGTTCTTCTTAACTCGGAAAAAATCAATTCTATAGGAATAAAGGAAAGTGGTTACCGTGGCTTATGGACGTGTGTAACACCAGAGAAGCCACACTCGCGCTGCCGACCCTGTAAGCACAGAGTCTCTGTGCCGTCAGTGTAGAGGACAAAGCAGGACAAGCCTTTAGTCATCCGACTGACAGCACAAATTCTCCAGTGAGCTCTGGCTACCCTACTCACCGCTGGGAACACAACACGAAGTTATTATAACCGTGGTATTCTGTAGAGCGGAGGTACTTCCCCAGTCGAACTGCTCAATTGGGCGGAAATATTTCCGTGTCCTACCTCATAAATATTCTATCTATCCATCCATCTATCTATCTTCAAACTGTTGCAAGAGTAAAACCACACATTTGCACTATCAGTACCAGAGTCACAGACGTGACGGACAGGTGTCTGCGTCAGTGATGTATTCGCCCATAAATCCTACACGACTAATTACCCGCCCTACATTTACAATTTACAGCGATATCTGCTGATCATTTCTGAGCGCCTGGTACTCTACGAGTTCAAAGCGCGACCTACTTGTTTAATAGCTAAGTATATACCGCAGTAGTTTCCGTAATTGCGGTAATATTGCTAGCTATTTTGTGTATTAATGTTTGGTGCTCGTTAGGCAAATAATTTGTAGATTTATTGGTCGTGTAAGCATAGTCCTTCGTAACTTTGAGCCCGAGATCCACTTATTGTGTTTGATTGATATGTCGATTTTTCGGGAGCAACTGCTTTCTGACCTGTCAACCTTGAGAGCAAAACCACCATCAGAGCCTTGCCAGTTTCTTTGCAGATGCACCCGACTTGCAGTTTTCTCTGCACCATCTACGGTAGACTTGTAGAGAATGCCTGTGGCATAAATTCCGCCTGTGCACATATGTGCATGACACTTAAATAAACTAAAAAAATAGCTTGGACGTTTTTTTTATATACCACTTAGGTGGCAGATAAGCACACAGCCCACCTGATGGATGAAGTGGTTACCGTGGTCTATGCGTGGTATGCAACACCAGGGGTGTTACACTCGCGCTGCCGACCATGAAGGAACCTGATGACCATCTTGAAGAACCCCATATTGTAGGTACTTGGAAAAGCTACAGCAGGGAGGTCATTCCACAGCTTGAGTGTGCGTGGGATGAAGTTTCTTTCATACCGTACAGTGCGCACCGTCTCATGTTGCAACGTCAAAGATGTTGATGGAATTTATATACCCAAAATTTGATTTCGCATCAGTAATGCTTGTATCATATCGCATCTTTAACTCGCTATGATATTTATAGGATAAGTCAAGGTGGCCTCTGCGATTTTGTACAAAAAACCTCTCATACTTATTTGTCAAACCTTTATAATTCTCCTTCACTTTTCGCATATTTTAGCCGTTCCTCATGAACTGCCATAGCGTCATGCAGCAATTAGTTTGCATAATAAGCACTTGCAAGTATCCTAATATTACAGCGAGTAATATCGTCACAATTTATTCTAAAGATCTATCTAGAATTTTCATGCAATTAATTTGAATGTTTACTGCTGCATACCTAGTGCATTTTTTTATCTATTTTTCTTAACGCGTGTACTAAAATATCTAGCGTGCGAGAGCTGTGCACCCGAGACTCAGTAAATATAGGAGATTGGGTAGAGGCGTACACCATAGTCTAATTTATAAAAGTATTGTGTCACAGTTTTAGTGTTTATGCTCCTCCGAAACGGCTTGACTGATTTTGATGAAATATTATATGTATATTCAGTAAGTATGAGAATAAGTTTGTAACTAATTTTTACACCAGTGTTAAGGGTGGTTCACACCAAAAATTTTTTTACTATTTGGACTATTTTATTTATGGTGTGGAATTAAAAAATAGATTACGCTTAAATTTTTACCCTTCTACCACCGACCCCTATGTTTTGATAGCATATTATATTTTTCAACCCCGGTCGATAACTGATCAATTATCACTTAGTGAGTTATCCCCCCAGCCGTCTACCGGTGTCACTTATATGGCAAAACAACGTTTGCCGGGTCAGCTAGTAACCTATAGGTATTTGGCAGTCGAAGCACGATTCCGGTTGCAATAAGATCATCTATGAAGCTAGTTCCATAGCCTTCGGAAGTTAAGTAGCCCCCCTTAAAAGCAGGCGTTCAAGTATTGCATAAGCAGATTTAATTATTATAAAGCCCTCCATTTCCATAGAACTTACCGATTAGTCGTTTAATAATTTATTTATTTATCTATACATAGGCATATCCCTCGCACCCCGGTCGATCCAGGAATACGATTGCCCCGGATATTGCACACGTCCATAGGCCATTGTAACCACTCTCTATCAGGTGGACCGTATGCTTGTCTGCCCTTAAGTGCTATAAAAAAGGGTGTTAACTAACAATAGGTTCATTAAAATCAAAATATTTAAAAAAATTAAACAACTAGGCTGAGGGACAGGGCTGAGGACGTGGATATATTCAATGGTAGATTCTTCCAGTACAAGAAGGCCATATCAAATTTAGTGGGTGTACAATGCCTATGACATTCGAGCAGCATTTCTATTTAAACTTGTGTTTTTAATTTTTTTTTAATTAAGTATTCAGTATGTATTATTGTAACCTATTCAAAGAGGTTTTAGTTGTATATTTTGTATGAGCATGACGAGTATATAGATGTAATTTCATATTGTGTGTGCTATATTTGGAATACTGTCTAGATCTTATAATATGTATAGGTATGCTGTAAGCGTACCTTTAAGAAAGAAATAAAATAAAAGACGGTTTAAAGATGGGTGTCCATTTTTAAGACTTTAAGACCTCTCATAAGTCCTAGGAGTACGTTAAACCATCAGTCCCGGTAGCCATTCACTTTGCGGTATGAAAGAAACTTCATCCCACGCACACTTAAGCTGTGGAATGACCTCCCTGCTCCTTTTTTCCCAAGCACCTACAATATGGTGTTGTTCAAGACGGGCATCAGAAGGTTTCTTCGTGGTCAGCAGTGCGAGTGTAACGCCCCTCATGTTGCTTCGTCCATAGGCCACGGTAACCACTTCCCATCAGGTGGGCCGTATGCTTGTCTACCAACTAAGTGGTAAAAAAAAACTTAAAGAAGTTCGACATCGTCCATGAAACGTGGAGTTCAAATGCGAGTCGTTTCACGGAAATCTAGCTAATCCCGCTCTTTCCTTTCCTACACAGGACAACACGTGCAGGTCTTAGATGTCATCCGCACACGGTGCAGAACATTCGATCAAGAACCAAGCGGTTCAGATTCTCTTTCCTCTGTCACACCATTAAGGCCTGGAATTCATTACCAGCTAACGTGTTTCCTTCTTCCTACAATCCCGGATCCTTTAACCGGGGCGTGAAAAAGCATCTGATGAAGCCACCAAGCTGAGTGCCACCATTGTAACATACCAAGTGTCTGTAATGGTCCTGACTTTGCCTTTAGTTTACTATCAGGTGAGGCGAAGTCAAAGTACCTCCACCCTACAGAATACCGCGGCCATAATAAACTCGCCTTGCCCTGCTTTGTCTTCTACACTGACGGCACAGAACACACTATGTGCTTACTGGGTCGGCAGCGCGAGTGTGATTCCTCTGGTGTTACACACGTCCATAGGCCACGGTGACCACTTTCCGTCAGGTGGGCCGTGTGCTTGTTTGCCACCTAAATGGTATAAAAAAATTAATGACTATCGTGATATGGACATAGATACCTATAAAACCTCTGCCTACAACTTCAAGGATTTGTAGGTGTGAATATATTTTCTAGAATATTACTGATAGCCTAAATTTTAACATATTTTGAACAGGCGCAGTGTCATTTTGCATTTCATTGAGCACTTGCCATCCAAGAGATTCCAAACTAATTCTGTCATCAATTTAAGCTTGCGCAAATCAATCTGCGTACGCGCACGTTATTATTAGAGCGCCATCTTGTGACGTCACCACGATGTATAGACTAAACTGTGTGATCTTGATACTCTTTGATGTTAAAGAGTTGATAATCTAACTGTATTGTAAGCATTCTATAAATATCACTTCAAAGAGTATTCACTGAGATTTACCAGTAGACTATTCGCTTTTTTACCCGACTGCCAAGAAGGTTATTTACCAATGATTGCTATGTATAGGTAGGTATTACTATAATCGATAAATCCTTCATTGTCAAGTGAGCTTAGTAATATTTTATATGAGCGCTTGTTGGCCCCGGCTGTCAATAGGCGTTAGGTCAAGTCGGAGACCTATATGGGTGACCTGAACAACTCTGTCAGTGGTTGGCCACTAATTATAACTGAGGCTCGGAGGTCAGACGGCAGCCGATTCCAATACAGTCGAGAAAACCAAGCCACGTCCGTATCTTCTTTTGACTGTACCTTCTTCCTACAGTCACGGGTCCTTTAAGCGGGGCGTGAAAAAGCATCTGATGAGGCCGCCAAGCTGAGTGCCACCATTGTAACATTACTTAGTGTCTGTAATGGTGACCCTCTTTTATGAGACTTTGCCTTTAGCTTACCATCAGGCGAGGTTTCTTAAACATTGGGAGAGGCCATGTCCAGCTGTGGACTGCGGTTAATTGATCATAATTGCTACCTATATAGTATAATGTGAAATTAATATGTATTATGTGTTGTTGCAGGTATAATTCCAACCAAGGACCAACCATTCTTGACACTGCAAGCAAAATCTACGAGCAATATTGAGTACAAGTTTCAATTCTTTTCTTCTTTTATATACCACTTAGGTGGCAGACACCGTGCCACCTGATGGAAAGTGGTTACCGTAGCCTATGGACGTGCGCAACACCAAGGGAGTCACATTCGCGCTGCCAACCCTGTAAGCACAGAGAGTTCCTAACATCAAAGTAAATATTCTGCATAGACCATTAAATCTGCACTTACAATACGTTAATACGTTAATATAAAGAGAAATATGAAAGACTAGTTTATCAAAACGCGGCCCCGACCTTAAAAGACCCCGGCAAGAAACTCAGCGAGTATTTTTTTGGTCTATTCACAAACATTTGCTAAGTCTACTTGTCTGTGCCTTCAGAGTAAAAGACAAAGAAGGACAAGCTTTTGGTCTTCCCACTGACAGTACAAAAACTCTCCAGTGAGCTCTGGCTACTCTACTCACCTCCGGGAACACAAAAAGGGGTTATTAAGGCCGCGGTATTCTGTAGGGTGGAGGTACTGCCCCAGTCGGACTGCTCAACTAAGACGGGAATACCGTCGTGTCCTACCTCTTCGCAGTATATCTCGTATATACTCTTTAGCAATATAAAATTACTGATATGACCTTCCTAACCAATTTTATTAATCAGTCAATTGACAGCGGAGTTCTTAAATAAATTAGGGTTGCGTATACCCAACATGATATGCGTTTTATAGGGACCTTTAAAACTTCTATACTGCCCCTTAGATAGTACATTGTTAGTAGAATTAAATAAACAATTCAAATCTACTTTGGGACGCAACGTGTGTCAGTACGGTAGTCGCCAGCCACCTTAGTCGCACCGTTCACTCCGCGTCGGCCGCTGCGGAAGACGCCGGCTCAAGGAAGAGGCTTAAGTACGCCGACTTGGAACCGCTGTACCAGTTCGTGCCAATAGCGGTGGAGACTGTGAGGAGTTGGGGCAAGGAAGCTAAAAGCCTTATTAAAGAAATCAGACAGAGGCTCATCGAGGCGACCGGTGACACTCGTTCCGGGTCGTTCCTGATCCAAAGGCTGTCCTTCGCCATCCAACGTGGCAACGCAGCAAGTGTTATGAGCACTTTTGCACCGGGTGCGATCGGGGTGGATTATTTGATTAGTAGTTTTGACATATTGTATTAAATTCTTATTTAAACTTTACTTTTACTCTTATTTAAATTCAAATTCTTTATTTATTTATTTTCCAAAATAGTGTTACGTTTTTATATATTTTTGACGTCAAATTCTGCTTAAAACTAAGTTTACCACCGCTTTCAAGGCACTAGTGGAGAAGTAACGGCGCAACAAACTCCACTGTGGCAATCTCGAGACGTCAACTTATTAATAAAGATACATAGCATAGTTAAATGAAGGTAGGACACGACGATATTCCCGTACCAATTGAGCAGTCCGACTGGGGAAGTACCTCCGCCCTACAGAATACCGCGGTTATAAGAAATACCTCTTGTTGTGTTTGCGGCCGTGAGTAGGGTAGCCAGAGCTCACTGGAGAATTAGAAGGACTGGGAGTCCTTGTAATTCTCCAGTGATGAATTCTTTTTCTTTTTACGTGCGCAATATCCTCACGGATACCTCCCCACCGGAGCCGGTGGAAGAGGTTATGTCGGACTCGAACCGACTAAAACGCACGCCGCCTGTGGCATATCCCTCGCACCCCGCCGACCCAGGGCCATCTCTCACGATCTGGCCCTCTTCTCGGGTGTGGGGACAACAGATTTCCCAACTCGTCCCCGGAAACGGGGATGCGCGCCAGACGCGCCACCGCCGCGGGAAAAGGGCTCCCTTGGCGTTGCACACGTCCATAGACTACAGTAACCACTTTCCATCAAGTGGGCCGTGAGCTTATCAGCCACCTAAGTAGTATAAAAAAATGGAAAAGTATATACAATTATATATATAAGCATACATACAATAAATATCCCAGAAAACTTCATACTACTTTATTATTCCACTCCTTCAGAGAGACAGGTAGAGACAGAGACAGGGTAGTAACATTCCTTTTTAAAACGTAACGCACACGTATCAATGAAGATTAACTTCAATCTCGCACAGGTTACAGCTCCTGGTTCTCGGTTCATTTAAAACAATAAACTCCGCTTCATTAGAGCTAACGAATGAGTTCTAACTGTCGTACCAATGAGTTCCCGTCTCCGTCTGAACGTGAATTAAGGAGGTATTACATTATGACCCGTTTAATTACCGTACAGGCGAGATATTCGCGCGAGTAACTGATACTGTAGACTGATTTAGAATTCTTTATGCTATTTTCATTAATGAAGATGTAATTAACAATATAAAGATTAATTTAATCGTTTTTAAAGAATTTTAGGTTTGATAATGTTGATGGTGCCGCTGTTTTACGGGAAAACTAAAGTCCTACAAAGTCCTAAATAAAAAAGAAGCGTCGATAGCTTACGATCAAAAGGTCCTGGGTTCGAATATTTGCCAGCACACTACCGACGTAAACCGACTGGTGTGTGGACTGTGGACACCAGCAATTTAGCTTAGCTGGGGTGGTAAGATGGTATATTAAGAATTTTGGTTACTAATATTCTTTATAAAAATCGAATTAAAGATTTTTATGTCTCTTAATAACATACAGTTCACTTAAAATGAGATAAGTTATCACACAATCGTATTCACTCTCGCCTCTAGGGTCTTTACATTAGGTAAGTATTTATAAAGGTGATAATAATAGTAATGCAGTTTTAAATTCATTACACTTTTCGCCCGTATTATTTTAGTTTCCTTGAAAAGATGTTTAAATGGTGTTCGTTTCCTTGATGTCATTAGGCAATTTGTTGTATAGCTGTACTCCCTTGAACAGTATCGTTTTCTTTCCGTAGTTAATGCGTGGATGACTTAGTTTGCCTTTATTACGAATTTATTGCCGTCCGAATTGAGCCCGACTGGGGAAGTACCTCCACCTTACAGAATACCACGGCTATAATAACCTCGTGTTGTGTTCCCGGCGGTGAGTATGGTAGCCAGAGCTCACTGGAGAGTTTTTGTGCTGTCAGTGGGAAGACCAAAGGCTTGTCCTGATTTTGTGTTCTGCACTGAGAGCACATCAAATCACTATTCCACTGTTGTTACACACGTTCATAGGTCACGGTAACCGTTTTCCATCAGGTGGGCCGTGTGCTTGTCTGCCACCTAAGTTGTATAAAAAAAAGAAGACTAGTAATGTCATCTTTATGACGGCTACAAAAAGTATCTTACTGTTGGTAGACGATCGGCGACTATTGTTCTATGGTGTGACCGCGAGCGTTTTACCGCTTCGTTGATAATCGCTTTGTAGCTAGGGACGCTATAAAGAAAGATTATTAGGTAAGAGCAAGCAAGATATCGCCACCAGCGCCCAAGGCGGTCGCGGTGTTCCTGGTCACACTATTCAATTTTTTTTACCACCCGTTACCCTTGCATAAGCAGGCCGCCGTGGCAGTGCGCCTTGCGCGTCTCCCCGTTGCCGAGAACGTGATGAGTCTGTGGTGTGGGAACCACAGAGTCACCAGGGTTCGAGGAATATGCCTATCAACCTCACCTTCAGCAACCAAAAACAACTCACAGGCGTCTTGTGTTTTAGTCGGTTCGAGTCTGACATAACCTCTCCCACCGACTCCAGTGGTGGACATATCGCTGGGGATATTTCGCACGAAAAAAATAACATTTCTTTTATTTCTTGCAGTCTATACAGGCAGATATTTACATTGATGTCATCACGGCCATTGTATTTCGCTAGGAACCAAGTATAATACTTAAATATATATTTATAAAATGCCAAAACAAATAAATTACCGAATAAAAAATTTATTTCACTTTTATACTCACTAGTAATCCACAGATAACGATAGCTAATTCTTATACCTCACCACAGAATGTTTTTTAAAGCGTATAATAATTCCACGGATTCAGCAATAGTCTTACAAGTAACCGAAGATTTTACGTCTAATCATAAAACTTTTTATAAGCCACGTCAAATAAATAAACTAATGTTTTGATTACCGCGAATCTGCGGATATTTAGACCAGCTATAAATATATCTACCGCCAGACACTAGACAGTGCGTACTGAACGGGTCTCGGGTAAGTACCTAGTAAATACTAAACACATCACAAGAATGCGTTGACATCTATCAAATAATGTAACTATTTTTTTTGTTGCTGTAAAATTCTAATCTGGGTATTAGGATTTTAGGACTTTCTTTTCGAAAAATAATACGTATGACATAAAAGTGAGTTAATAAAATCAGTTTCGACTGACTTTTATGACATGATTTAAAACTAAAAAAATATATCACGGTTCTTGTGTGAGGCGGGATATGTAAGTAATGGAAGGTATTTCATATAAATACATAGAATCTGGACTCGAAGCTGCTAATTTTATGTCATAGCAAGATCACTGTTATACCACTGACTGACACCGCAAAAAACGCCATTACATTTTGAACATTATTGGCATAGACATTAAGATCAAATTAAATTTAAAAAGTACATTACTAGAAAGTAGACTTTAACAACACAAACGTAACGTCTAAAACGAAAACCGGTGGTCGTATGCCACTTTGCCTAGAATGTATTGTTTTGTTAGACTAAGTGGCATACGACCACGGCTATCCTTGATATTTTCTTGTTTAAAACTTTTTAGGGAGTAATTTTTCAGAATTATTTTTTATTTATATATATTTGAAATGTGCTAATTAAGCCCTTTCAGTTGATACCAAACGCGACATATTTATCTCAAATTAATTTTTAACACAGTACTTTATGACCGCTAGAGGGCGCCACGTTATATTCAGTGACACGTTATACAGCCTATAACCAGCGGACGAATAAGATGCTTCTAATGATACCTCACTTGTCCAGTTATGATAAGTGGTTGAGGAGTTATCAGATGAGCCTTCATACATACCTAGCCTGTCAAAACTGTAACCCTCCTTTTGCTTCGCCGTAGTAGGGTAAAATTTAAATGGCATTTTTTCAGTATCTGTGGTTGAAAAGTCTAACTTAACAGTATTAAATATAGATGACGCTACCTCGGTTAAATAAAAAGTAAAACTAAAAGGCACACACAGAGAAAAAGAGAAAGAATATTTCCGCTCAATTGAGCAGTCCGACTGGGGAAGTACCTCCGCCCTACAGAATACCGCGGTCATAATATCCTCGTGTTGTGTTCCCAGCGGTGAGTAGGGTAGCCAGAGCACACTGGAGAATTTGTGCTGTCAGTGGGTAGACTAAATGCCTGCCCTGCTTTGTCTTCTATACTGACGGCACAGAAACTCTGTGCTTACAGGGTCAGCAGCGCGACTATGGCTCCTCTGGTGTTATACACGTCCATAGGCCACGGTAACCACTTGTCATCAGGTGGGCCGTGTGCTTGTCTGCCACCAAAGTGGTATAAAAAAAATGCACTTATTTCCAGTTCATACATTGGTGGTTACCAGTGTGTTACTTGCTAGACGGCGTGTGGCGTCACTTAATAAAAAAATTACATTCAGATTCATATTGTACTCGTATTCTGCATCCCACGGTATCTTACTGCCGAAAAAACTCAACCCTTCAAATTCCCACAGTAAAAATCAATCAGTCATAAACTTGATAAGTTTTAAACTGACATAAGTACCACTTAGAACTGCTTATGCAATCTCACGTCCACTAAATCTCGATTTAAAATCTCAATTGCTCTAAAAGTGCGATAAGACATGTTTGATTCGCGCCCTCTCAGAAGAGTGCTTAGAAAACCCTCCAAGTTCAGAGAGGGATAGATCCGCTGACGAAAGTGGCACCAGTCATAAATTTGAAGTGGAAAGTCAACGTTTTATAACAAGTATTCGACAATGGCGGATTTAAGAGTCAGGGATTTTTGAAGTAGGGTCAAAATGGGCTTTAAGAGATTTTGTACTTAATACTGTCTGGTCTGGGTATCTTCAAGACAGAGGTGATTCATACATAAATCAAATCAAATCAATCAGCCCACCGCAGCTGCTGGACATAAGCCTCTCCCAATGTGCGCCATTTTCTCCGATCCTCCGCCTTCCGCATCCAGTCTGTCCCAGCCACCTTTTTCGGGTCGTCCGTCCATCTGGCTAGAGGGCGTCCTACCTTTCGTTTACCTTCTTTTTTTTTTTGACGACCTCCGTGGCGTAGCAGTAGAGCATTCGACTGCTATGCAGGGGGCGCGGGTTCGGTTCCCACTCAGTGCAAATATTTGTATGCATGAATATGTATATTTGCAATGGTCTGGGTGTTTCTATGTATAATATGTATGTATTTACAAAAAAAAAGTACCTAAGTATGTTTAACCGCATTCTAGATCCCATAACACGAGCTAGATAAACTATGCTTACCATGGGTCTAGATAGCGTTGTGTAGAATGTCGTGGAATATTTATTAATTATTATTATTATCTCAGATACTTTTTCGTTCACATAGTAGTATGTATAGCCAACAAGTAAACATGCTGTATAACTTTAGAGTGTGTATTAGTATACAATTTCTACTGACGCAAGCCTGCCCACGTGTCTGGAAGTAGGCCATCGTTACTGTAAGGCTTCCGCGTTGCTCTGGCTTCGGAGTATATCGATCTGGTCTAATATAGAGAGGCTCCGAGTGCCAAGTGTCGAGTATCGAAGTTAGGGAAGTGGTTTGAAAATAGTGTTACCAAGTTTGTTAGAATTCAATTTTGTACAATGCTGTAGTTTGCTTTCAAGCTAATTTAAGGTACGGTTAGGTAGTAGATATTATTTAATTATATATAATAAATTTGTTTACGTTATATATATGCAGCTTATGACTACACTAATAACTGCCCATGGGTTAATATTGTTAAGACAATCAAAAACATTTTTACCATGGCACACACCAATGACTTTTCGATTCTTTTCAAAGTTATGTGTGTATTTATCGCAGGTTTATAAGTGCCCGGTTAATGGCAATAGGCTCGCCACTTATTACATTGGGACCTAAACATAAACTGGCGATATGTGGGTGCTAGCACCTCTGCCTACCCCTTCGGGGATATAGAAGGTTGCCTGGAAGAGATCGCTTGTAGCGATAAGGCCGCCATTTGTTTTTCATAATGTTGTCCGTACATGTATTTTAACATGTTGGTGTACAATAAAGATTGTCTTATCTTATCTTACGGATGTCTAATGCGTTTTTTTTTATTACCTGACTTAAGTGGCAGACAAGCTGAGACAAGACACGGCCCACTTCATGGAAAATGGTTATTGTGGCCTACGGTTTCTTTAACCCCCCAGCAAAATAGCTCTAACCTTCTGGTCCTCCATTAAGATAGTTTGCCCACCACTGCGTTAAAAAGTGATTTCATTCCAGTGAATAAATGAAATTAACTTTTAGATCTCCTCCTTCTCCGCGTGTCTCCCGACAGAATAGGATTTGGACCACCCCATCTCATCCCATGCGGTGTCGTACAAGGCGACTAAGGGATAGTGCTGTTTAACATCAGACATATATATACAGTCCAGACTCAGCCTCAGATACATGGCTTGAGTCAACAATAGTACCCGGAAGACGGCAATAGGCTTACCCCCTATTATTTGGGACAGAATTCAATGATTGGTGAAATGCCTTCTTCTTCTTTTAATAATAATCTGTTTAAAATTCAGTCTCGATCTCCCAAATGTCAAAAACAAAAAAAATAGTTTTTTGTTCCACAATATTATGTATCTTAAACATCGAAGAAAATTCTTTTCTTTCATGCTTATCAAGATGTTAAAGTTCTTTCTTGTGTTACGAGAATACTATTTTTGACATTTAGGTAATTTTGATTAGACTCAGACTGAATTTTGAACAACAACTTTACGAGAACTACCTCCATGGCAACACAACTGCCAGCAAGTACCCCATTATTCATACTGTACCTTGTAAGTGGCGTAGCAGATGTGTAGACATGGCTACGCCGTAGCCCGTAGCGATATTAATAACTCTAATACATACCCGTGGCGTTGCTTGTGGTTTTGGCATTATGCTTTATTGCTTAGTGCTACAAATCGCGGTCACATTACGTACCTATAAATTATTTGTGTGAATTTTGATTGTTCTGGACAGACCTTTATGTCTTGGTAGAATGAGATATCTGAATGATAAAATAATATTTTTAAATTAAAAATAATTCTCGTAACGTTCACAAAAGTCTATTTTTCTACAAATAATTGTAAAGTGCTCGTGTCTGTACATACGAGAAATTAAAAAAAAACTTAAGTTAACGATTTTGAAAACATATTTTTTTTAATTTCTTATCTGTTTGTTCTTGATAGACGCAAAAACAACTGAATATTTTTTTTATTAAAAAGGGCTTGGTAAAGCTTTAAATCTTTGATTTGTTTGATCAAAATTGTTTGAGTAGAACTGGAAATAATTATATTCCAAAGAGGCAAAGCCGCGGGCTTCAGCAAGTTATTTTTATATGTATACAAAAGTACACTCAAATTGCTGAACAGATCTGGCAAAAATTTGGTACAAGAATAGAATATATTCTGGAATCATCATCATGTCAGCCACATATAGTCCACTGCTGAACATAGGCCTCTCTCACAGACTTTCAGAATGACCGATCTAAAGCAGCCCGCATCCAGTGCTTCCCGGCGACCTTCATGAGGTCGTCCTTCCACCTTTCCTATCCTATCCGTTGGCGATTCTGGAATATAGTCTACTTTTTAACCCATGTATAGATCCCTTAATACAGGAACATGATTGAAACTCCATACAGGCAAACCCACAGGCAATAGTTATTATTAAAATGTATTCTTTAAACAATGCGAGTACCAGGCGCGCAGACCTTGCGAGAGATATCACGTTGCTATTGTAACTATTATTGTTCTTTGGTATTGTACTTACTACGGCCGCAGTCACGTCGGCCGGTGTCCGGTATCCGCCTCTTTGTAAATCATGTTCCCCTGGTACTTTAGTGTTTGAAACTGGAGCAACTTTTGTTTAGTTACTAGAGTTCTTTACGCGAGAGACCACGTAAAGTGTTCGGACTACGGCGAAGCAAAAGGAGGGTTATGATTTTGACAGGCAGATGTATGTATGAAGGTTCATCTGTTCCCTCATAGCTCCTAAGCCATGTATTAGAACCGGACAAATGAGATACCGTTAGAAGCGTCTTAGTCGTCCGCTGGTTATAGGCTATATAATGTGTCACTGAACCTAATGTGGCGCCCTCTAGCGGTCATAAAGTACTGTGTTAAAAAATAAATTTGAGATAAATATGTCGTGTTTGGTATCAACTGAAAGGGCTTAATTAGCACAGTTTAAATATATATAAATTATACCTATTGCTTGCCCCAAAATAATATGAATAAAAAATAAGTTTAAAACTAAAACCCGACTACTGAATAATCACTCTCTAAAAGGTGTTAAACAAGAAAATATCAAGGATAGCCGTGGTCGTATGCCACTTAAGTCTAACAAAACAATATATTATAGAGAATAGTGGCATACGACCACGGCTATCCTTGATATTTTCTTGTTTAACACCTTTTAGACTCTAAAAAAAACCGGCTACTGAAAAGAATCACTCTCTAAATTTTTTTTCAGTAGTCGGGTTTTAGTTTCATAGGCAAATATGTCTGTTACGTCAGAACTAGGTAGGTCTAAGAATATTACCTATTATGTGATAAAATAGTACTTTTCTCATTTACACCCATTGTTAAGGCTCTATGTTGTTTTTCATCCAGGCGCTAATCTTGGTCGTATCTGATAAACATTTTTAACCACACTTAATGAAAAATCAATGATATTGCATTTAATTTAAGATGCGATGTCAAAGCGATCGATTATTGCAGTGTTTTTTTTTATCAAGGGCCCACCAATTTGATTTCACCTCGCCTGATAGTGGGCTAAAGGCAAAGTCTCAAGAAAGGGGGTCACTGTTACAGAGACTAAGTAATGTTACTATGGTGGCAATCAGCTTGGCAGCCTCATAAAATGCTTTTTCACGCCCACTTGCATAGTGTGGCCGTTATTGTGTATTTTGCAACATAGCCTAACTTGTTGAGAGTAACGCATTGCGTCTCAAATATTCCCAGTGGTGGAGACGAGGCTTCAAGGTTCCCAATGGCATTTTCATCTAGTGAAGCGTAAGTATTTTGAAGCCCGGAATCTATCTAAAACCTCACCTATAAAAGGTATTATTCATTTTGTTCCAATATTGAAAGTGCCGACCAAAGGAAAAAATGTTTATTTCTTAAGACCTTGGCAACAAAAGCATTTTTTATCATGGCGTCAAAGTTGAGGGACCACTGCCCTTGGTTTTATTTGAGTTAAAAAATCTTGGAAATGTACTCCTACATTATTTATGTACCGAATTCTTAAAAATGAATGATCCGATCTGTTCAGCTTTTTGAGCGTGATTGAGGCACAACCATCTTAAATAAACTTTTATAATGTTAGCAGAATTATGCTCGTCCACATTGTATTCTGTGACAGCCTCTGTGACTATGGTTGTAGTGAACGGTTCGATCCCCGCTCAGTGCATCCTTTTTTTATACAACTTTGGTGGCAGACAAGCACACGGCCCACCTGATGGAAAGTGGTTACCGTGACCTATGAACGTGTGTAACATCAGAGGAGTCACATCCGTGCTAACGACCCTGTACGAACAGAAATTTTCTGTGCCTTCAGTGCAGAACACAAAATCAGGACAAGCCTTTGGTCTTCCCACATACAGCACAAAAACTCTCCAGGGCGTTCTGGCTACCCAACTCACCGCCAGGAACACTACACGAGGTTATTATAGCCGTGGTATTCTGTAAGGTGGAGGTACTTCGACGGCATTTTCGTCCCAATTGAGCAGCCCTACTGGGGAAGTACCTCCGTCCTACAGAACACCACGGCCATAATAACCTTGTGTTGGTAAGACCAAAAGCTTGTCCTGTTTTGTCTTTTACACTGACGGCACAGAAACTCTTGTGCATACAGGGTTGGTAGCGCGAGTGGGACTCCCTTGGTGTTACACATGTCCATAGGCCACGGTAACCACTTTCCATCGGTGGGCCGTGTGCTTGTCTGCCAACAATAATTGATTATAAACAGACAAAGCATAATATTGTATGAGTTAGTGGCATTCATTGCGTTGTCACTTGACGCCCGGCGTGTGTGGGAGACAGCTTGAACACAAATGCAATGCCTATTAACGCCAACTGCATCTGCCGCTGAAATGTGCAACCGATTTGTTATAGTCAACGTCACAGTTATGCTGCCCTGGTACTTTGATATTAAGGTAAACTTCTTATTTATCCCGATAGGTGGCGCATTATCGCTGGTTTTTTGTATTACTGTTAAATTACATACAAATTATAAGTAAATAAAGAAAAAAGTCTTCTGTAGAACAAGCATTTAAACTGCCCCATGGTCTTCAGTAGAATTTGGACTACCCCATCTCTTGCCATGCGGTCTTGTACAAGGCGACTAAGGGATAGGGCTGTTTAACATCAGACAGATATATACAGCCCAGACTCAGTCTCAGATGCATGGCTTGATTCAACAATAGTGCCCGGAACACGGCAATATGCTCACTCCCTATTACGTGGGACCGAAATTGGAGAAATGTTGGTGTTAATTAACCTCTGCCTAACCCTACGGGGATAAAAGCGTGGTTATACCTACATGTATGTAGAACAAACAATGACGCTGTGTAGTGCATTTCAGTGTAAAAAGAAAGTTCCTCATCGTTTCCCTACTGATAAGAGAAGACGGATTCTGAAGTAACTAACAGCCTAGTGGTATGGGTAATGGACTGCTGAGATGAGGTCTCGGGTTCGATCCCAGGTGTTACCATGGCACACACCAATGACTTTTCGATGCTTTTCGAAGTTATGTGTGTATTTATCGCAGGTTTATAAGTACCTGGTTAATGGCAATAGGCTCGCCATCTATTACATTGGGACCTAAACGTAAACTGACGAAATGTGGGTGTTAGCACCTCGGCCTACCCCTTCGGGGATATAGGCGTGAGTTTATGTTATGTCATCATGTAAGAAACACAGAATTATAGACTCTAAGACAAGCACCAACGAAGGTGATGCCATCTGAGTTTAATTTTACCTGTACCTCCCCATTTGAGCATTAATTTTGCTGTGAAATCTGTGAAGTTGATCATGATCAAGGAGGTAGGACACGGCGGTATTTCCGCCCGATTGAGCAGTCCGACTGGGGTAGTACCTCCGCCCTACAGAATACAGCGGCTATAATAACTTCGTGTTGTGTTCCCAGCGGTGAGTAGGGTAGCCAGAGCTCACTGGAGAATTTGTGCTGTCAGTGGGAAGACTAAAGGCTTGTCCTGCTTTGTCTTCTACTGACGGCACAGAAACTCTGTACTTACAGGGTTGGCAGCGCGACTGTGACTCCTCTGGTGTTACAGACGTCCATAGGTCACGGTAACCACTCTCCATCAGGTGGGCCGTGTGTTTGTCTGCCAACTAAGTGTTATAAAAAAAAATAAAAAAATGTTTTAATCTTCAAAAATAAGACCGCTGAGGCACAATAAAATAACGATTCTACAGGTAAATGCGAGCTTCAATAGAAAGCTTTAATAAAGCGTTGCCATGGCAACGACGCTTGTTATTTCAATACGACAAGTATTGATTATGACTTCGATATTATTCAAGTTGTATCTATTGAAGATTGAAGTATTATTATTGTTTATGACTTCGAAAGACTTCAATATAATTTAAATTGTATTAAACATTGGGAAAGAACGTGTCCACTTTTAAAACGAAACATATACAACTATTTATAGCTGTAACCGCGGTTTCGCCTGTAGTAATGTCGGTAATGTTTATTTTTTGCTGCTAAGTGGCAGACAAGCACACGGCTCATCTCATGGAAAGTGGTTACCGTGGTCTATGTGCGTATGCAACTCCAGGAGAGTCACACTCGTGCTGTCGACCCTGTTAGTTATTGTGACTATTGGTCATATATCTCATAGGTCTACCAAGGCCTTTCTAAGAACAAAAACATATCAAAATTCGTTTAGTAATTTTTGAGTCTGTCGCTAACAAGTAAACAATGAACGAAAATTCCAAAAAAAAAAAACATTTTTGTATTCACAATCAAGTATTTTTTTAAATATCACCAACATTTAGTTATGTAATAATAAGATATAGATAGAAACATCCAAACTAATGCAAATAAACATAATCATTCATTCATACAAATATTTGCATTGAGCAGGAATCGAACCTGCTTACCTGCGACCTTTGACGTAGCAGGCTATCTCTGTACCGCTACGCCTCAAGAGCCATCATATGGGGTTGGTTCACTTTCGTAACAGATTTTTTCAAACCAGCTACGAAAGTGGAATTTTTTTCTTGCTTGATAATCAGTTACGATAGAAGAATTAAACTGTCGTTTTCATAACCAATGAATTCACTATGCTTAATGACGTAAGCTAATGGTCAGAATGCACCCCACCATGACCCCATAGACATCACTGGGTATGACAATGGCACATTACGGATGGCGCTCGGACACGCCCTTCTGTGCTTGACGGTTTCACATCCCGGGCTGTGTCTTCTGATTAATGGAGCTTTTTGTGCGTCTGCTTTTGATGGGCCGTTTGAAATATGAGTTGTATATACCCTCGTGTGCAGTGGAGTTGAAATCAGTCGCCATTTCTGTTGGGTCTTTTTTTACAAATGAACTAACTTGGACGGAATACATAACATAACATAAACTCACGCCTATATCCCCGAATGGGTAGGCAGAGGTGTTAGCACCCACATTTCGCCAGTTTATGTTTAGGTCTTTGATTTTTTTTTTTAGGTCCCAATGTAGTAGGTGGTGAGCCTATTGCCAGTAACCGGGCACTTATAAGCATCGAGGATGTAAAAGCGTGAATATATTTATGTAAACTCTCAATTCCCTTACTCAAAGACTAAAAATCCCCCTTAAAATTTACAACCACCTGTATATTTTATCAGAATTGCTATCCATTTAACATCGCCCTGGCCTATTAAATTAATATCAAAATTGATGACCTGCAATCAATTTTGCACCTTAACATAACGACATAGAATACAAATCACTTTAACGTCGATTTGACCACAAATCAGCGTTTAAATTACTGTTTTAGAACGTTTGGTATTAAACTTTATGCAATACGAAATAAGGTTGAAAATAAAAGAGCGTGTCGTTGGTTGGCGGTTTCTAAATTAGTTATGAAATGATTTAATTACTATAAAGAAATATTCGTTTTGCTGGTTGGTACTAAGAGAGAAGAAGCAACATACATATACTCACACTTGTAAAACTGAAAGGTTAGGCAGAGTGATGTTTAAACACCCACATTTCGGCCTATTGCTATTGCAATATAGGCCTATTGCCGTCAAGCGGACACTTTGCCATAGCTATTAAACTGAAGGATGCCCACGGGAAGAGACGAGGTGGCTCTATTTTCTACTATTTATATATTCGAGGAGGACACAAGACTGGGGAAGTACCTCCGCCCTACCGAATACCGCGGCCATAATAACCTTATGTTGTATTCCGGCGGTGGGTACGGTAGCCAGAGCTCACTAGAGAGTTTTTGTGCTGTCAGTGGGACGACCAAAAGCTTGTCCGGCTTTGTCTTTTACACTGACGGCACAGAAACTTTCTGTGCTTACAGGGTTGACAGCGCGAGTGTGACTCCCTTGGTTTTGCACACGTCCATAGGCCACGGTAACCACTTTCCATCAGGTGGGTCGTGTGCTTGTCTGCCACCTAAGTGGTATATAAAAAGAACGTAGGCGAAATAAAAAAAAATAAAACTATGACAATCCAGATGTCACAAGACTTCCAAAAGACATTTAAAAATCTTGTTCCAATCATGACCCCTGATGAGAACAATAAGTGGTCAGTAAATTGCTACTATATTGTTTCATATCGATCGCTTAACTGTTTCTGCCAGGTCCGTTAGTGAGGCACTTGAAGATACTTAAAGATTAATTGTTTTGGTATTGCTTATGTTACGTAATTATGGTCGAGTATTGCTTGTGACATTTTTTTTATACCACTTAGGTGGCAGACAAGCACGCGGCCCACCTGATGGAAAGTGGTTATCGTGGCCTAAGGACGTTTGTAACACCAGAGGAGTCACAGTCGCGCTGCCAACCCTGTGAGTACAGAGTTTCTGTGCCGTCAGTGTAGAAGACAAAGCAGGACAAGCCTTTAGTCATCCCACTGACAGCACACATTCTCCAGTGAGCTCTGGCTACCCTACTCACCGCTGGGAACACAACACGAAGTTATTATAGCCGCGTTATTCTGTAGGGCGGAGGTACTTCCCCAGTCGGACTGCTCAATTGGGCGGAAATACCGCCGTGTCCTACCTCCTCCAACATATATCTTTGACCTAAAATATGCTGTATTTTTGCGTCCATTGCGAGCTAAGATCGATTAAGATTTATTTTTTTTAAATAGGACACGTCAATTAGACTTCGCCTTGCCTGATGGTAAGCTGAAGGCAAAGTCCCAGAAAAGAGGGTCACCATTACTTACACATACCGTGTGACAATGGTGACACTCAGCTTGACGGCCTCAGCATATGCTTTTTCACGCCCCGCTTAAAGGACCCGGGACTGTAGGAAGAAGGAAACACGTGAGCTGGTAATGAATTCCAGGCCTTAATGGTGCGACAGAGGAAAGAGTCTCCGAACTGCTTGGTTCTTGATCGGATGTTTTGCACCGTGTGCGGATGACATCTAAGACCTGCACGTGGTTTAGACAGGCAGGTTTTGAACCCGTGTTCTTTCCCTTAAAAGGTGAATGCTCTAAACACTGTATCACTGAACTTCGCTTGAAGTCATCCAACTTCTATATATTTCCGTCTTGCGGGAGTCATCTCTGATTTTTTTTTGTTCTAAACATAAACATAAACTCACGCCTATATCCCCGAAGGGGTAGGCAGAGGTGCAGCACACCGTGTAGCACCCAAATTTCGCCAGTTTATATTTAGGTCCCAATGTAATAGGTGGCGAGCCTCTTGCCAGTAACCTGCGATAAATACACACATAACTTCGAAAAGCATCGAAAAATCATTGTTGTGTGCCATAGTAAAACATGAGATCGAACCCGAGACCTCGTCTCAGCAGTCCATTACCCATACCACTAGGCTACCGCTGTTCTAAAGGAAACAGTAACTTATAATAAAAAATGTAGTCATTCAAAAAACTCACTTCGCTAATCTAATTTTCAATGCAACGTGTTTCAACTACCCGCCAACAGATGTCGCTGTAATTAAATCGCGATTACAGAGACATTAGCGCCGTCTTAGCGGTTTTTGTCGCGGATTAGCATATTGTCCGCATCTAAGATACAATTTATTTTTTCTAACATTCAAATTTAATTTTTGACTATTTATTTTATACTGTAGATTGATGGCACTTTGTGGAATTTGTTGTTACGCATATTGAGAACACATTTGTACTTTTCCACATTATTAATAATTGTACCTGACCGGTTTCGCCTTACCTTTGAGGATGCCATAAGGTAAAACTGCTCAGGTCCAATAATAAACACTGTGGAAAAGTATAACTATTTTCTCCTACATACATATAATCACGCCTTCATCCCCGGAGTGTTAGACAGAGGTGAATTAACACCCATATTTCAACAATCATTGTATTCATTCCCACGTAATAAGGGGTGAGGATATTGCAGTTTTACGGGCACTATTGTTGACTCGAACCATGCTTTTAATGCGGAGTCTGGGCTGTATATATTATATCTGTCTGATGTTAAACAGCCCTATCCCTTAGTCGCCTTGTACGACACCGCATGGGAAGAGATGGGGTGGCCCAAATTCTACTCTGCCGGAAACCCCAATTATCTACTATGGTATGGTACAGATAAAAAGTGCGGACGCCTTAAATAATTTGCAGGCAGTAGGATACGACGGTGTTCCCTTCTCAATTGAGTGGTCCGATTGGGGAAGTACCTCCACCCTACAGAATACCGCGGTTATAATAACTTCGTGTTGTGTTCCCGGCGGCGAGTAGGGTAGCCAGAGCTCACTGGAGAGTTTTTGTGCTACTTATAGGGTCGGCACTACGGTGACTTTCCAGGTATTGCACACGGTAACACACATAGGTCACGGTAACCACTTTCCATCAAGTGGGCCGTGTGTTTATCTACCACCTAAGTTGTATAGAAAAAATATAGGTGCATACCTTACTAGATGTTACCCGCCGCGCTCGTATAATTTTGTTGCTGTTCCCACAACCCAACCTATACCTAGGATAAAAATTGTAGTCTATATGTTATTCCAGAGCATAATCTACCCTTGCACCAAATTTCAGCCAGATCTATTCAGCCGTTGAAGCGTAATTGACAAACAAACATAGTTACAAATTTTCACATTTAGTAGGATCGTGACGTCATTTTGTCTCTCTTATTTATCTAATTTTAATCACGTCCAAGCTTTTTTATACCACTTAGGTGGCAGACAAGCACATGACCCACCTGACAGACAAGCTTCGCTTCATTTGTACTGTTATGATAATACACTGCATGTGAAATTGATGACATGACATGCCATGCCCTCCGCCATGTCTTGTAAAACTATTGTCAGCACTTTGCAGGAGCAGTGCAATTTGTATTCAGTCTATTCTGAACTCTGACACGATGCAGTTGCCTAAGGGTCTCATTTCCACGTCTGTATTTTGAAGTTAAATAAATAGTTAAGTAAAGTTAAATAACCGCGGTAGCCTAGTGGTATGGGTAATGGACTCCCGAGACGAGATCTCGGGTTCGATCCCAGGTTTTACTATGGCACACACCAATGACTTTTCGACGCTTTTCGAAGTTATGTGTGTACCTATTTATCGCAGGTTTATAAGTGCCCGGTTAATGGCAATAGGCACGCCACGTATTACATTGGGACCTAAACATAAACTGGCGAAATGTGGGGCCTTCGGGGATATAGGCGTGGGTTTATGTTATGTTAAATAAATGGGTTTAAAACTTAAGTTTCTTTTTTAAAAACGACGATTGAAAGGGACCCCATAACAGTACTCTATCGATTTTATACAGTTCACACCTAACTTCCCACATATAAAATATCAAAATAACACACAATATCTTGCTCCGACTGCACGCATTTGTTCGTAAAGCTTCCATCCAAAATGTGTCGAACAAAATCCTTCTTTATGTTGATAGAACTCTGTAATGATATGAGCGCCTGCTACCTTGGCGTTACTTTATGCTGTGCTATGGGGATAAACTTGATGGTTTATGTAAAAAGGTGTTCTGGGAGTTCCCCAAAATAGGCAGGTATGTTATAAGATGAATAACCTACTCGGTACATATATATTCACGCCAGTAAATGCCCGAAGGGATAGGCAGAGATGTATTAACACCCACATTTCGCAAGGTATGATCTTCACACGAGCCTATTTCCGTTAAGCATGCACTTTGTCGTGGGATGTATGTTTGTTGTCAGATAGAGAACAGCTTCATCCTTTAGTCACCTTCTATGTCACAGGAAGAGCTGGGATGGCCCCATTCTACTCCGAAAATCATAGTTGCCGAAATGTGGGTGTTAATATTGTAAATAGACCTCTACTTACCCTTCACAGGCGCGGATTTACGTTATATGTTTTTACGATTTGGTAGTTATTTTTTTTTAAGACCTATTTCAAAAATAAAACCTTTCACTACCAAAATGCAGATTTATTATAAAACTGGCAACACTGAGTGCATTAGAATAATAAATCGCCGCAGAGCTATCTAAAATAAATGACCTATTATCCCCGCGATCTCTGTATTGATCCGAGTGTTCAGACAGACCATAATATTTTTAGATCTCGTTGCATTTTAATGGCCGACGTCTAAAACGGGGCGAGTCTGAAAGCTTAGTCTAGAATGAAAAAATAGATCTGTATTGATTCAGAAGTAGCTGTACACCCTGGTAGCTGTCTAGTCAAATTAGTTACTTTTTACAAAACGGTAAGTTGTTAGGCCACTTTTATGAAATAAATTATTGTGACGTCATAATATTTAGTAGTCAAATCATTTACGGTATAGGTTGCGTGGATAATTAAAAATAAATAAAAACAGTAAAATGAGAACTGACGCGCAACTTTTACTGCTCTTTTACCATTCTTAATTTATAAGCTCAGTTAAATAATCTATTTTAACTACAAGAAAATCCAATTATGCTACAGAAAAGAACAGGTAAAAATTCTCATTCTTTAATACAACAAAAGTTAAACAGACAAAGAAGGCTCAATATTCAAAAACAAAAATAAACATCTTAGTAACGGAATTAAATCGATTGGCCGTTTACGGTGATGTCGGTGCCTGCCGTGAAACAAAATAAAGGAACTTTGTGACTCCTCTGTAATCTATGCAGGCACGCCATTGTTATAGCATTGAATGTTGGGTAACTTTGGCCTTTTTATTTGCTGAAAATGTTTGTTATTTATTTTTAGTAAATACTGCAATGCTATAAAAGGACAGGCCCGTGTCTCGTGGCTAACTGGAAGCGAAATAGGTTAACACATTGCTAAGTTTAGCAATACTGGCGAGGTCAGACTAACGAGTAGCGAAGTCAATTTTAGGATGGATGGATGGATTTTAAAGAGTTTTTCAAAGCACTAATCTTTATTGAAAAAAGATAAGATAGATAGATAGACCATATTTATTGAGTCAAACATAGTAATTTAAGTCACATATCATTAAATTAATACAGACAATATGGGAACTGGTTTCTGCATTACAAAACTAGATTTGATATGTCGAATGTTGACAGCTGTACTAGTTAAAACTGTATGACAGCTGTCAGCGTCTTCAAGATTAGTACAATAACTTAGGTATTCAAATCATTTCTAGGGAACGAATTGCTTGCTTAGAAATTTAAATGAAGTAAAAACTTAAATAAAGTAAAAAAAAATCATTAATAACAACATTAAAATAAATTAAATTGGTTTAGTGTGTGTGTGAGTTTCTGTATGTATCTGAGTTTGCACTTGTATGAACGTGTGCACTATTAAAATCTTAAAAAAGGGAGAGCACTATTAAAATCTTAACACATTGTGACTCCCCTGTGCTGTGCCTCGGAAGCAAATCCAACGGTTTCGGTTGTCTTACGGACATTTGAGGGTAGTTAGATCCTTATAAAAAGTCCGACAGCTAGTGGATATGTCTTTCTACAGCATGTGCCTTCAGAACTTTGAATCTCTCGCCAATGGATTGTGAAGATCAAATTGCTGTCGCTTTACGGAAAATATTTTAATTAACAGTTAGTAGATAAATAAATTACATCCATTATAATCACGCCTGTAAAAAGCCCGGTGGGTTAGGCTAAGGTGAATTAACACCCACATTTCACTAATAATTGAATACGGTCCTTCGTAATAGGGTGTGAACCAATTGTCGTCTTCCGGGCACTATTGTTGACTCAAGCCATACATCTAAGGCTGAGTCTGGGCTGTATATATCTGTCTGTTGTTAAACAGCCCTATCCCTTAGTCACCTTGTACGACACCGCATGGGAAGACATGGGGTGGTCCAAATTCTACTCTGCCGAGAACCACGCGCTTCTCGCCTCGCCATAAATAATTTTATAAAGATTTACAATTTACTTGACATTGGCCAAAAAGATTCGCTGCAGAAGCCATTAATAAAGGAACATTGAACCACTATATTTGACATTTGCACAGATCCAACAAATCATAGAGCCGTAGTGTTGCCAGTTCACAATAGCTTCCAAACCACAGATAAGGGTGTAATCATAAATAACGGCTATCTCATTATGCGCGCGGTTCATTGACGCTAATGTTATACGATCTAAACGCTCGATGTTCAAATGGCCAATAAGCTATGTTTTGTACGTAATAGAAATTGATTGTGACAGCCTCGCGTGGGGCTAATGAACACAGCCGCTACACAGGAGGCGCGGGTTCAATCCCCGCTCAGTGCAAATATTTGTATGCATGACTATACGTATTTGCATGGGTCTGGTCGTACCCTGGAGAGCACATTACGCCGTCGCGTCGGTCCCAGTTACCATAAGAGCATCTATAGGAATCGTTACAGATAGTTAGAGCCTGAAAAAGTACAACAACTTGTCTTGTCTTGTCACTTAAGCTGTGGAATGACCTCCCTGCTGCGGTTTTCCCAAGCACCTACAATATGGGGTTCTTCAAGAGGGGCATCAGAAGGTTTCTTCATGGTCGGCAGAGCGAGTGTAACACCCCTGGTATTGCATACGTCCATAGACCACGATAGCCACTTCCCATCAGGTGGGTCGTGTGCTTGTCTGCCACCTAGGTGGTATAAAAAAAACCTTGGCCTGTTTTGCTTACTCCTAGGAGTTACAACGTGAGTGTATGTAAACAGAAATTAATAATTAATTGCAATCTAACAATTAATTAAGAAGGCGTTAAACATTCATAGAATCGTAAGTAGATAATTGAAAATTATTTCTCTAGTGCAATTAGTTTAATGAAATTTCCATGAATTTTCCATAACACTCACACCATAGAAGGCATCACCTGCCAAAACCTCAAGTTTGTAATTCGATCGGTTGACGTTCTAAGTTAATGACCCAGTCTATCAGGACAAGGAATATAAATAAAAAAAAGACGTGTGGCACTCGGGGACTGCTGCGGTAAAGCTATTGCATAGCATTTTTTATGAACTTATGCAATTATAATAAATAATAATATAATTTGAATTTGAATCTGAGTCTGAGTCTGAGACTGAGTCTGAGTCTGAGTCTGAGTCTGAGTCTGAGTCTGAGTCTGAGTTTGAATTTGAATTTGAATTTGAATTTGAAAACTAACAACTTATGCAATTATAATAACTTACGTTAAGCGGAGCTACTTCGGAGCAGCTCGGCTCGATTCGTGCGAGCTCGGAGTTGGGGGTGTTAGGTTTTTTTCGTTACGGAATTTCTGGATTCGGTCCCCACGCTCAAGGCCCGCGATAAAAGCTATGCAATAGCTTAATAATAAATAAATAAATAAATATTCCACGACATTCTACACAACGCTGTCTAGACCCATGGTAAGCATATCTTAACTAGCTTGTGTTATGGAATCTAGAATGCGGATAAACATACTTAGATACTTTTTTTGGTAAATATATACATATATAACACCCAGACCAATGCAAATATACATATTCATGCATACAAATATTTGCAATGAGCGGGAATCGAACCCGCGCCCCTTGCATAGCAGTCGAATGCTCTACCGCTACGCCACGGATAATCTATACCAATGGTGGGCAAAGTTTGGGTCAAAAAGAAATTGTAGAGGGGGGTCATAATTTATATACTGGGATACCAACGGTAAGGATGTTTAAGATTTGTTGCAGTGTTCGAGCAAAACGGTAAAAAAATGCAAAGTCGGGTTTCTTTACCTATGCGTTTATTATTTTAATAAGTTTGTGCTGTCAGTGGAATGACTAAAGACTTGTACTGCTTTGTCTACACTGACGGCACAGAGACTCTGTGCTTACAGGGTCGACAGTGGAGTTGCCGGAGTTACACACGTCCATAGGCCACGGTAACCGCTTTCCATCAGATGGGCCGTGCGCTTATCTGCCACCTAAGTGGTATAAAAAAACTACTTTATACTTCTGGACCGTTAAAATATAATTATAGCGGGCCATATTCATATTGGAGGGCCGGATTAAACGCTTGCGTGGGCCGCAGTTGGCCCGCGGGCCGTACATTGCCCATCACTGTTCTATACTAATACTAGCTGACCCGGCAAACGTTGTTTTGCCATATAATGTTAAGGGTGGACTACCCTTAACATTTAGGGGGATGAAAAATAGATGTTGTCCGATTCTCAGACCTACCCAATATGCTCACAAAATTTCATGAGAATCGGTCAAGCCGTTTCGGAGGAGTTTAACCACAAACACCGCGACACGAGAATTTTATATATAAGATTATAAAGCTGAATAGTTTGTTTATTTATTTAAACGCGCTTATTTAAGGAATTACTGTTTCAAATTCTTTTTTTTTTTTTGTTTTGTAGTCCATTTTTCAACGAAGGTTTTAGACTTTATATCATTACGCTACGTTTATGTTTAGGTCCCAATGTAATAGGTGGCGAGCCTATCGGACACTTATAAACCTGCGATAAATACACACATAACTTCGAAAAGCATCGAAAAGTCATTGATGTGTGCCATGGTAAACATGGGTTCGAACCCGAGACCTCGTTTCAGCAGTCCATTACCCATACCACTAGACTATTTTTATTTCTAGGTTATTATCAATATCAATAAAACTGATAGTTTTCCAAAAATATTTTGAAAACTATACAAATACAGGCTCAAAGGAGTGATGTTTCAAAATACACCACGGGCGTAGCTGTGTCGGGTCGCTATTTTATAAATATACGTGTAGACCTAATTTCATTCAAATCTCTCAGATGTACAGTAGTGCTAATACTAGCTCGCACATCCAAAATGTACCTCAACTTTGTAATAATATCACACAAATCAACAATATGCCGATTTGGTAGCAAAATTCCTCTCCAATAACAAACACGAACATAAATAAAAGCGAAAAAAGGTTTCCCTATTCCATAATTGCGCGTCTGAATTACCAGGAGGTCATAGACGTCAAGAGTGTCGTGGCGACGGGCTGTCTGGTGTGTATTGATTGTGGAATGTTTACGCACTGCGAGGGAGCGCTGGGGCTGTTATTATCCCCTTAGTAATATGTTCTCCTAATAATCTGGGAGAGATTTTTATATTGGGTAATTTCTATTGTTTTATTTTTTCTATATTTGTATATACATGTATTCATATTACAGGAGAGATAGGTAGATTTACGCATAATGTTCTTTTATATCCACATATACATAAAATTCGTTTTAGTTACACATTTGACATGGAATATAAAATAGAAACAATATCTCAATTCTAAGTAATCTATACAGAAATAATATTAAATAATTTATAAATATTAAATACAATAAAAATAAAATAACTATTATACAACTTATAGCTAAGAACAATTAAAATGCGTCGTAGAATTCCTCCGCATCGCATGCCTCTTGTGGCAGCGTTCCCAGAAGACTGGCAGCATTGCCACGTTGTATGGCAATGCTTATTCTCTGACCTAAAAAGAGGCCAGCCTTCTGGTCACGAGAAGCGTCAACCATACGCTTCGCAATCTCACGGAAGAGGTTGCGAGCGCTCGGACCCCATGACCCCAAAGTCTCGACTCCAAACGGCACAAATTCATAATCTCCGATGAGATTGGAGTATTTGCGCCGCTTGAGAGCCTCTGCAGAAGCAGCAGCAGCTCCAGCACAGCCAGCCGTGCTAGTTATATGGGTAGGAGCCATGGTATCAACGCATGTGGCGTCCCAATGGCTGTACCAATTTGGCTGTAAATTGGTGGGGATGTACCTAGCTCAGAACCAGGAGACGGACATAGGATACGGACATTTCATCCCGTTCAATGTTCATCCCGTTAGACCGCGTTTAAGTAAAACTATTTTTTTTTCCAAGCTACCAGATTTTTTGATGGTGTGTGTTCTGATGAGCTCTTCCAACTATTCCCACCCTCTCCGTTCCTACATAGGACTAAACGTGCAGGGCTTAGATGTCACCCTCACACTGTGCGGATTATACGAGCAAGAACCAATCGGAGACTTTTTTTTGCCGCACTAGCAAGACCTGCAATTCATTACCAGCACACGTGTTTCCTTCTTCCTACAGTCCCGGGGCCTTTAAGCGGGGCGTGTAAAAGCATCTGATAAGGCTGCCAAGCTGAGTGCCACCATTGTAACATTAGTTAGTGTCTGTAATGGTGACCTTCTTTCCTGAGACGTTGCCTTTAGCTTACCATCAGGTGAGGTGAAGACAAATTGTCGTGCCCAGATAAAAAAACAGTCAAATACCCAATTTCGATCTGCCATTTAATCAATCAACCAGTTCACCGCAGTCCACTGCTAGACATAGGCCTCTCCCAATGTGCGCCATTTTTTCCGATCCTCTGCCTTCCGCATCCAGTCTGTCCCAGCCACCTTTTTCAGGTCGTTCGTCCATCTGGCTAGGGGGCGTCCTACCTTTCGTTTACCTTCTCGCGGTCTCCACTCTAGGACTCGTTTGCTCCAACGGCCATCGGTCCTTCGACACACGTGGCCAGCCCACTGCCACTTCAACTTACTTATTATGCGATCTGTCGGTAACTTAGTTCTCTGTTGGATAACCTCGTTCCGAATTCTATCCTTGAGAGAAACTCCAAGCATAGCTCGCTCCATAGCCCGCTGCGCGACTTTTAAGCTATAGACCAGCCCCACTGTAAGTGTCCACGTTTCGGCACCGTATGTCATAACAGGTAGGACGCACTGTTCAAAGACCTTTGTTTAAATAGATCGATCTTCGATCTGCCGGTATAGTCACCTAATAGTGTACTGAACTGTCTACGAGAGATATCATCTATTGCTTCCCGGTATTCTGGTACTAGAGTACACACATTACACTAGTGTAATCACTCGGTCTCGCCTTCACTTTACGAGCGCGCGTGTTCGTGCAAGCCGTTTGCCATCGCAGCATCTAGAAGCATTATGAGGTATTCGATGCATTTATTAATAGAGTCTGATCAGGGTTGCCAGCACCGCAAATGAAATTAACTACTGAAATTGCATGACAATTTATTTTATTATTTTTGCGTTGTAGAAACTTGTATAAAAGAACAACTCGGTGGCGAAAATAGGAACTTTTTTTTATATATAGGACACGCCAACTTGACCTCACCTCGCCTGATGGTAAGCTAAAAGCAAAGTCTCAGGAAAGAGGGTCACCATTACAGACACTAAATGTTACAATGGTGGCACTCAGCTTGGCGGCCCCGGGACTGTAGGAAGAAGGAAACACGTGTGCTGGTAATGAATTCCAGGTTTTGGTGGTGCGGCAAAGAAAAGAGTCTAGAAACACGGTTGTCACTGTCAAATTATACTGTTTTATTGCAAATCAAAGACAATTTAGCACTATTTGATCGTATTGAAGGGAAAGTGGCAACCTCCTTTAGTTAAGAGAATTTTTATTTGCTTTTTAGGGGCATTGCTCTCTTGTTTGCATGACGGCAATAGGCTCACCCCTTTTACATGGTACCAAAAGTCATAAATAGCAAAATGCAAGTTTAAAACACCTATGCGTACCTCTTAGGGGATTAACAGACTTGAATATATATTTTTTTTATACAACTTAGGTGGCAGACAAGCGCACGTCCCACTTGATGGAAAGTGGTTACCATGACCTATGAACGTGTGTAACACCAGTGGAGTCACATCCGTGCTGCCGACCCTGTAAGAACAGAGATTTTGTGCCGTCAGTGTAGAGGACAAGCTTTTGGTCATCCCACTGACAGCTCATTTCTTTGACACCTCATCAACATTCTTTCTAGGCTAACTAAGATGAGATTTAACTTCGATATTTTCGGTGAAGCAAGTGCCATCTGACCTCCACAGCCTATAGACAATATCAAAGTTAGACTATTCAGACTTTTGAGGACTCCACCTACCAGTAATGACCAGCATAGATGTTCGTATGGCACCTTACATATATTATAACTAGACAAAAACATTCTACCAACCAAGAAATGGGGACAGGTTCTGTTATCTCAACAATTATAATAAAAGGCGGGAAAACATCAGTCTGTGTTGGTAGCGGAAGGGACGACAGGATGAGGCGGAGATGCATTTAGTAGGGGGAAGTGTGTGGGGGGATAATGGTGGACCTTGGCAGTTGTGTATCTTTACGTAATCTAGTGACGAGTATGAGAGAATATAGATAGATAATTCTTTATTGTACACCAACAGATTTACAGTAGGACAAGTAGGTAGCATGCATATATTTCAATGTACAATGGGCGGCCTTATCGCTGAAGCGATTTCTTCCAGGCAACCTTGGGATGGACAGTAATGTTATAAAAACAAAAGATATGGTGTAGTTACCGGCTAAACTTAAATAGATAGTGTATTAAAGACAAAAGAAAGAAAAGAAAGAAAGAAAGAGAAAACCATTTATTATATACATATATTATAACACACAAATAGATATATAAAGTAGATAGTTCATACTAATACGAAGGGATAATAGAATATAGTTTTCTGTACTTTATTTCGGTCTTTTGAGTATTGGTTTCTTTCTTTGCCGCCAATTTTTTGTTTTTTTTTTATTTTCACAAGACTGAATCTATGGTGAAATTTTTAATTCCTCAAAATTGGTAATATTTTTTTTGTTTGTTTTTGGCTTCTTGGCATTTAGCCATTATCATGTATTAAATTAATATCTTATAGAATGATTTTTGATGATGACGATCAATGATATGATTGTTACCTCAGTAAAGTTGGGCTCCCTAGGGAGATTTGAAATCTACACGAAAAGGCCCAATTCACTGCAATTTTCTTTTTACGTGCGAAAAATCCCTACGGATACACAAAACTTTGTGCTTCCACGACTAAATCACGGTCTAGAATTGAACTAGAGTTTTGGTAAGGATAGGATACCTTTTATCACGAAAAAAAGGCTTATAGGAGCTCAAATTTGCGGTGAAAATTTGTATTAAAGGTTTTCCATCTTCCTACAGTCCCATCAGTCTTTAAGAGGGGCGTGAAAAAGCATATAATGAAGCCGTCAAACTGAGTATCACCAATGTAACATGGTATAAATATGTATTGTTGATCCTCTTTTCTGAGACCTTGCCTTCAGCTTTCCATTGGGTGATGCGAAGTCTGTTTGACGTATTCTATTTTTTTGTTACCATTTTACAAACAAATTAAATACGTAGAAAGAAAGCAAACCATAAGCCACTTGAGCTTTTCTGGAATGCTGTACCTGTTTTACTTAATAATATTGTTCATAATTTGATGAGGTACCTACATAGATGTATTGTCCTAATCCATCTGTGTACCTCATCAAATCATCCATTGGTAAGGATATAAGCTGTGTTTGGGGCTATAACCGACTTCCAGGCGGATGGAACCATGCGCAGGAGCTAGATAACAATATTTTCTAAGTACTTTAAAATATTTTGACCACACAAAGAACCTGTCACCGATTTCTTCTACTCCGTCAATGAAATCTTAAAAATATTTGCCGTGGGGTCCGAGCGCCCCCAATCTCTTCAGGGTGATTGCGAAGCGTATGGTCGACGCTTCACGTGACCAGAGGGCTGGCCTCTTCTTAGGTCGGAGAATAAGCATTGCCATACAACGTGGCAATGCTGCCAGTCTTCTGGAAACGCTACCACAAGATGCATGCGATGCGGAGGAATTCCACGACGCATTTCAACTTTTGTTTTATTAAATTAGTATTTTTGTTAATGTCAATATTAGTATTAGGTTTTGTTGTATATTTTGTGTGTGAGTATTGTTAATAGTTAAATAATATGTGCTGCAGTAAGTTAAAACAACTGTTATAATAAAAGGTTCTTTTATAAGTAAATGTTAAAATTCAATTCAATTTAAACATAAAATTAGTTGCCCCTACCTAGCTAATGTTTGCATGTCACGATGGTTGGCAAAATGTGTCTTATACTCATAAATTGTTTGTCACCTTTGTACTTACCACATTTTATGTAAATAAATAAATATTATTATTATTTATAATCAAGAAATCGTAATTGGGTTTCGAAATAACACAGCCAAAGTATGACCGAATCTACTTTTAAAGGCTATTACAGATTTTATAAATAACAAAATCAAAATTCATCCCTAAAATAAAGCACACACTTCACACACACCTACCTGCCCGAATAAAATCTAAATACAGTATTTTCCCGCTATTAAACCGTCCGCCATATTTGCAAAATGGCGTCAGCTGTCAAAAATTAGCGTTAGGTGTTTTCTAAAAGGCATGCGACGTGATTGATGGCGGACGAACGATCGAATTAGAATATTTACGCCGTTAGAGGCATGTGTGGGGAATAGGCAGGGTTGGGGGTAATGGTCTGATCGCCATAGATTGGTTTTGACCGATAACCTTTTGGAGGGAAGAAACGATTAGTTTTAGCCATCGGTGTATTACAATTAAGGAGGGTAGTTGGAATGGAATGGAATGGAAGGGGGACTCCCTTGTCCGCACTTAGCCTCCCTTTTGGGCCATTGTGCGTGTGGAGTACTGGCTAGAGTAGCCAGCCTAGCTCCGCCCAGAAGCGCAGAAGCTTACTGGGGGCTTTACAGGCTTCGCGGAGCGACTTCACTGTACCGAGGATTTGTAATCGTTGATAGGCTACTGCCTCACATTCCAGTACTACGTGGGCGGCCGTTTCCTCGGCAGCAAAACATCCCCTGCAATGGGGACTGTCCGTGACACCAATGGTGTATAGGTGCTTGTGGAGGGGGCAGTGGCCCGTTATAGTCCCCATTATTGTTCTTAGACTTGTTCTGTCTAGTTTTAGGAGACGTTTTGTGAGTCGTTTGTTTACTGATGGCATAACCACTTTTGACTGCTTGCAGTCGGTGGCTTGTGTCCATCTTTGGTTATGTAGTTCCGCGGATCTCTCGCGTGTCCAAGTGCGGAGTTGCGAGAAAGGGATTGGTAGCAATGGTAGCGGGCCATCGAGGGTAGTTTTACGAAAATGTACTGTATAACTGGCTTTGGTTCGAAACTAAACGTACGTGTACCTCGAGACGTATATCTTGGACGAGTTGCGAGACAAACGAGTGTGAATTGTTTTGTAATTATCTATGCTTGCTAAATTTGAGCTTACCACAAGAACCATGTAATGCACATACACCAGTGGACGTGTTTAGATGTTAGTTTATTTACGTAGATCTCTGCATAATTATTACATAAGCCGCGTGACTTGCGGCAGAGTAGAATTTGGGCCACCCCATCTTTTCCCACGCCGTGTCGTACAAGGCGACTAAAGGATAGGGCTGTTTAACATCAGACAGATATAATACAGCCTGATACATTAGCTTCAGATCAAAATATCCAACGGTCTTGTCAACAATAGTGCCCGGAAAACACCTATTACGTGGGACTGATTACAATGATCGGTGAAATACAGGTGTTAATTCACCTCTGCCTAACCCTCCGGGGATAAAGTCGTGATTATATGTATGTACGTATGTTTTACATCAGCTATTTTCCATTGAAAATCCCATTAAAATCGGGACAGTAATTCAAACTGTCAGGAAGGAGAAGACCAAAAGCTTGCCCTGCTTTGTCTTTTACACTGGCGGCACAGAAACTCTGTGCTTACAGGGTTGGCAGTCCCTTGATGTTGCACACGTCCATAGGCCACGGTAACCACTTTCCATTAAGTGGGCCTGTGTGTAGTCTGTCAACCATACTGTCATTGAAACAGATAACCCAAATTAGATATTTTTTATACAACTTAGGTGGCAGACAAGCACACGACCCATCTGATGGAAAGTAAGCACAGAGTGTCTGTACCGTCAGTGTAGAGCACAAAGCAGGACAAGCCTTGACTTAGACTTAGACCAAAAGCTTGTCCTTCTTTGTCCTCTACACTGACGGCACAAAATCTCTGTTCTTACAGGGTAGGCAGCACCGACGTGACTCCTCTGGTGTTACACACGTCCATAGGCCACGGTAACCACTTTCCATCAGGTGGGCCGTGTGCTTGTCTGCCACCTAAGTCGTATAAAAAAAATCCCCTCAACCTAAAACTCAATTCACTTATGTCTCAAGTGTGTCTGAAATGTTTGGTCACTACAGAGAGTCTAAAACAGCAACATTTTGAATTCGATTCGTATTGCGATTCCTCTGAAATCGAGTAACTTATGAAATTTCATTATTTTTACTTTACGCGGGGCGTGAAAAAGCATCAAATCATTTTATTGTGAAAATGGGTACATAGTGGTGCTGTGATAAAATGTGGTTTCTCCATTCTCCGCCTTCAATTTTCAATTTTGAAACAAAATGAGTGATACCCTTTATAGGTGAGGTCTTAGACAGATTCCGGGCTCCAAAATGTCTACGCTACTACTAGATGAAAATGCCATTGGGAATCTTAAAGCCTCGTCTCCATCACTAGGAAATATAGGCAACATTGCAAAATTCACAATAACAGCCACACTTTCGGGGTGTGAAAAAGCATCTTATAAGGCCGCTATGCTGAGTGCCACCATAGTAACATTACTTAGTGTCTGTAATTGTGACCCTCTTTCCTGAGACTTTGCCTTTAGCTTACTATCAGGCGAGGTGAAGTCAAATTGGCGTGTTCTAGATAAAAAACATAAACATAATAACATAACATAGAACATGTTATGTTATGTTTATGTTTTTTATCTAGGACACGCCAATAGGAGACGAAGTCAAGATGGCGTGTCCTAGATAAAAACAAATCCTATAAAATACCTAAAATGGTCCCTCATATGAGCAAAATCACAACAATTAATTTACTAATCAGATCATGATCTCCTTTAAATATCGCTCACCAGACTCAGCCTCAGATGCATGGCTCGAGTCAACAATAGTGCCCGGAATACGGCAATAGGCTCACCCCCTATTACGCGGGACCGAATACAACTATTGGTGAAATGTGGGTGTTAATTCACCTCTGCCTAACCCTCCGGGGATAAAGGCGTGATTATATGTATGTATGTATTAAATATCGCTGCATAACAAAATATTATCCTAATACTATTCCATTACAGTGGCCTTTTTAGCCTTACAGTTTGTAATAATTACCCTACAAATATGTTATAAAATTAGACATGTAAAAATAAGATAACGTAACTCTTATTTTTAGTTACCCGTGTGGTGACGGAGAAATAACACAAGTAGGTACCTATCACCACTCCATCTCGTCTGACGGGTGTCGTAATAGGCGACTAATGGAAAAATACGCAGACGATATCACTACGAGAGAAGGGAAACTCGAAATAAATCCCTGTACCAACGTCTGGCCAGCGTGGAAACAATCGGCCAAAGTCTCCCAACATTGGGAGGGGCCTATGTCCAGCAGTTAACTACGAAGGGCTAATTGATTGAAATTCTTGGAGGGCCAAATGCACCTCCCAACTCTTGCTGACAAATGAGCTCCAGCGCATTGTACGTGAGGGGTACTTACTCCCCAGTACACAATAATTGTAAAAATAAAACTAAACGAAATGTTATTTACATCGAAAAGTGCGTCATTATACATTTTACAAATAAAACATGGATGGTCACTCAAACTCATCTCCCAAATGACCAACAAAACAAAGTCCCAAAATATACTTTCCTAATAACCCATTTCTGTGTCAAATAATTCAACAAAAATGGTTTTTAAACAGAAAATTCAACAGAAATGCCCGCGTCATATGAACGAAGAGCTTAAAATCAATAAACAGCCGCATTTATTTGACTGTGAGATGAGAAACACACATAATTTGATTCATGTCAACAGTAAATACTGTACAGAGGTACAGACACATACAAACAGTCTGCGAACCGTAGCCACCCCGTGCCCACCCCCTAAAATGGGTGTTTTAAATCAATAATCCAGGAGTTTCACTGAAATTTAGTATAGCGCCACCTAGTAAAGAGCTTGAGAACTACTAGCGTATGTTGAGAAAGCTACGTCTCGTTTTATTTGTATTTTATATCCGGTAGATGGCGGTTTTATCAATTTCTAACAAGTTTTGTTTTTGTTTCAGGTAAATTGATTTGTTTATTGTGGCGCTAATGAGAAATTGAGAAAGTGGTTAGTTTAAAATGCAGTTTATAATAAATACCTACGGCACCTGTAAGTATTGTAGCAATAAATTATCAATTTCTCCTTTGTATTGTATTTTCATAATGAAGAAAACGCAAGCTTTTGAATCATTGACACTTAGCATATATAAATAGACAAAAAGTCAATAATGTACATTTTATAAACTACAGACATGTTGTCCGTACTCAAAAATGGAGAAAAAATGATGACGAACGCCTTCATTTTTTGCAACAATCCGAAACGCATATAATTTGACGTATATGATTTTTTTATATTTAATTAACTGCCATTGTTTAAAAGCCACCATGTTCCTGTATGACCTGCATGACATCTAATAATAATTATGACATTGCAAAAAGGTCTCTGTATCTCAAACTTTTATTCGTATTCTCTGTATGACATCAATTTTTGTTCCACTAAATAATTCTATCTTCATGTTTACTTACTTTGTAAAAATGTATAAGACCGAAGTTTAGATTGTTTATGATAACAAAATTATTCATTTTTAATTATTACTTACCATATGGTTAAGATATTGCTGGAGAAATATTATTATGAAAAGAGGATATATTTTTTTAAACGTCTTCTATGGCAATCCCAACGATTCCGCCAACAACTCAGTTTTTATACATTATACATTTCGAAATTTAATATACATTTTATGCTATGTAGGATTCAAACGCGCAAATTTTTTTACATTTTTTTTCTTAAACTAATCCATTTACATCAGCTAAGTATAAAATCAAAATATATATAAAAATACTGTCCACAAAAAATGAAACATATTCCTCCTTTCATAACGTAATAATTAAAACCATAAACTAAGCAATATTTTTTTGTCAGACTCAACTAAAGCCATTTCCGAACTGAAACTTGACTAGTTTACGACCAAAACCGTAAACTTCGAAACAAATTAACTGAATCGTAAATAATTTAAACTTATCGTACTTTGCGAAACTTCCTTTGAATCGTAACTTTATGGTTTACATTACTTGAAACAGAATAATAATTTAATATATTATACATTAAAGGATTTTGTTTGATAGTTTTAATTAATAAGGTCAAATCACCAATAGTGGACACTAACCCAATAGTGGACACTTTCGAAAAAAGCCCTATATTTTAAGAAAGGTAACTATTTGTTTCCATGAATATTGACTTATAACTTATAAGTTTAAAACTAAAACCCTACATCCAATTGAGCAGTCCGACTGGGGAAGTACTTCCACCCTACAGAATACCGCGCCTCACTGGAGAGTTTTGGAACTGTCAGTGGGAAGACCAAAGGCTTCTCCTGCTTTGTCTTCTACACTGACGGCACAGAAACTCTTTGTCCTTATAGGGTAGGCAGCACAAGTGTGACTCCCCTGGTATTGCACACGTCCATAGGCTATGGAAACTACTTTTTATAAGGTGAGCTGTGTACTTGTCTGCCACCTAAGTGGTATAAAAAATAACCCAAGTATTTATTTTTTAATATTGCCAATGTACAGACACGATTATTGTACAATTTTTAATAGTAATAATAGAGATGTGAAAAGAAAATAAAACTTCAATGCAAATTATAAATCTTTGTAGCTCGTAGAGTTGTGTAACGCTGTAATGATTTTGCTACCGTCCGTAGCATACTGCATCTTTGTCTACGACCGTAGCACTCACGTAGCATGTGTGACGTTGTTCGTAGAACTCAGACACGAATTATTACGTGATAAATCTAGTACACACATATACACACGCCTTTATATATTGAACGGGTAGGCAGAGATCTATTAAACGCCCACATTTTAGCGTAATACGTTCATTTTAGTGTTTTTTAGAGAGAGCCTCAGAAGCGTGGCGGTAGCGAATGCTACACAGGGGGCACGGGTTCGGTTCCCGCTCAAAGCAAATATTTGCATTGGTCTGAGTATTTCCGTGGGTCCCAGTTGCTATATGAATATCCATGGCAGTCGTTACGGGTAGTTGGAGCCCTTAAAAGACCAGTTTCCATATCTCTAATTGGTTGTGGAGGTCAGATAGCAGTTACATAACATAAACTCACGCCTATATTCTCGAAGGGGTAGGCAGAGGTGCTAGCACCAACATCTAGCCAGTTTATATTTAGGTGCCAATCTCTGTTCTTACAGGGTCGGCAGCACGGATGTGACTCCATTAGTGTTACATACGTTCATAGACCACGGTAACTACTTTCCATCAGGTGGGCCGTGTGCTTGTCTGCCACCTAAGTTGTATAAAAAAAATGTAATGGTTGGTGAGTCTATTTTCATTAACCGGGCACTTATAATACTGCGATAAATGCACACATAACTTTGAAAAGCATCAAATGTCATCAGTGGCATGGTAAAAAATGGGATCGAACCCGAGACCTCGTATCAGCAGTCCATTACACATACCACTAGGCTATCGCTGTTGCTGTGGCAGTTGCTTCACGGAAAATATCGAAGTTCAGCCTCATCACAGCTAACACTAACTGGAAAAAGTCACTGAAAATGAGTTGGTTATCAAGAAATATAAAATCAAGTATTATACTGCTAGAATCACATAAATACTCCATTAGAAGCCATTAAAGTATTTTTTATGGCAACAAAATTACGATTCAATGTATTTAACTGTTGCCAGAAGAGAAAATTGAAACGAGGTCAAAGATTATTGAAAAAGTTTGGACAGGGGCATGAGTAATGGGGTAATGGAGTCTATAGATAATAATAATGGGTTTGTTTTCGATGATAGGAGTACCATTACTCGTTATACAGTGGTTTGTGCTCAGATGAACTGTTTGACATGATATAGGTTCTGATACTGATGTTTGACATGATGCCCGTAGCTACATTCTATCATCGCATCTATCGCCATAGGCAGGGAATTCATCCTCACAGATTGCGACCTGAGACGGTGCGCACTGTGCGGTATGAAAGAAACTTCATCCCACGCACACTCAAGCTGTGGAATGACCTCCCTACTGTGGTTTTCCCAAGCGCCTACAATATGGGGTTCTTCAAGAGGGGCATCAGAAGGTTTCTTCATGGTCGGCAGCGCGAGTGTAACACCCCTGGTCATACGTCCATAGGCCATAGGTCACGTTAACCGCTTCCCATCAGGTGGGCCGTGTGCTTGTCTGCCAACTAAGTGGTATAAAAATGAAAAAGTTGTCAAGATTGTACAACAATGCTACAATGCTTATTCCATGTACTAATCAAATAACCCGCCCCTGATCGCTCCCGGTGCAAAAGTGCCCATAACACTTGCTGCGTTGCCACGTTGGATGGCGATGGACAGCCTTTGCACCAGGAACGACCCGGAACGAGTGTCACCGGTCGCCTCGATGAGCCTCTGTCTGATTTCTTTAATAAGGTTTTTAGCTTCCTTGCCCCAGCTCCCCAGAGTCTCCACCGCTATTGGCACGAACTGGTACAGCAAGTCCAAGTCGGCATACTTAAGCCGTATTTAATGAAATTTTAAAGCATTTAGCAAGCTAACTGTTCAAATAGATTAAGATAAGAAATATTTTTAACTAGTTCAGCCAGGATTCGAACTCGTGATCTTTCCCTTATAGGGGGAATGTTCTGACCACTGAGCCAACACGGATGTTCACTCGTGCTGCCGACCCTGCAAGGACAGGGAATTTCTGTGCCGTCAGTGCAGAAGACAAAGCAGCACAAGCCTTTGGCCTTCCCACTGACAGCATAATAACTCTCCAGTGAGCTCTGGCTACCGTACTATATATAGGAAGATTTGGATGGCTTCAGGTGGGGTTCGGTAGCTTAGTGGTCAGAGCATTCCTAATTGAAAGATTACGAATTCAAATCCCGCTTGGACTGATTAAAAAAAAATCCTACCGTAATCAATTTCAATACAATAAATATTATATATTGCCTTTTGGGCACGGTACCAGTAGAGATCGATGGGGAGGAATTTTTCGATGCCCAAAGTTGCAGCCACCTCTTTTTCTTCATTTGATTTTAAATTCATATATTCATTCTTTTCAAAATATTTTCTTTCTTTCTTTCTATCTTCATGGACTCTGATGCTCCTTTTCACACTATGATATTCATAAAGTAAAATTAAAAGGATGGTATTTAAACGTATATCAAAAAGAGTACATTTTGTACGACAAAATAATCCAAATTCACATCAAAAATACTGATTGAGCACCAACAAACTACTGCACGTAAGTAGTTAGTTAGCAACCAACCAACCAACCAATTATAAAAAAAATTACCACAAAGACATAAGGCGGGAGCGCCGCTTCGCTTCGCTCCCGCCTTAGTCTTCTAACCTAACCTATCCATTTCGGGGTGGGTGGTGATCATTCTGAACTTAATTAGATGCACAATCAGTATTTTTACTGAACGCGAAAATATTATCTAAATTAAAATAACACTGTTACAGATGGTAGTAACCTCCCAGTAAGTAAGCTCTTGTATTTAAAACATAAATCGCTATCGATCCTTACAATAAAAACATAATGTCCGTCTTCTCGCGTGCTACAACAGTGGGCGAAGTGTCAGGCGCCGCGCTGACGGCGACGCCATCCCATACCTAACAATAGCACGACACCCAAGGGTGTCATGGCGTCATCATTTGACGCGAACTTGTTAAGGATTCTGTATAAAAGTAGCTATGCTATACATGTCCCTCATCGGTTTTATGGACAGCTACCTTTTTTTACGTCTGAATAATCCTCATGGATACCTCCCGCCGAAGTCAGTGGGAGAGGTTATGTCGAACTCGAACCGATTAAAACGCACTGCGAATGTGAGTCGTTTTTGGTTGCTGAAGGTGAAGTTGACAGGCATATCTCTCGCACCCTGGCTGACCTAGGGCCATGGCATTTTGCTCGGGTGTGGGGACCGCAGAGTCCCCAACTCGTCACCGGGAACGGGGTGGCGCGTTGTGCACGGAACTTGGAGGCACGAGTTGCCTCAGCACGCGGGCAGCTTGGCTTGCGATCCCCCTTCGCTCCCGATGGCGCTTTCACCCCGCCTTCTCCTTCATGTGGATAACTTGCTCGCCTGACATCCTTCTTTGCAGGAGGTGTGTCGTTGCCAAGAAAACGGCGCAAACGTAATAGGTACGGCAATGCGAGGCAGTAGATCCTGAACAGTCTCAAATCCTCAGCACACTGAGGTCGCACCACGAAGCCTGTGAAGTCCCCAGTAAACATCTGCGTTTCTTTTTTTTTTATACAACTTAGGTGGCAGACAAGAACACGGCCCACCTGATGGAAAGTGGTTACCATGACCTATGAACGTGTGTAACACCAGTGGAGTCTGTGCTGCCGACCCTGTAAGAACAGAGATTTTGTGCCGTCAGTGTAGAGGACAAGCCTTTGGTCATCCCACTGACAGCACAAAAACTCTCCAGTGAGCTCTGGCTACCCTACTCACCGCCGGGAACACAACACGAAGTTATTATAACCGCGGTATTCTGTAGGGCGGAGGTACTTCCCCAGTCGGACTGCTCAATTGGGCGGAAATACCGCCGTGTTCTACCTCCTCACCGTTTCTGGGCGAAACTAAGGTGGCTGCTCTAACCAGTAGGTACTCTGCACGCACAATGGCCCAAAAAGGGAGGCTAAATACGGACATAAGAGTCATTTTCTATTTCATTCTAGGACACTCTGAGTGACGAACTGTTTCTTAACTACACGCTTTGGTAATAGCCGACACATTTAATTTGCAATACGTCGCAACGAGGCGTCAGCCTCTCTAGATAAGTGGCAATACATTTGCACACTTTAAGCTATCGGTTACGGTTACAACAACAAAACAACAACTAACCCATCGCAATCCACTGCTGGACTAGGCCTCTCCCAATGTTGGGAGGCTTTGGCCTACTGTTTCCACGCTGGGCTGATGGGTTGGTACAGGGTTTTATTTCAAGTTTTCCTTCTCTCGCAGTGACATCGTCTGCGTATTGTTCCGTTAGTCGTCTCTTACGACACCCTTCGGATGAGATGGGGTGGTGATACTCCCGACAGGTTCCGGTCACCTTAAATCAATAGCGTGGGACTGCACCCTGCTAAACAGCAAAAAGTTAAATCCTAAGGACCACTATTTCAGATGCTATTGACCTTATAATGGTGGTACCATACTAGAAACCTTGATAGATACTGTTTCGCGCCTTTTTTCACGCTCGTGATGTCTATATCCCCGAAGGGGTAGGCAGAGGTGCTAGCAGCCACATTTTTAGTTGGTTGAAGTCGGAAAAAACTTCCACCCACCGACTCCGGCCTATCCGTGGGGACTTATCACACGATAAATATCATTCATACTAATAGTGTAAAATTCGCCGAGATACCAGATTATTATTTTCTCTAACATAACATAACATAATATAAACTCACGCCTATATCCCCGAAGGGTAGCCAGAGGTGCTAGCACCCACATTTCGCCAGTTTATATTTAGGTCCCAATGTAATAGGCGGCGAGCCTCTTGCCATTAACCGGGCACTTATAAACCTGCGATAAATACATATATAACCTCGATAAGTCCTTGGTGTGTGCCATGGTTAAACCTGGGATCGAACCCGAGACTTCGTCTCAGCAGTCCATTACCCATACCACTAGGCTACCGCGGTGATGTCAAAGCTATAAATAAATATAACTATAGCATATCTACTGCTGTAGTCTACCCTTATGTCTGTTTAGACGATAAAGTGAGCATCAGATGCAGGCGCGGGGTTAAAATATGATGATCGATCGCAGCAGGGTTGAATATTGTTTGTCAAGCAAGATATTAGAGGTACAATAAAATATAAATATTAACTACTGGACTAGCTGTTTAGAACATGGAGTACCTATCGGGTTAAAACCACTACCTTTAACAGTGTTTAAATTTTTCTTTAAGTTTAATAGTTCAATAGAGAAAATAAATAGTACCGCGGTAGCCTAGTGGTATGGGTAATGGACTGCTGAGACGAGTTCTCGGGTTCGATCCCAGGTTTTACCATGGCACTGGAAGTTATGTGTGTATTTATCGCAGGTTTATAAGTGCCCGGTTAAAGGCAATAGGCTCGCAATCTATTACATTGGGACCTAAACATAATCTGGTGAAATGTGGGTGCTAGCATCTCTACCTACCCTTCGGGGATATAGACGTGAGTTTATGTTATGTTATGTTCCTTATAACTCACCGTTTTAACGTTTAGTAAATAGTCAACGATATTCTGCTAATTTTAACAGATCGATACAGAATTTTGAATTCATTTTTCTTTTCGTTTCTATCTGTCAAAATCAAATGATATGTTATAAACGGTTTTTTCGAAACACAACCAATAGCGTCCTTGCGAGACCTCTTTCGGATGCAGCTCAAGACATGTATCTGTTATATCATGAATATGTGACAGCTGTATATTGTATTAATATATATAAAATTACTGATACAGTATACAAAATGCCTATGATGGAGCGATATAGTGATGATGTGGCTAAACTCCGTAAATAAAGATTAAAAAAAAACTTTCAAGAAATAACATTGAAATTGATCGTTTTGTGGTTCCGTACCCTGAGGGTAAAAACGAAACCCTGTTACTAAGACTACGCTGTCTGTCTGTCTGTCTGTCTGTCTGTCTGTCTGTCTGTAACTCATAAACCGAGATAGCTAGATAGTTGAAATTTCCACATATGATGTATTTCTGTTGCCCTTAAAACAACAAATACAAACATACACGCGTCACGTCTTTATCCCCGGTGAGTTACGTATAGGTGAATTAACACCCACATTTCACCCATCATTGAATTGCGTCCCACGTAATGTGGAGTGAGCCTATTCCCATCTTCCGAGCACTATCGTTGACTACAGCCATGCAGCTGAGGCTGAGTCTGGGCTGTATAAATCTGTCTGATGTTAAACAGCCCTATCCCTTATTCGCCTTGTACGACACCGCATGGGAAGAGATGAGATGCAGGATAGTATGGTACGAAACCCTTCGTGTGCGAGTCCCACTTGCACTTAGCCGGTTTTTTATTTTAATATCTGGTTTAGTAGTATCGCTACATAGAATTCAATGATAATTATAATTCTAGTTACTATAGGCAGGTGTAACAATATGCAAAAGTTATTTACAGAATAAAATCGTTTTCTTTCATAAAAAAAGCTCTTACTCATGATTCACAGCCCTATAAAGTACCAGGGCGTCATAAAACGCAGGCGTTAGCTGAAACTCCAGATAATACGAGCCTGATATTAATTTATACGCCTTTTATATTCTGTGGCGTGAGCCTTTATTGTCAAAGAGTGCTCTTGACAGTTACTGCAGACTTAATAGGGCGCGTGGCTAAGTCGTAACCGATTTGACATATTGTTAAGTTAAGCACTACTGGGCAGGTCAGTCTTGAGATGGGTGAACTTAGTACCTCGACTTAACGTGCTCTTCGACGTACGGAGACCTCGGACAGCGCGTTAAGCCAACCTCCTATAATATGGGGTTCGTCAAGAGGGGCATTAGAAGGTTTCTTCAGGGTCGGCAGCGCGAATGTAACGCCCTTGGTGTTGCATACGTCCGTCAGGTGGGCCGTGTGCGAGGGAGATGGCCCAGGGTCGGTTGGGGTGCGAGAAATATGCCTGCCAACTGTAATAATTAAAAAATATGTGTTATTACAAAGTAAAAAAATAATTGGTTCGCAAGCGTCAGATGTAATAATAAAAAAATGGGTGTCATGTGACAATGTAAAAAAGTAAGTGTGTAATCTCCTATTTAAAAGAAATATAAATAAAATTGGTTTGTAAGTACATTACCATAAAAGTTCGGGCGCCTTGGAGATACACATGCCTAAGATAATCAGCGGATATTGGAAACTTTTAATCTTCCGGAGGTGAGCTAAATGAAACCAAACTGTGAGGTTTAAGGTTTTATTGTCCACTCCAGTGTGCATTCAGAAATAGATGTAAGGATACATTCCTAATGTATAACTAACCTTAAATTTAAAATTAGATTTTTATAAGCTATGTCAATATTATCCTACGTCAATATGATTCTATGTCACCAACGCACTTTTAGGTTATTTTGAAGTTTAGATTTAAAATATAATTAAAGTAAGCTCACGGCATCCCTCGGCGAGTATATGTAAACACAGCAGCGGGAAAGCTCGTAGCAGGCGAAGTTTTCAGTTTAAGCCCATGCGGCACATCCATGCTTGAGGTGAAAAGCCCAAACCCTCCATAAGGAAATGCAGTTGACCGAAGACAAAGAAACGCCGAAAAAGGTCCAAAGAAAAGAGAAAAGGCAAAGACAAAGGCGGTTCCAATTGGAAACCTGTAACAAAATTGCATGTCATTAGAACAACTCCTATATGAACACGAGGTCCTAATTTTTTTATAAATTTGAGCGACTTACCGCCTTAATTTGCTGGAACAATGCCAATAGCAAAAGAAATCATAATATTCTCAGATTAAGAGCTGAAACAATAGAATTTTAACAATTATTTTTCAAATTAGGAACGTGGAGAATTTCCCACAAAGTGAATCTTATTAAAAAATGACAACTCACCAGAAATAAACTATAATTCCACAAGAGGATAGTTGTGAGGACACAAACTATTATCCTTTAGGCCAAAATACTCTCATTTTTATGAGATTTATTGAAATTAAGTTACGAAGCCATGAATATCGACCATCCAGCCTCAACGCTAGGAAGAAAGGTGCCTTGACAGGTATACGTCAAAATGTCATTCACTCCGCGTTCCGAAACTTTTCGTTCAAAAATAGAATTAAAACCGGTGTGACGACGTTCGCAGAGCGCGTCGTTACATTACATCCCTCCCCAAAAAGAAAAAAAGAAAGAAGGAAACTTCCTTTTCTAATGAAAATTATGAGAATCCAGAACAAAATTCCAAAAAACCTCAAAAGACAAAATGTCTTGCAACATTTTTCAATAAACAAAAAAGGCAATGCGAAAGCATCTTGCATTGGGTATTGCAGAAATAATTATAAATTAAAGAATGGGAAAGCATTCCTAAAAATCAAAGAATGTGAAAACACTCGAAAAGTAAAGAATTAAGTTGAAAAAGAATTTCCAGTTTCAAATGGAAACAAAGGACACTATCCAACTTAATGGAATAACCGAAACCAAACTCAGAAAAGAGTAAAAACTTATTTCAACACAAAAGTGAAAATAAATCCTTCAATAAAACAAATTAAACAATCCCTACTCAATTCCATTCCAGATATCGATTAGGCAACCAACGCCGTCGAATCTAATCCTTGATCTTAACCAGCCTTCTAGCATCAATACAAAAGTGCGGTTGAGCTCCTACGCCACCGACTCTATACCAGCTATTCCTGAAACAAAAATATGAAACTAACAAGATATCGGTTAAGCACCAACGCTGCCGAATCTGAAAGAAAATCGGTAAAAACAATGAAGTTTTCCCACTGTCGGTTAGGTTGAAAAGCCGCCGACTTCAAATTCCTATTCCAACATCTAAAACGTCAAAACAAAATCACAACAAAAGTGTCGTAATAATATATTTATAAGCATTGTGATCGGCATAACACCACCAACTTTCCGAGCACAAGCAAAATATTAAGAAATATGACAATTGTGACCAGTACAACACCACTGACTTTCTGAGCACAACCGCATAAGAAAAGTATGACATTTGCGACCGGCACAACACCACCGACATCCCGTGCGCAAAGCATAAAAAATGTAACAATGTGTATAAAAACACAATCGTACAAAAAGAGAAAAAAACGACAATTACGACCGGCTCAACACCACCAGCTTCCCGTGCGCAAAGCGTAAGGTGTGACTATGTGTATGAAACACAATAGCACAAAAAATTGTAAAGTCCAGTAAGACACAAGTTTCCCAAAAAATGGTATAACAAGGTGTGTAAAAAATGCATAAAATGCGTCCAATCCGAGAATCTTAATACTAAGAAAATAACCCAGAACTGTACAAAAATAAAGTTCAAGAAACTTAATTTTCCATTCCCTAAGTGAGTGGAAATAAGTCAAGTGAATTTAATGTAGAAAATGAATATTAAATTTCACTCCTATATTAGAGTAGAAACTAAATTCCTAAATTTGTACAAAATATACAATATTAAATATACAAGTGTATAAAAATATATACAGGAAAATAATCCTATACAACAAAGATAAATAAAAATATAAGATCTTTTGATGTGGAACAATTTGTTAATATGGAGTAGAGTTACACAATAACAAGTCCTAAAATGACCTAAGTTATTTTTGAAGGAAACTAAAATTGAAATTAATAAATTGTTGTGAAGTTCCTAACATACATCTCCTTTCAACACCCCTCAACCTTTCAAACATCACCTCATAGTGGGGTCATACTTCAAACAAAGTACCAAAGACAAAGATAGACATTGTCAAAACAAGAATAATTTTAATATTTAATTATGTCTTTAATATGATAACGACCAGTATAGTTTTTATTAAGGTCTTTTAAAACATAAACATTAGAGGAAATTTTATCTATTATTTCACACTTAACAAACTTAGGTGCTAACTTAGCCGAAAAGAATGCAGGAGCATTAGACTGCACAAAACTTCTCCTCCACACTATATCTCCCACCTCAAAAGAAATGACCTTCCTTCCTATATTATAATAACGCGCATTACGCTTATAAGCTTTAAGCAATGAAGCTTGAACTTTTATAAAAATATCACTAAGTGATTTAAGTGAAAAAGCAAATGAAGACCTATCAACAACATCAAGTTGATTGAGGTTATCAAAAGAATTACTAAAACGGTGCAATGAAGCATCAAAAATAAGTTCTCTACCGAACATGAGAAAATTAGGAGTGAAATCTGTAGCTAGATTCACACTACTATTTAAAGCTAATTGAACATGAGGCAAATATTTTGACCAAGTTCTATGATCATCTTTAACAAAACAAGAAATACATGTTTCGACTGTTTTGTTATATCTCTCTACAGGATTATTTTGAGGTGTATATAAAGTATTATAAAATATTTTACTAATATTATAACTTTTCAGAAAATCTACAAATTGCTTAGCTGTAAATTGGCTTCCATTATCACAAACAAAAATTTTAGGCGTTCCAAACTTAAGAAATATTTTCAAAAAGTGAAATAATTTTATTTAACTCGTGTTTCTCAGAAGGAGAAAGTTCAGAAACAGAAGTAACTGCATTTACACAAGTAGTGGATTCATATTCAAAAGTAATATTATTCCATAAGTCTTTAGCAAGATTAAATTTCAACCAAAAGTCAAATCCCAAAATAATTGAAGGTTTAAAAGAAGGTATTATCAAAAAATCTACATTTTGAGTTAAGTTATCACAAGTGATAGGTAAAACCACAGTTCCAACAACACTGTGTGCAGAACCATCAGCAGTAACAGCGTTACCTTTATAAGGTTTAAATTTATAACCTAATTGCAAAAATGTTTGATGAATATTAGAACCGAGTACACAACTACAAGCTCCACTATCTAACAAACCTGAATAAAATTTATTATTAATATTAAATTTTAAATAAGGTCTAGTGTCTTTATGTTTAACAAACAAAACAGGAGCAGCCCTGATATTATTAAAGAAAACTTTCAAATAATCCAACCATTCATTAAATTCTTTCTTACAAGTGGCTTCATTCGGAGCATTGCTAAATTTTTTCAACATCGAGTCACCAGAGGTTTTATCAAAAACTAGGGCTCGATGGGACCTGATACGTTTTTTGACTGAACAGTATTTGAATTACAAACTTCGCAATTCTTCGTAGTGACGCCAAGCTTGTGACATTTAAAACAAATTACACCTGGAAATGTAGGGCAATTTTTATAAGAATGTCCAGAGGACTTACATTTTAAACAAGTTAAATCATCTGATTTAACAGCACTAATTTGAGCAGAATATTTTTCTTTTTTAATACTTTTATTCTCACTCAAGTTCTTTCTTGACACAAAATTCTCTAATTCTCTGCTGAGGTTAATAAATTCGTCGATAGAAGAAATAGTTCTACCAAACACAAAAGGTGTGTAAATATTCAACATGTTATGTTTAATAATAGTTATGAGGGTAGCATCAAAAACAGGCATAGACAAACGGCTAGCCATATCCATTATGTCTGTAATAAAATCTGGTAATGACTCAGTTATCTTTTGTTTACGAGTACGGAGTTCATGTTCCAAATGATAATCAAATTCAATTCTATCAAAACGTTTCAACAACGCAGCCTTCAAATCCTGCCAAGAAGCAATACGAATACGAACACTACGAAACCATTTAAGCGCAGTGCCTGACAAAAGATCAGAGAATGAACTAACCAAAAAATATTCATTAAAATTTTTAAACAAGAAATATTCTTCCACTTGAGTAATAAATTCCCTAACGCACGATTTACCATCATACAAAAGCTTACTTCGTTTTAAATCAGGCAACTTAGTAACAGAAGGCAAGTTTTTCCTCAAATTATCATTCAATAAAACATTCATCATATTAAATGAAGATGCGGCTCTCAGACTATGATCACCAGCTCCTCGACTATTCGAAAATGGATCAACAACTTCAGATAAATCAGCCATGACATGAGGCATCTCATGAGTAGAAGTACCAACTGGAACATCATTAACAATATTCTCAAACAAAGGCGGGACCTGTATTTCCTTATCCATGTTTGATTTATAAAAGGATGTGAAAATCTAATAAAAAGTTGTATTAAATACACTATAAGTTTCTAATTAAAGTATCAATTAAAGTTTCTAATTAAAGTTAATTAAATTATGAATAAAGTTAATTGTATTGATAGCAAAACGCTAAACTCAAAAGTCAAACAAACTCATAGAATGGAATGTTATTGTTGCAAAAGTTATTTAGGTCAAATGCCTATAAAGATAAAAATGCATTAGTGATTCACAAAATAAATTATTTATGTCTACTTAAGGTAAACAGCAAATATTCAAATATTACTATGTTTTCACACATGTGAATAAAGGTTAAGAACTAGTAATTATATAATATTACTAAGTGGAAAATCTTACCTGTAATAAACAAAGGTTATATAAGATAAAACAATTATAACAATAACCATGTTATACAAATTGAAACATTCACCTGTAATTGAGAGATACAAACAATAGTACTAACTTGTAGTATGATTAGTTTTGCAAAGTAAAAAATAACAAAGATTTACTGTAATACACAGTTATGTAACAGTAAAAAACATGAAGAAAACACTGTTCTTAACATGATAAAGTAAAAAATAATGCAAAGGTGACAAGGAATAAAGATATATGCACACTGTCATGTCCCTGTTCGCGAGTGCCAATTGTAATAATTAAAAAATATGTGTTATTACAAAGTAAAAAAATAATTGGTTCGCAAGCGTCAGATGTAATAATAAAAAAATGGGTGTCATGTGACAATGTAAAAAAGTAAGTGTGTAATCTCCTATTTAAAAGAAATATAAATAAAATTGGTTTGTAAGTACATTACCATAAAAGTTCGGGCGCCTTGGAGATACACATGCCTAAGATAATCAGCGGATATTGGAAACTTTTAATCTTCCGGAGGTGAGCTAAATGAAACCAAACTGTGAGGTTTAAGGTTTTATTGTCCACTCCAGTGTGCATTCAGAAATAGATGTAAGGGTACATTCCTAATGTATAACTAACCTTAAATTTAAAATTAGATTTTTATAAGCTATGTCAATATTATCCTACGTCAATATGATTCTATGTCACCAACGCACTTTTAGGTTATTTTGAAGTTTAGATTTAAAATATAATTAAAGTAAGCTCACGGCATCCCTCGGCGAGTATATGTAAACACAGCAGCGGGAAAGCTCGTAGCAGGCGAAGTTTTCAGTTTAAGCCCATGCGGCACATCCATGCTTGAGGTGAAAAGCCCAAACCCTCCATAAGGAAATGCAGTTGACCGAAGACAAAGAAACGCCGAAAAAGGTCCAAAGAAAAGAGAAAAGGCAAAGACAAAGGCGGTTCCAATTGGAAACCTGTAACAAAATTGCATGTCATTAGAACAACTCCTATATGAACACGAGGTCCTAATTTTTTTATAAATTTGAGCGACTTACCGCCTTAATTTGCTGGAACAATGCCAATAGCAAAAGAAATCATAATATTCTCAGATTAAGAGCTGAAACAATAGAATTTTAACAATTATTTTTCAAATTAGGAACGTGGAGAATTTCCCACAAAGTGAATCTTATTAAAAAATGACAACTCACCAGAAATAAACTATAATTCCACAAGAGGATAGTTGTGAGGACACAAACTATTATCCTTTAGGCCAAAATACTCTCATTTTTATGAGATTTATTGAAATTAAGTTACGAAGCCATGAATATCGACCATCCAGCCTCAAAGCTAGGAAGAAAGGTGCCTTGACAGGTATACGTCAAAATGTCATTCACTCCGCGTTCCGAAACTTTTCGTTCAAAAATAGAATTAAAACCGGTGTGACGACGTTCGCAGAGCGCGTCGTTACACAACCTCACCTCCGGCAACCATCAACGACCACAGACCACGTGCTTTTTAGTCGGTTTGAGTCTGACGTAACCTCTCCCACCAACTCCAATGGGGAGGGGTATCAGGGGATATTTATCGCACATTAAAAAAAAGTAAACATAAATCTAATAAGGAACGGAAAAGATTACTACTTAATCGCAGTGATTTTTCCTAACAGCCACACAAAATGTCATTCTTAAAAAGTCATTATAAAAAAAGTCCCTTGAAAGCCACCAGGTCAATGACCTACAGCGTTCGAAACAAAAAATCTATCACCAAATGCAATTTCCTCAATAAAAATCAACCCAGGATAGGCGTGGACATCGTTTCCCAGTTCTCGTTACCAATATAAAAAACTTTTCATCAAATCCCTAGTTCCCGCCATTTTTTCCACTTCATTAGTCAATGGGCAACAACTAAACCAATATGGATTTATTAGTCACTAACTCTACAGTGTACCTTATCGCAGTGTAATAAGGTTGAGTTTTGTGAAACATCTATAACTCAACAAAGAATTTAAGATTGTAAAACCTTCTTTGACATGACGTAAGCATTCGCTTTTGCAAAACTCATCGTGATTCGGTTGTGCTAAATTAACTTGGCAGGGATGGGCTACTATTTAGGTCTTTTAAGTAATGACTCACGGGCAAGTGAAATAGCGACGCGAAAAAAGAAAATGGCGTGTCATGCTGTTTTTTTTGTGTTAGATAAAAGCTGAAAGATAAAGGACGCAATTTCGTTCTGAAATTGTGTTTTTTGCTCGTTACTTTTTATTCGGCTGAAACTTTTGGTTTTTTTTTTTCAATGTTGGTATTGAATGTCTGTTATTTTAAGTAAAACTTATCCGATTGAAAATTGAATCAGCTACACAAACTTGTTATGTACACTTACCATTCCAAGCAACAGTACCTCGAATATTCTACCCCTTCAGTAGTAATCATATTTTTTTTAAACTCTTTCTTAGTAGATACTAAAACCATAAAAGGTATCACCTGCCAAAATTTCATGGTTATAGATTCTCTTTAGTTAGAGGTCCAGCGGTTCGGGGTTGATGAATCAATCAGTCAGTCGGACAGTATGTAGGCACAAGGGTAATTTTTAAGCATAAATACCTAATGCTGGTAAAGGAAATTGTTGATGACACTAGGCCCCGCAGTGTCAAAATGAGACTCAATAATATGCAGTTCCTAAATACACTTGTATAACTTTTTTTAAACCGCTTAGGCATTGATTATAAACCGCATAGGCTTTTTTATAAATGCTTATTAAAAAAAAGACACTTTTTCGTACAAAATTGTATGTAAAGGTCCAGTTATCTTATCTCCTTTGCCTCTGTACAGTCAGCATCACATCGATCAGATCAGGATACATGGAGGCATTGGAGGTAGTATCGAGGAGCCAATATATCTAAGGAGAAAACTACCACTGCCAACTGAGCTACCGAGTGCCAACACTCAAGTCGCGATACTGTAGACTCGTGTATCTCAAGTCTCTTAACCATGAAATTTAATGAGACGATTAGGTCACGTGACATAAATTTTTTCTACTACTTCATATATTATGTTATGTGTGCTGCAGTGCTGCTACCTATATCATAAATTCGAACTCGGACGACAAATCTTTCTCGCTGCACTAGAGCTGCTTATCATATTTTTTTTAGATTTGAAGTGAATTGTTGTTATGTATTGCCTTTGGCGCCAAAAGTCATTTTTTTTAATGACCATAGACAATGACATTTTAAAACTAAAAGTTAACTAATGGCAATGACCGCTTGAACTTTCGGCTAATACGAGTAAATACTAATTACATCTAAAAATAAAAAATACGCAGAAGGCGTTATACGAAATAGCACGCCAAAAATGTGCCCTTTTATATATATCAAGGATAAAAGGGGATTGGTTTCCGTGAAGAAACATTCGCTATACTGCCGATAGAGATGTATGGAGCTGTAGGTATTGTCGATATTTCGGCGGGATATGTTATTTGCGGGCTTAGGGAAGAAAATAACGTAGAGCCTGGCTTTGGAAAGACGAGTACAATAATAAAATTATTTTTAGACATTGTTGTGATATTTTAGGAAAGGTAGGTTTGTAACATTAAAAACCTATTTTCATACGTTATCGTCCTTAGTGTATGAACGGTGTCAATGAGAGCTCTTGAGGTGTGGAAGGACTGAAGCAGATAAAGTACTGTCGTTTCTGCCTACCCCAAAGTGAGAAAAAAGAAACCCTTTTTTTCTATCAGTTAGGTGGCAGACAAGCACATGGCTCACTTTATGAACGACCCTGTGGAAATCTTTTAATGCCGTTCTTGAAACGGGGTTTTTCATTGTATTCACTTATGAAGACCACAACGTGAACATCATTCCACAGCCTCCGTGAAATAAAACCCCTATTTTCATTAAAACAATAGATTACACCCTGATTTTTTTTTGTGTACCTACAATAAAAGTTTTCAATCTAGTATAGCATAATGGTACTTATTCCTGGAATACATTCTCAAGGATTCGGGGTTCAGCATTATCTTTTCACGCAGGTGGAGTCGCAAACAATAGCTAGTATTCAATAATTCATCTGACAATAACTGCCCCAAATATACCTCCATCGGGCCTCTCCCCGTAACGAACTATTAGCGAGGACATTGCCCGTTTATTGATCTAAAATTTGCCCCAAATATGATCTTACTTCGACTCGACTTGTGTGACTTAAGCGTCCGACTGCCACGTCAAAGCTCGACGGGTTCAATCCCCGCTCAGTGCAAATATTTGTATGCATGATTTTGGGTATTTGTATCGATATGATCGTGCCTTTGAGAGCACGTTAAGCCGTCGATCCCAGTTGCCATACGAACATCTATGGCAGTTGTTACGGGTGCTCATTGCAGCAATAGGGTTTGTACAACCTCTTCAAGCCATACACTCTCATATATCTAGATTTCTATCTGGCAACTAACTATTTCTCTACACATCACAAGATGCTCTCATTGGGTCGGCCGGGGTGCGAGGGATATGCCTGTCAACCTCACCTTCGGCAACCAAAGCGACCCACGGGCGGCGTGCGATTTAGTCGGTTCGAGTCCGACATAACCTCCTCCACCGGCTCCGGTGGGGAGGTATCCGTGGGGATTTTGCGCACGTAAAAAAAAAAAAAAGATGCTCTCATTATAAATGTACTGAATCTACTAGGTCACGAGTAATTTACGATTTTTATACCACTTAGGTAGCAGACAAGTACACAGTCCATTTGACGCAAAGTAATTACCGTGGTTCATGTACGTGTGTAACGCGAGGAGCGTCATACTCGTACAGCTGACTCTTTAAGAACCTCGTAATACCCTTCTGGAAGAACGCTATATTGGAGTCATGTGGAAAAACCACAGCAGGGCAGACAATCATGTCACATACAACAGCCAGAGAATGGTGTTGTCATGCAATATGCTATGCCCTCAAACTTGAGTCTTTTAATACATACTTACCACTTAAGTATCCAGGTGGATCAAATATTTACCTGTTTAAGGATGTCATGCTTCCAAGTATTATGGTGACGTAAATTATACCGTTAAGGGAGGAACCACCATTTTGGGATTGTCAGCATCTAGAATGTCGGTCCTTATTATCTGGATTTCACCAAAACTTCTTACCACCCAGTAGGTAGGCTTTAATCAATTGGCTGAATATTAAACAAAGTATTATGCTGGTCACTATCCTAGTGCCTAATAATGTCAAAAGTCACTAATTTTTAAAGTACCTAACCTTTTAAATTTTTTACAGTGTCGACAAAAGGTTAGGTACTCTGAAATGACATTAACATACATACATATAATCACGCCTTTATCCCTGGAGGGTTAGGCAGAGGTGATTTAACACCCACATTTCATCAATAAATGTAAGTAACTAACATACATACATATAATTACGCCTTTATCCCTGGAGGGTTAGGCAGAGGTGATTTAACACCCACATTTCATCAATAAATGTAAGTTACTAACATACATACATATAATTACGCCTTTATCCCTGGAGGGTTAGGCAGAGGTGATTTAACACCCACATTTCATGAATAAATGTATTCGGTTCCACATAATAGGGGGTGAGCCTATTGCCGTATTCCGGGCACTATTGTTGACTCGAGCCATGCATCTGAGCCTGATCTGACTGTTTATACCTGTCTTATGTTAAGGGATAGGCCCTTAGTCGCCTTTTACGACACCGCATGGGAAGAGATGGGGTGGCCCTAATTCTATTCCTATTCATTACTAATAAAAAAAAACAATAGCTACAATTTAAAAAGAATATACCTAATATTTACCTACTAAAATACAAATTATATAACGGTTGAGACACCGCTATAGTTTTAAAATAACATTAAAATACTACTAATACTAAAATACTCAACATCTAGGACCATGCATTCTGAAACAGAAGTAAAAGGTGCATCAACTATCTACGACTTGGTGACCAGTGTACAATTTATTATAAAGATAAAACATCTAAGTAATATACTAATGGTACTCAATTTTCTACAATTTACGATATTAAATGTGTTTGTCTAAATATTTCTACAACAACATCTAAATATTACGTGAAACTTAATCCACACCGTTTGATACAAGCTAACCCCATTTCAACACAACCTTTAGAAACGGGAGGTCTCTTGAATCGATACTAGTCCCATTAATCTCAATATCTTCGTCCTCTTCGCCGGAAAACTCCTTTGTCTATGGAAAATCGTTTGGTAATCGACTAAACGCTGTAATATATTAGAGGGGTTTCATGTTTACTGTAGATTTAAAAATCGAATCGTATATACAATATGGACGATAAATTCCCGTGAAACTATGCAAAAATGTTGTTTAAAATTTACTTCAAAATTCAGAATTATTCATATATAAACCGAGTTTAGTATTATTTCAGTTGATATAAAAAGATATTGACTCAAAATTGTAATATTCGCGAATAGAAAATGGCTGTGTTCGGGATGCAGCGTATGAATGGCGCGCGCATGCGTACTGGTCCGCTCGATATATGCACCCTACGGCTATCATGTGTTAATACCACTGATATATCGACGCTAACCCGGGAGAATATCTGACAGACTAGATACAGTATTAAACACTGGCACAGAAATCACGAAACACTTTGAAATGTACACAAATTAACAAAAATTTGGTCTTCTATCTTCGTGTTTCTTCTTGACAACCTGCAATAAAGTGTTAGTACAAGATAACAAAATACAAAGTACAACAGTAACAGAATCTTCGTAGATATTTTTCGGATATTCTTCTGGTGATGAGGGTGCATCACCACGACCGGTTTGTCCGGGCGCAGCAGTAGTGAGATCGTACTGCTGTGACAGGACAATATGGCCGTAGCGAGCGATAGCGGCGGCGACCCGCGGGCGTGTGAAGCAGCGTGGCTCGCGCCGCGCCCCGCAGACCCCGCGCACGCGCGACTAGACCCCCCCTCGGCCGCCTACATCACCCTCAATGAACGCCCACAATCAACTATCGATTTTCCAGTAAAAAAAATGGTTTAATTCATCAACACGCATCTTTGGGGTTGTCTGCTTCTTGGGATGGGTTTCTTGATTTTTGGCTTCACTATTTAATCTGAATAACTAGTATGGCTTCCATGAATATGACTTTCATGAAACCGCCATGTTGTGATTTTTTTTTAATTAAAAGTAAGTATGCCTTTGACAATCTCCGTGACCCCGATCTCTATAAAATGTATGTTGAAACTGAAACTTTTCGAAATTATTTTACATAAAGCAACGTACGAATAATCCAAAAACTTTGCATTGAAAGACTTCTTGTCAAATGTAAATAATTTTCTTTCAGGGAGTTGGTAGGTGTACTAAAGCTCTCATTCGTTCAAATCTTTCATCTCTGAATATACAAAATGCACAGGTACAAGACAAATTCCTAGTTAAATAATGAGTGACAACAGGAACATCGTTAGTTCAAGTTCGTTTCCAGATCACGCACCTTTGAACTTTCGAAGTTCATGTCCATATTACAAATTAATCAGTGAAAGAAAACGTCGTGAGAAAACCAACACACCCGAGAGTGTTCAAAGGTTTTTCTATCATGATTAATGCGGGGTAGTTTAAAATATATTATGCGTTTGTATATGTATTGTAATCTATCACAACAAATGATAAAAGTTCTAGAAGCCAGATCACAAGAGGGAAATACAATCTAAAAGAATTTGAGTTGGAATTTCCAGCGCATAGCAATCAATCAGTCCCTGTTGGGCGCCATTATTATTCAGTTTGTTACGCTTTACAGATTACGCTCATATTGATAACCAACTACATTCTAGGTTTTTACAGAGATATATCTACTTCTCTATTTAATCATCATCCACCTAACATTAATGTCGATCGCATCTGAGGCTTTCACGCTTCGCTTTTTCCAGTATAACTGAGAAGCAGGTGAACTTCGATATTTTCTTGAAGTGACTGCTGGTTTATATATGGTAAACTAGAAATTACTATAGTGTTACCACTATTACGAGTATAAATGCATAAGTTTGGATAGATACTTGTATGTTTGTTACTTAATCACGCCTAACAGATTTCGAGGGTAATATAATAAAAAATAAAATAATTAATTATTATTGCTCGGGAAATATATCTTGTACATAAAAGCTCAAAATGTGGTATGTATGTGCAGTACACATTTTTTGGCATGGGGGGTAGCGCAGTGACCAAGCACAAATTTTATTTTTTAATTTGTATATTACAAAACAATCCGCGCGCGCCAAAGCCTCGTTTGGCTCTTCGATTTAAGTCCCAGATACGTTTCTCGAGATATGCTACTTTAATGCGAGGAATAGGTCCATTTGGGTTACTAGTCAATATTTCTATCGGCAAAAGTCCAACAACTTCAATTCAATTACATGTTACAGTTTGAACCTGGTCACTTTAATTATATTTTTGCTCACTTATACATCAAAATTACAGTATTAGTAGATCCCAAAGTAAGTGAGATATATATACACAGCATATGTTTGGCGTCAGCAGATCAGAATAAAACATCCCACCGATGTAGACCTAAGTACAGAATATATCGCAAAATTATGCTTTCCCACAAAACCTTCCAGGTTTTATTCCGAGGTCAAGCGTGATCTCACATACTAATGTGATTGTCAGCTTAGTTTATTTAAATAAAAGCTTTTCCCTTTATAATGACTTGACATACATCTGACGCAGAACGCGTGACGTTATGCTAGGAGAAAATATCTTGAAAATATTGTAAGAAGTACGTTTCGGCTTGCTGGTCTCGTGTTATAAATTTCGGCTGCTGTTTGCACGTGATCATTCATTCAAAGTTGGTCCGAAAAGACAACTAAGAAAGGCCTGTTTCAAAATATAGGAAAAGTCACTTAATTATTATAAATGAGCAGACTTTAGGAAAACTCTTGAGAGACCAAAGCGGTTTACTTGCGTGAAGGTATATCAAATTCAGAGGTCAGACAAAGCCTCTTAACTTTTAACGGCGTGTCCCATTAAAACCTAAAAGGCAAATGGAATTGTTGTTCGGATGAGAAGAAATTAGCAGACTTGAGTAGAAACATACCAATCTTACCTAATATCGATTTTCAGTTGTAGTACTTATTCGCTGTTTGCATACAATTTGAAAGCGACAGAGCCCTTAGTCAAAATGACCGTTCCCTTTTTTTAAATTAGGGTGAACCCCTTGCCTGCGGCGATCGGTGCAGTGATAGTATTTACTGACAGTTATTAGCATCTCTTCCCAAAATCTTTATAACCCAATACAAAATATCCATAAAGATAAAAACCACTCTCAATTTAGATAAAAATATTACACCATTTTATGATTACCTCAATTTGCAAAGTCCATTTAAATTCCAACTTCATGAAGTTGATTATTTTACAGTTTTATCTATAGAAATAACACATTTACTTTATTATACATCAGGATGAAATCGTTCCCGAACGATTAGAACAAACTATGTCAGGTCAACGACCGGAGGGCCGTCTCCCTCCCGACAACGGACTCCCAGATATTTGTTGCGAATATTCCAAATACGGGGGGATGAAATGTTTCGTACAAAAAGTTTAGTCGATTTCTCTAATCGAATACAATGCATGTTATTAAAAATAAAATATTGTTTATGGTTATACCTGTTTACTATAAGTTTGAAAAAAAAAAATTGACGAGCCAAATTTTTTTTAATCAAATCAAGTCAAATCAATTTATTGCGATATATGGGAACACAGGTTACAAGTAAATACATTTAGGTTCCATTTAGTTTTATTTATTCTCATAATACTATTCAACTTTTTGTTTTGGTTGAATAGCACCATTCTCAGTCTAGTCTCAATGTCCTAAATGCTAAAAACGATTAATTTAATATCTATTCTTATTTTAAGTATTCTTTTTTTCTTATCAAGATATTATTTCTACAAGTTCAACGAACAATTTGAAACAGATGTTTTGGCCTTCAGATCTGAAGAATTGTTATCAAAGAGATATATTTTAGTCTGGAATAGCACATAGGCTGCCATTTATGTCGAGAATGTATCTCTGTGAGACACGGGACACAGTATGCAGAGCCCCTGGCAACACCTAGTATGATGTAAAAAAACCAATAGTAATAAACGAAAAGATATTTCGCAATAACAGTGCGCGTCCGACTTTATGAACATCCGAAAATAACAAAATTTCCCGTTGAGCACGTATTTCCTGTGAACAAACCCTTTCTCAGCTCCGGATGTAAAGGGCGAGGGGAGACAAAGGCTAACCGCGACAATCACTTTTTATTGTGTTTATTCAGAGTAAATTGAGTCAGTTATATACTTGAAGTACTCAAACGTAAGTTTGGATCGTTAGACACTGTTTCAGGTTGTGAAATGGTGAAATTAAAAAAAACATTCATTTATTTCCATAACACACACTTACCACAAATCCATATCCAGTGGCCCCACACTAGGCAAGCCTGTCCTGTGGGTAGGTACCTAATACGATTTACATATAGTTTTTTTATTATTATTACACTGTATCCAATGGCTGATCACAAATATTACAAAACAAACTTAAATTCAAGAAGAGTGTCTAACTAAACATGTAAAGAAACAAAAATAAAGAAAAATGAACAAAATAAATGTAGTTAACACAATGATGCGAAGTGGTGCACCAACTGAGTTCATGCCCCGATCACAACAAGTGCAAGAGAAGGTCCTCAGTAAAATCATATGTCAGAGAGGTGAGCCACTCCGTGATCCTTGATTTTGCTTCCCTAGTGAGGACTGCTTTATAGTATATTAAATGTGTTTCGCGTCTGCAAATAAAAACATGAAACCCCTTTAAAGTGGAACCCTCACATAGGTTACCTAATACTTCGGGACAACTATCTTGGACCTCGTCGTGAGACAAACGAGGATTGTTTTGTAATCATGTTTGGTGAATTTGAGCTTATTCACTGCTGTAGCACCCCGTGCTATCCTCAAAATGCACCCAAGAAACGTGTTTTTTTTTATACCACTTATGTGGAATAAAAAAACACTGCTTTGTCTTTTACACTGACGGCACAGAAACTCTCAGTGCTTATAGGGTTGGCAGCGCGAGTGTGACTACCTTGGTTTTGCACACTTTCCATCAGGTGGGCGGTGTGCTTTTCTGCCACCTAAGTAGTATAAAAAAAACAAACGTAGAGACCAAGTTTGCGTTACGCGAACTATCAACCGATTTTCTGCGTTTTGCCTCATGTGAAATACAGATAAATATCTCAATTTTATTTTGTAAAAAAAAATTGTTTTCGATTTTGTATCATTTTTTTTGTGAAATACATTTTTTATAAGTAGTACAATTTTTTTTATAATAATTGTCAAATACCCAAATTCTTTTACGCTTTTTCTTCATTAAAAAAAATTGCCGAAACAGAACTATTTTTGAACTCACTAATACTCGTAACACTATTTTATAGAAAAGAAATACTTCTCTTTTCCGTGGTTTTTATCAATATTAAAATAATTTGAATCACTCATAATTCGAAAAATAAAACTTAAGTAATTTTCAATGTGATAGCAAATAATTGCAATTATAAATTGATTGGAACTTATTTATAATGAGCTGACATAACGGAAAGGGATCATATTCATTTTTATTTCGTAGAGACCAAAGACAACATCGCAGCACATTTCCGTAAAATAGAACGTAACCAATTTACGTTTAAAGTTTTAATGTGATTAAAATAAGATGTTTATAAGCGACATAAAATGAAATGAAATGGAATTTTACTTTAAATTTTGATTTACTTTCAAACGATTTTATGGTCAGATCGTCTGAAACCCCAATCAAACCTTATTTAATATTATAGATGTAACTGCTAAGTAGGTACTGTAAACATAGTTTATTTCAGTTAATATTTTGTTGGCTATTTTATGGTTATTATAAACCAATTGAGGCCTGCGGCTCCGTCTGCGTGAATGTCAGTTACGTAGGACAATATAATTATTATGTATAGTACGTATTTGGATATCGTCATGGTTTACACCTCACTGGAGCCCATGACGAAGTTGCTATTTTAGATTCGATTTTACTAAAAGCGTGGGCCTAGTGTTCGTCACGTGGGCGTGTGGCATATAAATTTCAATTTTTTTATACCACTTAGGTGGCAGACAAGCACCCGCTCCGTCTGATGGGAAGTGATTACCGTGGTTACCGTTACGTATGCAACAAAAGGGGTGTTATACTTGCGCTGCCGACCATGAAGAAACCTTCTGATGTCCCTCTTGAAGAACCCCATATTGTAGGTGCTTGGGAAAACCGCAGCAGGGAGGTCATTACACAGATTAAGTGTGCGTGGGATGAAATTTCTTTCATACCGCACAGTGCGCACCGTCTCAGTTCGCAATGTGTGAAAATGAATTCCCTGCCTATGACAAGAGGTGCGATGATAGAATGAACTAGGCCAGCTTCAGGCGCTTGCGAAAAGATAAAAACTAGTACTGTTTCTGCTACTCGTCAAGCACCGAATATTCTCTAAAATTAGATCATAAATGGAAGTTTTATAGAGAATAAACCATTTATAAAAAAAAATTAAGTATTGATACTTAGTTTACTTTCATCCAACACTCAGTGGGATCTTGGGAAATACGAAAATTAAAAATGGAAAATTGTATATACCTATCGCTTATTATTTTTATTATAAGTGTCTAGAATTGCAGATAGTGCAATGCTATCGCGGTCGTCATAAAGTTTCGAATCGGCCCTATAATTGATACTGTTTAAACGTAACAAATTGCCGTCCCCCCTTCTCACCTCTGACCCGAAACCGAATTGTCGCGATTGCGACGTTTTGCTCTCATTGCGCACTCTTAATTCATCGAACCGAGGTTATTACAGGAGATATCTAGTTACGTAATTCATCTGGCAAGATAATTCGCAGTTAGCAAAAGATTATTATTCTATTTTCATCGATTTAATTTTTTACAGTATCAGTTTTTCATGTTACGTTTGTCCAAGACATTGCCATAGAAGAAAATCATATTTTTTTAGATAACAAGCTGTTTAATATTTCAAACATAATATATTTTAATGATAAAAAAGACAGAATTATTAAACATGACAATGTTCAAAGATAGTTATTCTGAGTTTGAATGCAACTGATGTCAGTTAATTAAATGATTTAATGTCCTTCGTGTTTGTTCAAATTAACTCAACATTTAACAGAAGTCAAAATAAATACAATACAAATTTGGTGCTCATGGTTACATTGTAAACGTTGCAATTAATTAAAATTATTCAGCAATACCATTTATTTCTCAACAAATGGAAAAACCTCCTGCGGGGATACGGTGCATGAAATATGTATTTTTAACGACCACTGTAAAAATAAATGTATGTGACATTTTAATAGTACATTGAAAACGTCTTCAGATCTATTATCAAGTACCTACCTTAGTATTTGGACAAAATAAATTTCCCAAATCTACTGTGATTTATGGTTGGACAAGGGTATTCTGAAAAAAAGTAGCCTCAAAGTTGAGCATCTATCAAACTTTGCGAGCAATATTAAAGCATTTTTATATATTATCCTTCATCCTGTAGAGAGGATTTAAAAGTTCTGACTCCAGATGTGGAAGATTGACTTTTCTCACAAATAAATTGGCATTTATGATTTAAAAATAATATTAAATGCTGTTAATAAACGTAATATTTATACAAATAATATATACTGTAAATTATAAGAGAGCTTATAATAGTATTAATGTACAGTACTTCGATGTATTAAAAAAACGTATATACCAGACTGTACTAATAATTATGATATTTGTTAAATTCAATCAATTAGACATGCACACTCAAATATTTGATGACAAAAACCGCGCGCGAACACCCTAAACAATGAGCTTGCTCTCCACACCCCTTATACTGTGAGCAGGACAGCAATATGGAGAATGCTCTGGCAGAAAAAGGTCAAACATATTTATTCAAGAGAGAAACAGTAATACGTTTTTATAGGAAAATCCACAAGTGCGAAAGAGATGGTAAGATCAACATGAAGATGAAATGCGCAACTCGTAGGAGGGTAATTTTCGTGGAGCAGCTGTACGGATAAGTTCATTTTCAATAAAATAAAAGCTTTTCCGGCAGCAGCGTGCGTTTTCTATTAGGCATGGCCATCTAGAGTTTTGTTATAGAAAATATTTTACTTAACAGAACTTTTTATCGCATATGGTTCTATTTTTTTATCTATACAGTCATGCGGCGGATTGCAATGATAGATTAATAAAGAGACTTGGAGATGGAGAATACAATGATCATAAAATTGTCGCAAATGGGTAACGACAATTTTATGATCATAGTACCATCATAGTAGTAGGCCTGTGATTAGTAGAAATTAGATGATTTAAATAGCATCAGAGTGGCAAACAGTACAGCCCGGTACGGCACTAGCACCTGATTTATGAGAAATCAGCAGAAGAGGCGGCTACAGTGCCTCTTCCTACATTTTCAGCTTCAATTCCCTTTTATATGCCCAATAATATAGAGAGCATATTGCCATTAACTGGATACTTTATCATTCTCTCTTCTTCAGCCTTAAAAGTAGCTGACAAGCTTCCTTATTCCCTTTTCCTATGTATCAGCAGCCAATGACATGTTTCAACATTGTTAATACTGGTACCGTTCCAGAAGTTCCGTAATATTTTCTCTGTCACCATTTATAAATGGTAAAATTAAGAATATGTTGAAATCAAAGGGAAAGATATAAAAGTATTTATGGGAGCTTGTGAAATTTGGTCGCAGTCCTATAATTTGATAAAACTTTCAAAATGGGTCAATTTCATGTCCATTTCACAGAAATGCTGTAATTTCCCGGGGCACATATTAGCGTGGTTCCCCATCACTTTCCATGCGGTGTCGTACAAGGTGACTAAGGGATAGGGCTGTTTAACACTGGACAGATATATACAGTCCAGACTCAGCTTTAGATGCATTACTCGAGTCAACAATAGTGCCCGGAAGACGGCAATAGGCTCACCCCCTATTACGTGGGACTGAATTCAATGACTGGTGAAATGTTGGTGTTAATTCACCTCTGCCTAACCCTCCGGGGATAAAGGCGTGATTATATGTTTGTATGTATATATTAGCCCGAATGACGTAAACTTTAAGATACATTTACTTAGTCATATATTTTAATAAAACTAAGGTTTTGTCTGTATGCTAGTCTTATTGGTACCTGACAGGTACGTTAACAATCAGCAACTATGCGAAAATTGTACCTACATAGGTACAATTAATTTAAAAATGTGTTACTTTTAACTTGATTAGATACCCGTAATTTTACTTTTCTCTATAAATTAAAAGAATGAAAGCCTTTATAGGTACTACCAATATTGTTAATTCATACTTTCAATCAAATGATAATAAAGTAATTGAAAACTAACATCCACTCAGACACGTCTCTCGTTAATAAAATACAAAAATGGATCTTTCGATTGACGCGTAAACATTTACATTCTATTGAAATAAAATATTTATATTTAACTGTCATTGTGTTGACAAATGTGACTTTGATTAACCATAAACAAAATATTTCTAATGGCGACCTCCAACGATTATTAATTAAATTTTCACTGCAAATTACAACTCAAATTAATGTTCGCGGTGTATGAAATGTAATAAAATTGGCTCATAATCATTTTGTAGATTCGATTTTCATTTATTCGTCATCGGTTCCATTTATCGCGTTGGCGGGAAATTTGGCTGATTGTAAACAGATTGTGTTTTGTTTTTTTTCTTATTCTTCTACGGCTCAAAGTGAAAGCGTCGGTGAACCGAATCGTCATTTAGCCATCGAGAATTACGTAAATTTAGTTGTAAGTTCGGCGTCGAGTCAAGTGGTCGGTGATAAAATGATGGGGTTATATTCCAGTGGGGCGCTGGGCGGTGTGGAGGTGCTGGAAGGCGCGGTAGGAGGGCTGGTTGGCGGCGAACTGGGGCGCGGACTGGTGGGAGGAGAGCTTACGGCACATGTACTCAGCGCGCAAGCCGCGGCCCATGCCGCTGCAGCTGCACATCAGCAACAGCAGATTGCAGTACAACAGATCAGTGAGTATTTTCATTACCTTTGATGACGATAGCACTATCATCAAGAATATCACATTACAAATATGTAATTGGCGACGTGGCGTTAGGATTGTAGGTAGTCTTTGCTTGAACATAGAATTATCTATTGAACATAGGACTTGTAATATGATACACTTTAATGTCCACCAGTAATACTTTCTCTGTTCATTTGATATTCTGGATGAATCTAATAAGAATTTGATTGTTATTAAATCTCTGATAAACACATTGAATTGTAATTATTTTTAATTATGAAGATATAGAAAAAACAATTACAGAATATTCATCTCAAAACATCCATGACCATAACTTATGCTAGGTACTACAGTAGAAAACAAGTACTCTGATTTTATAATAAGAAGTAGGTACTACTGTCTTTGCTAGTAAACTAAGGTAAGTACTTGTTGTAAACAATCTAGGTGCCTCCTTGATTTTTTGAATACTATATCAATCAATCAATTAGCTCATCACATTCTCTGCTGGACATAACCCACACCCAATGTTGGGAGGCTTTGGCCTACTGTTTCCACACAGGACAGACAGATTGGTACAGGGTATTGTATAAACCAAAGCTTTTCTTGTGCTCTGAATGCTCTTCCATAACCTACTGGTAATTTGAATGTTCAGTTCGTAACTAGGTTTTACTATTTTGAATCATAAAGTGGTTTTCTCAACCTACTTCAATATGGGGTTCTTTTAGAGAGGCATTATAAAGTTCCAGTATGAGTATGATGACACCCCTAGTATTGCACATGTCCATAGGCCCTGTCAACCACTTTCCATCAGGTGGGCCGTGTGCTTGTCTGCCACATAGAGACCATAACACAGTGAAAAGATACTGTTTCTACCTGCTATGGTGGGATACATGTATTGTATGACTGTATACATAATATATACATACATCCTCTCACACCTCTTTCCCACTGAACTGTCTTCTGACCTGCAGACCAGCATTGAATGAATTGAGTGTGTGTGTGTGTGTGTGTGTGTAAACTGTGAGAATTTCTTTTTTCAATTTTGCTTATTAATTTACATAATGTACATAGGACTTATCTTAATTAAAATATAAAACACTATAGAATATATCTATACAAACCTGCAGGTTCAGGCATCAAACTTCAACCGGGAGGGTGGCCAGAAGGCTGGCATCATTACCATGTTGAATGGCAATACCAATCCTTAGCGCAAGTAATAAACCAGCCCTGTGGTCACGGATAGTGTGTATAAGAATTATATTATTTGTTTTTTAACTTATTTATTTGTGTCCCACAGAAACGTCACCCTCATCGGGACGTTCAACACCAGTGACGAGCACAGCAAATGGCTCCATACCAAATTCAACAGGCACCACATCACCGTCTCCCAGCAAACTGTTCGTTGGTGGACTCTCATGGCAGACAAGCTCGGAGAAGCTCAGAGAATACTTCGCTATGTTCGGACCTGTGACAGATGTTCTCATAATGAAAGACCCGGTCACGCAGGTGAGGGGACTTTTATGCTGTGATGATTAAGAAATAGATGGAATGTAGAATTACTTGTCTCTTAGCAGAATATCGAATTTGTACATAGCTGAAGGGAATTGTACAAAATACATACTTACATGTCTTTATTCCTGGAGGGTTAGTCAGAGGTGAATTAACACCCACATTTCACCATTCTTTGAATTCGGCCCCACGTAATATTGAGTGAGCTTATAGCAGTCTTCCGGGCACTATTGTAGACTCAAGCCATGCTTCTGAGGCTGAGTCTTAGCTGTATATATCTGTCTGATGTTGAACAGCCCTATCCCTTAGTCACCTTGTACGACACGGCATTGGAAGACATGACGTGGTCCAAATTCTATTCTGCCGGGAACCACGCGGCAAAAAAATTTAGAAAATACTTTGACAAAATAATTTGGATTCTATACAAATATAGGCTATTATAATCCTTACCCATCGGGCCGCGGTGTGACAATCAATCAGTCAATTAGCCTATGAACTCATTGTGAAGCAACTTCATCAATAAACTTTTAGTTAGATTTTTATATATTTTCTCAAAAGTGGGGTAGCCAGTGGAGTGCGACTAAGACTCCCTACTGCTGTTTTAGTGCTAACATGATAGAATATGACCCTATACCTGTCATCAGTCGATCATATAATTGTATTTGGAAGAATTGCGTGTTAAACGGTATCTTCAGAGGTAGGACACTTTGGTATTTCCGCCCAATTGAGCAGTCAGAGCTCACTGGAGAATTCGTGCTGTTAGTGGGAAGACTAAAGGCTTGTCCTGCTTTGTCTTCTACACTGACGGCACAGAAACTCTGTACTTTCAGGGTTGGCAGCGCGAGTGTGACTCCTCTGATGTTACAAACATCCATAGGCCACGGTAATCACTTTCCATCAGGCGGGCCGTGTGCTCGTCTGCCACCTAAGTGGTATAAAAAAATTCTGACTAAACATCCAGACTGCTGTTACTAAGAAAATTTCATAGAAACATTCAGTAACACTTTTCCCTAACCACGAATCAAACACCTCATGCAGTCGCGTTCATTGCCCCTGATACACAAAGTGCGCTAAGAAATTAAAAAACTTATTCTTTGTAATTTGTAAACTGCTAATGTGATTCTACATTTCATTAATTAAATTATAAGTAGATATTTAACAATTAAAACTGTAGAAAAACATTTTTGATATCGTTTTAGCAACATGCGATATAAGTTTCTTCATGGTCGGCAGCGCGAGTGTAACACCCCTCGTGTTGCATACGTCTATAGGCCACGGTAATCACTTCCCATCAGGTCAGCCGTGTGCTTGTCTACCACCTAAGTGGTATAAAAAAAAGTTACCTATTATGTTACTCTCGGCTTGCAAGGAAACAACATATACAGTTAGTGACAAAAGTAGCTTAATAAATGTTGTGGTCCCTGAACCTTTAAGCAATCTTACCACAATTGAATATATTTCAAAAATCGGATTAGAATCGCATGTTGCTAATATTATTTTGCCAAATATTCAAGACTAAAATATCTGAATTTGCCAGTAGTTTATGTAAAAATAAAACGTTTATATGGTAACATCTTCAGTACTAGCTACATGACGAAGCAACATCGGTCCAACTCTCAATTGACTTGATTACCCACCAAGTTCTTAGGGACAAGTTAGGTACCTAGCTACTACACCTTTTGATTGACGACGAGATTCTAGCTTTCTGGCTGTCTCTGGTTTTCCTCTCGGTGGTCAAACGGCAGTCATGTAAATTACAGTCACCAAAAGGAATAGAAGAAGTAAAAAGACCCCAGGGCTCCAAGACACAGGCCTAGGATGCAATCGGGAGGATGATGAATACTGATTCAAATGAAGACCTGAGACGGCGTGCGGTTTTAGTCGGTTCGAGGCCGATATAACTGCCCCTGGCGGCTGGCGTTGGGGTTATGTCCGTGGGGATTTTCGCACGAGAAAAAGGAGCGTTACTCCACACACAATGTATTAAATCTAGTATAGTACTACAATAAATATATCTACAGTCCGTCAAATCTAAGAAGTACCGTTTGACAGTTCTGACAATTGAATGATAGGGATGGGATGAAAAAATCGATTACTATAATATCCGAACTTTAAGAGATCGATTACTATAATATCCGAATTTTAAGAAATCAATTGTTATAATTAAATAAAAGAAATGTTTAGGATATTTTTTTATTCACTACTAGTACTAGTATCGTCGTCTTCGTCATCATCGTCATTTAAATTAATGACCAGTTGATTGTCCATTACATTATCAAAGTGTACGTCTCTTTCGAAGTCGTCCATTATTATTTTCTTTGTTTTTTGTACTACTTTACTCCAATCTTCCTGTGTAACTTGGGCACATGCTTCCTTTAATAAACCTTCCATTTTCTTGACACTGAAGGGTGGTTTTGTGTTGTGTCTTGCTGCATAACCTGTAAAACAATAATGTAACTATTTGATAGCAGACGAAAACCATTGTTTAAATTATAAATGTTAGAAGTACTCGTGTTATTATTATAATATTATAAAATATTACCTTTAACTTGGGCCCAAATCAGTTCAATGGCATTATATTGGCAATGGTACGGAGGAAGTCGTATGACTTTGTGCCCGTGCTCTTCGGCCAATTGGTCAATTACATATGTCGGTTTTGGTGGTTTATGCAATTTCACTAACTGTAATAATTCAGCTTTTAATAGTGACATGTCGGCATCCACTCCTTTTCTTTGCAGCCATGCCACCAAATCTGCTTTCTTATTGGCTGACGTAGGTGCTTTATCAATTTGCACAGAGTGGTATGGGGCATTATCCATTATAATTGTGCTGTTAGGAGGGATATTCTGTAATAAATTTAAGAACCACTCTCGGAACCTTACTGCGTCCATTTCTTCATGATACTCTTTAGTGCTTTTGGATTGGAAAGCTAATAAAGAGTTTTCCACGAAGCCTGTAGACGCTGACCCAGCATGGCATATTATGAGGCGTCCACCTTTTCCTATCGGCACCTTCGAGCACGAAGCTTCAGAATCATCAGTCCATGTTTTCGGCACAGAATGGTTGGAATTTAGCCAAGTTTCGTCCAAAAATATTACATTATCCCAGTTTATAATTTGTTTAACTTCGCGCAGGAATGTTAGTCGCTGCATAATTATGTCATGTCGCTCCATAACAATTTTTCGTTTGTCAACTTTTTTGTATCTGAAGCCAATTCCTGTTATTACCGTTCTCAACGACTCTATGCTTCCCTTATACAGCCCGGCATCTTTTAAAGTTGCACATAACTTTGCCAATGTTGGAAATTCGCCTCTTGTAAAATACCCGTATATATGGTTTCTAATAGCATGACTATCGAATTCATCGATGCCTGTCACAGGTTTATTTCTTTTTCGTTTTTTCGGTGTGTGAAGTACGTTACTGTCACTCCCCGAAGGCCCATATTTTTCACTTAATATTTTGCCAACGGTGCGGCTACCAATACCGAGAGCTTCACCGACGCGATCCCGAACTTGTGTAACTGGCAGTAGAAGTCCACCATTTTGAGATTCACGCTCAAAATACTCGTGTAATTTCACCACCAATTCACGAGCCTGGCTGTTCAAAGTACGTCCTCTTTTCGACATTATTAATAAACACTTGCTTAGTTCGGAGTCCAGTATAAATATTGCCAAGGTAAACGGATAAAGAATGATCAGTCCAGAAAAGTAATAGCCAAGTCACAAATTGTAAAACACAAACGAGAAAGCAAGTACGCGCACAGTCAGCTTCCAAGATGGCGAGAGACTGCTGACGCCGAACCGACCGAGCGGACCGCGTGCGCTTGTAGTTGGCAGTGTTGCCAGAAAAAAAAAATTGTAGAGACTTGGACACCTGCGATTTTGCCTATTGACCTAAAAATAATTAAATTAATTTATTTTAGGGTATCTGTGTATTCAGTGCATTATGCGGTCGCGCAGTAACGTCGTTAATTTATAACATCAGGCAACAACATTTTTGTGAATGGGTTCTACATACCTTATTTTTATTAGTTTTAGACGTAGAAATAAGACTTAGAAGAAAAAATTGTAATTCTAAAATCAATGGATGTGCTTGTTAAAAATTTGTTTATTTCTCTGTAATATGCAAACCCATACTATCATACACAAAAATAAATGTAAAAAACACTATCCCTGACTCCATTTACTATTTCGACAGCGTTAGCGCGAGAAACCCCGACTTATTTGGGCGCGAAAATCAAAAATCGACAAATCGCTTTCGACAACTTTTTAAAGAAGCAAATATATTTGATTTATAAATACGTATTTTTGGTGAATGGGTTTTATCTCATATTTTACGATTACATAACTATTTAGTTATGTAATCGTAATATGTGAGATAAATCCCATTCACATGAAAAAATATTTGTTTGGTTGTCAAGTGTAATTTGTAAATAATACATTCGATTTTTCGTATATGTAAACGATTTTTTTGCATACAAGTGTATCCGAAGAGTCGCAACACTACGTGCAGTGACCTAACTACGTAACTTTGTAATGCGGTCAAGAATATAACTATTAGAAATTATTTACTGTGTAAATATGTGTTATTTTGCTTTGTTTGAAAGTTTTCAATTACATTTAGATATTAAGAATTGTACATTTTTAGATACAATAATGAAATCTTTCTAAATTCATGGTTTTATGAAAAAGGTTATCGAAACTGAATAATGTACGTATGAACAAAGTTGTTTCGGTTTGAAAAATATGAAACGTCAAACGGTACCTCTTAGATTTGATGGACTGTATAAAGACATTTTATTTATTTATTTGGTTATTTTTATTTTTTTTATAATATGACATAGTGACTTTAATTTAAACTTTCATACACAAACAATAATAGATAATAAAATTAAAACTAAAGGAACTATTATATAACTTGTAGCTAAAAAATAATTAAAATGCGTTGTGGTATTCCTTCGCATCGCATGCCTCTTGTGGTAGCGTTCTCAGAAGACTAGCAGCATTGCCACGTTGTATGAAAATGCTTATTCTCTAACTTAAGAAAATGCCAGCCTTCTGGTCACGAGAAGCGTCAACTATACGCTTCGCAATCTCTCTGAAGAGATCGCAGGCGCTCGGACCCCATGACCCCAAAGTTTCGACTCCAATCGGCACAAATTTACAAATTATTTAAACAAACATACATATAAAAACCCATACACACACGCGCGCACACAGAATACCCAAAACTACGTTTATAACTTTATGTGAACTCTGGCAACTTCAAATAAAAATCATATTGAAAATTTGGTACTTACACAAGGCTCGAACACATGATAACCCATCAGAACCCCCTTGTGAAGAAATTGGTCATATGTCCGAGCCCCATAGTCCTTAAGAATGATAATGCGATATTTTTCCTATGACAGCGGTAGCCAGACGGCGGCGCGCAGTCGGTCAGTCATAGTTTTGAATAGGTACAGGTTGATTGGAATAGGTAGTACTGTAGGTTTGTGTGCAATACTGTAAGACATATTTGCTTATAAATTAAACATACCCCTATTGGTACTTTAAGAAAGGATGCTCTGTTTGTTAGTTTGGATTGTGGAAAAAACTGAATGAGGTATACTGCTGCAATGTCCTGGCGCTAGACTACAACCACTAGCGTAAATAGTTTTTTTGGCATGTTGTTCAAAAGCTCAAATTTTGCTCGCAGAGTGGCTCGGGGCTCAAGTAGTCATCGAGTAGACCATTTCATTCTTAGCTGATCATTCTTAAGACATTGAGGCCTCGTAGCCATCTGTGCTTGGAGGAGCACAGATCTTTCACGTGTTTCTTTCGGATGAGTCGCAAGCTCAGGGCCAACATAGTAACATTGATGATGTCTGTAATGGTGAGTTATGCGTCACCTAGAGAATCACTCCTTAATAAATGACCGGCAATATCGTTTACCCATCTTTAGGATGAGGCTATGGATGGCGAGTCATTGGCAATTAGTCTTGACATCGCCAAAGCTTTTGATAGAGTCTGGAACAAATCGCTTATTTCCACCGTATTCGCGTCCTTTGTGACGGTCGAGCTTCCGAGTTTCTGCAGATAAATGCTGGCGTGCCCGCAAGGGTTCTTCTTATCACCCAATCTCTTTATTCAGCAAACAAACGATATGCAGTCCACCGGCATCATTCATTGTTATGCAGACTATAGCACCTTACACGGGAGTTATCACGGACATTCTGCGGCCAAGCAGTCAGATATCGCAGAAAAAAGACAGCTTCTTGTCACTGAGCTTGACCGAATCCTGAATCACATTTCCCAATGGGGCTCTGAGAACCTGGCCGAGTTGCCCTAATTGGGCTAATATGTCACCCGCATACGGTGCAGAATATCCGTTCAAGAACCAAGCGTTTCGGAAACTCTTTCCTTTGTCGCACCATTATAATTATAATATTCTACACAGAAGACCTCGAATTGATTACCGACTCACGTGTTTCCTACTTCCTACAGTGGACCTTTAAGCGGGGCGTGAAAAAGCATATAATGAGTGTCACCATTGTAACATGGTATATGTATGTAATGATGACCCACTTTTCTAAAACTGCCTACAACTTAACGTCAGCCGAGGCGAAGTACAAATTGACGTGTCCTTTATAAAAAAGTGTCCTAAGAGCATTCTTTCTAATTAAAATTATCAAAATTATTATCGCATATATGCCAAAAGGTCTGCACACTTAGTTGGGCTATGGTTGATCCAAGTATAAATACACTAATAAATTAACATAGACAAAACCGGCATGCTAGACTCACTAACATAGAAACTCGTTAGGCATAGAATATATATGGATTATGATACAAACTTTTTCTATCAACTTCCTCTATATTTAAATCTGGTAGTCCCCGTTTACAGTGTTGCTATGCTTTAAGTAACTACTGTTCCGGTAGATATTCGTTTCGTTTAGTAGAAAATATGTTGAATTATAGTTTAATTTATAGTTATGTTGGTAATACAGGTTTTGGTAAAATGGTAATAAAAGTACAGTCGAAAAAAATGAGTACTTATTATTATTTGTCATTGAAAAATTATGTGTATTAATGTGTGTGCATGTTTCTTTATTTTTATTTAAATAACGGTATTAGTTTTAAACATAGCAACACTGATTGCCATTTTTCTTACAAGTATAATAAAAAATTTCTATCAATTAATTTATTTGTAACTAGCTAAAATCACTGAATAGAATATTACTCTGTTTTGGTAGAAAATAAGGTAATACTCAAATGCTCTAATTACAATGGTAGAAATTTTGTACCTATTGAGGGTAATACTGCTCGGTTAGAAATAATACTCGTGCTATTATTATATAAAATTTATTGTCTGTCAGTATACTTAGAGCATAAGATATATAAGAAAATCATTCCTGATATTCTAGTACTCTCATATACAATCGCATGCTGAAGGCATTATTACATACAATCTAAAAATAAATTAGTATTTTGAGAAGAGGTTTAGCAAGGTTTTCCATCACGAATGGGCGGTGTCAACCAGTGAAGTGCTGCTTAGTATCGATATGAAATACCAGAGAGCATTTCTTCTGCTCCTTTCTTTTTTCCTATTCTCTGAGGCCCTTTAATGGTAGCGACGCTTGAGAGCCAATACCAGACTAGCCTTATGTTTCCTTAGTAGTACAAAAAGACGTAGCTTACAAACAAACATACCAATGAAATAATTACTGTCCACTGCTGGATATAGGCCTTTCCCAAGGTATGCCACAGAACATCTCTATCACCCGTCTTTGATGATTGCTTATCCAATATCTGAACATCCCTTATGAGCCATGACCTTACTTACCTTTTCTTTTCCTCCTTCTGAAGTGTAGCACCTGATAGTGACAGCGCTCAAAATGATCACATAGGAAAATCCCGTTTAATAAATTATAGTCATAAGTCTTGGCATATTATTTTGAATGAAGTATTACAACATTACTACCATCAATAGTAGAAAATACTTTGAATTGATTGCAAGCTTTCGAATCTACCAAGTAAAAATTTTGTTTTCTTTTTTTAGAATCTTTAAAATCGACTAATAACTACCATATTGTTACTGTCATAATTACTAGATTGTTTATTTATTAGCAGAATCAAAATAGTATAGAAATTCTTAACTGTTAATTTAACTGTATCTTTCTACTTGTTTCCTTTTTATAACAATCATAATACCGTCGTATTTAGTAGAAAAATTAGTTACCAACTCAAAAATATAACTACCACTTAGACAGAAAACGATGTCGATAAATTTAAGCTAGTACTTATGTCGTTTTAATATTAATAATCGTACTACAGCCGTATATAGTAGAACATTTAGTTGCCAACTCAAAAAAAATGTATACAGAAATTTTAGTATAAATAATGTTTTAACCCTTTTAGTATCTCCTTATTAAGATATCGTTTATAGTTCATTATTTACTTAAAAATACGTACTTCTATTTCAACATATTTAGGTATAATATAACCTTAACAATATTAGATGGTATACGCTCTTGTTTGCCTTGAGTTTTGAGTACATTGTCTATGGAATTAACCGTTGAATTTGAATTAATGTTTGACTATCGTAGATTACATATGTTTCACTAGTAGGTAGTGATACGAGTATGTAACTAAGCTCCTTACGATTTTTTTAGGGGGAATAGACCATTTTGCATAAAATATTACTATTATGGTTTTGATCTAGTGGTCATATATTTCTGATATACTTATTCACATTGGTCTATCCCCTCTTATAGTAATCCTCACCTCCCTCATACTAAGATCCCGCCGCGCGCAGAGATCGCGCGGCTTTGGTTTCATCACATTTCAGGAGGCCTCCTCCGTCGACAAAGTCCTTGCGGTACCAGTCCACACGCTGGACGGGAAGCGTATCGACCCGAAGCATGCCACACCGAAATCAGCTCCTCGCCCCGCCAAAACGAAGAAAATCTTCGTTGGTGGCGTCGGTCAGGATACTTCAGCCGAAGAGGTCAGGTCTTACTTCTCCCAATTCGGTTTAGTTGAAGACGCTGTGATGCTCATGGACCAGCAAACTAAACGGCATAGAGGATTCGGCTTCGTGACCTTCCATTCTGAGGAGGCAGTAGAGCGTGTATGTGATATACATTTCCACACAATAAAGAATAAGAAAGTGGAATGTAAACGCGCACAGCCGAAGGAAGCTGTGGCAGCAGCGCCTTTGGCTCTCGGCAAGAGACTGGTGTTACGGCCTGGTCGTGGCTTAGTGTACGCCACTGGAGGAGTGGGAGGCGTCTCAGCAGTCGGAGGAGTCTCTGCTGTAGGAGCCCACGCGTACCGGTATGCCCCTTATGCCTTGCCTGTAGGCGCTGTAGGAGCCGTCGGGCAGGGTGCTCCTGTTGTAGCGCCAGCGGCTCCAGCACCTCCGCCTCAATTGCCTCAATTTGGAGCAGCGTACTCACTAGCAGGCGTCGACATGTCCTCGTTCCAAGGAGTGGACTGGGGGGCGATGTACGGCCTGCCCATGTACATCTAAATGTCGAATGAAGAGTAACCCACCCGCCTCTACAAGGTTAGGTTCTTAGCGAGCATATTTTATTTCTTACGATAGAGTTCCTACGTACTATTTTTTTTAATGTAAGGGTTTGTCTTGCCGCGTCTCGCAGTGGCCACGAGAGGGAATGATCAGTATTGACGTAGTTAAGGTGTTTATTGGCTCATAAACGTAGTATAAGACAATTTGAAGCAATACTTAGCCCGCGCTGGGCGTCAAAGAGAAGCATTTCATTTTTTTTTATAAAAAGTTAATTTATTAAGGCGATTCATGACGGTTACGCCCGAAAGCGGGGGAATGACGGTAGAATTATTTTGTATTTTTGATTCTTTTTTTATTAGTATTGTACGCAGTATCACTGTTTTTTTTAATATGGGTAATTAAGTAATACCTATCGTTACAAGAAGTATCGTCGATTTTCCCGCGGATTCGCGTCGTTTTGTGTCCCTTGACCCTAAACGTTAAGGCGAAGATCTCAAGTAATTTAGTTTGCGAAAAAAACTATTTTTTTTTTCTTATTGTCTTTGATATTTTGTAATTTAGTCGTAGATTTAGTGCACGGTCGTTTGGCAATACGTTAACATGATAATATTTATAACTCGACTGTATTATTATGAATCTCATTCGCAGCTATGTATTTTAATATGAATATAAGATTTAATATATATTACCTACTTCGCGGTGCAACGACGCTGTGTGACTACGCTCCAAATAAATATTAAATGTTGGTATTCCGTAATCAAAACGAAAACGAACGAAATGGTCTTCGTAAAAATCAGTATTATTAAAACTAAGGTGCCATTTCTATAAGAACACGATTGTGCCAAATTATTATGCTCATTTTGTCTCAATTTATTTCTAAGAAATTTCAGAAATATGTATTTCAAAATTAAATTGCTCAGGTTAATTAATTTAATTACGATAAATAATTCAACACTACCTATAAGTATTATAACGTATATTTACCTTATTCATATATTTTACGGCCGGATTTAGTCAGTCGCAGAAGGTCCGTCGTAACGGACGGACGTGGTACCATAAAGCGTACCGTCACACGGCGTCTGCCGCCCAGCTCACACACTCATACATATCTGACATGAGCGTAAAGCAATCTCATTCTACATATAATATTATATATTGATTGACATAACGTAGTTATAGATGCCTGCGGTTTTGATGTGTTTTAGGTTAATTGCTTCACTCTTATCACTTTTGAGCTAGTAAATTAAGGTTATGCTATCGTATAGTACTTTGAATGCTCATTACATGAAGTATTCTTAAGCATGAAGACTATTCATGGTAAGAATTTTGACATCTCGTATGTTCTCAAACTTTTTGATCGATCTACAACACATCAGGAACGCATTCAGGCATATAGTATACATAAAAATAATTTAGTTTAGTGTGTATGAGCGAATGGACTAACAACCCTTGTACCGTGACAATAAGCTAAATATTAAGCCTCTGTAGATTGTCATGGCCCCGCGGCGTCGTCCAACTGTTTCCTTAATATATTTAGAAATTAAAATAAATTTATTTCCGGTGACTTCATAAAGCCGGGTCCTAATGGTGATTGTGAAGCTGTCTTTATGAATAACGTTTTTATAATACGGAACAATCTCAACAATTTCAACGTACTATAAAATACAAGCAAAATTGCTGTTTTCACTGTTTTTCATATTGCAGTATTAATAAATAACTTCTGCTGGACACAGGCCTCTCCCAATTTTGAGAGGCTTTGGCCTACTGTTTCTACACTGGGTTGGTACTAAGTTTCATTTCGAGTTTCCTCTCTCTCTCTCACAGTAATATTGTCTGTGAATGTTTTCATTAATCGCCTCGCCATTCGGATGAGATGGGGGTGATACTTTCCTTGTCACCACAATTACTAAGTTAATACCTTAGGTATTAAGAAATAACATGAATCTATATTGTAGTTATTTAAATTCATCTAAAATTACTTTCAGGAGACTAGCCGCGTAACGATAAATTTTAATAATATATTATTATGCAGGTAGTTACATTTTTTTTTTTCATATAAAAATCATTAAACTCATAAAGACAGTTTCACTTAAATTCTTATTACGTCCTATAATTAAAAGTACTTAATTTATCAAAAGTAGTGTTAAAGACAAGAGCAATACACAATATGTGACTAGATTAAAAAAAGACATAAGTGGTTGTGTTTGTGCAATTTTTAGATTGTAAGACGATCTGAAGGTCTTAGACCCATATGACAGCAGTATTACAAATTGAGTGATTCTTTTGGAAAAGTTCCTGATGAAAAATTACTGATAAGGCTCCAACAATTGGAATTCTGGAAGGTTTAAAACTTAATTTCTTGATTTTCAACTTGTACTTAAAACTAGAAAACTCGTACTTAGTATTAACAATTTTGTTATTTTAAAAGACATTTCTACCTTCAGCTTCTCTAATATTAAAACAAAATATCTAAACAACCGAAAATAATTTTTAAATCATAAAACATAATATTTAAGATAAAAAAGCAATAAGAATAAAATATCAGCCGGTGGGAAAATTCCCATCGACAGGAAAGTGTCTATTACTAAAGTACTTACATATTTATATTAGCGTGTACGAGCTTGGTTCTACAGAGACGACGCTGCGGGGCAAAGTAGTGCAGTATGCATGTGGTAGCTTGGTCGGCAACTCTGCCGCCGACGCACTTGTAACCGTGATGTGTAGGAGTGTAGGTAGATTTAAAAGTCTTGATCCTTTAAAATGATTATTCGATATATCTTAGAATATGCATGTGATGACCTGAAATCAGTACTTAACTCTTGAAAAGTATTAAATTATGTTTAGTTTTATAAAACTACCCTACTAAATACTTAATAACTTCTCCTTCCCACATGTCACGGGTACCGTATGCTATGATATTCACTTATGTATACACATACCTACCCTTATTATAGCAGTATTCTTAGTATAAGTAGGCTTAGAACCTCCTGAGATTATAGGCGGAACGCGCTTTTTCGTCAGTAACCACTGAAATCCAGTTAAAGTAATAACATAACCAGTGACAACCAGTTGAAAGTTGATAAATTATCCAGTAACTTAAGTCCAACTTTGTATTCTGGACAAAGAATATAAGTGGTTAGGGACATGACCTGGGTACCTCGGCGTGGTGCCGTGCTCTCCAAAAGTTCTATGTCCTATGCAAAAATTTTTTGATTACTACCTTGGTAAGCTCAAAAAACCGAAAAAAGGTTTAATGAAGCTGCTTAAATCAGTTTTAAATCTATAAAAGTCACTCCATTCCAGTGATAGGCTGTTAATTTGAGTATATTATTTTAATTTTTAAGTTATTTTTATTTTAGTTATAACAGAATTGAAGGCAGCTTAAGATCTAGCTGCTGTTTAGCTATTTTATTTTGACGAAGAGCGGTTGATTTCTTGTTTCTGTGAACTCTGTACTTAAGTTTAAATTTTGAAGTATATAATAAAAGCTTGTGTGGCCAGAAAGCGCGCGCCGCCATTCACCCAACTACACCTTTTGTACATTAGCGATCGTTTCCCAAAACAGTATTAGAATGGTTGACTACTGTGTCCGTCGCCGAATGCTTAGTATCTTGCCAAATTAGATAGACTGTGGCGGCGAGTGAGTGGACGCGAGTTTAGCGAGGAAATGTGGGTAGTTGAGAAAATATTAATTGAGGGTAGAAGGCAAATACATCGTCAATTTAGAAAATTAACTAACAGGCCTAAAAATAGTCCTAAACAGTTAAGGATTAGCCAATAATATTTTTAATAACCGACTAATTAATGTAAGCATTTGCAGCAATTGTAATTGCAGTATGTAATTTTTGATTATGGAACACTGCCTCATCAGTTGAATACTTTTATACCCTGTGAATTTCTACCCAGTTTGTAAACTCTGAACACTGTTGCATAATCTCAATATACATGTAATCAATAGAAATGACGTTTGTTACTAATCTGCACATGTGTTGATTCCACGATGCCCACTCGCGTCCACACACAGTGTTTGTAATGTACTTGATAACTTTGTTTTCCATATATTGTACTGTTCCAACTTCCCTTTGAGGGTGGCAATTATCCACTCACCCTGTCATAGTTACACGCGGTAACTGGTCGCTGTACTCCGTCGCTATGTCAACAGATAGGGTGACCTCAACAGTCCGGTTTGTTTATTTCAATTGATATTTTCTCACTTTATTTAGATGAGAATCTTGATTTGTTTGTGTGTGAAGTAGATTTTTTTATTGGGATGGTGTGGCTGGTTGTTGGCGTGTCACCCTATTGCGACGGACGCCGGCAGTAGCTATAGTTTGTAGTTTTAGAAGGAATTTGCCCGCTGTATGGAGCACCTAGTAATTACCTGATGTGTCATTACATGGATATAATATTAGAAATTAAAATTGTGTGTTTTATTTAGCGTGGGACTTCCCGCTGGGTTTGGTTTTGTTGTATTTACACTTTTTTTTATCTTTCTAGATAGTTTGCACGTTGAACTTGTAGTATTAGTTGATAGGGTTGCCAATCTACACTTTGGCTTTAAAACTGTGATTTAACTACTTTAGGGCGAACCCGTCAGCAGGCACTAATCAAAATTTTAACATTTCTACTAAAAAGTTGGCAACCCTGTGTGAATTATCATTTGCCCCGTGTTGGGTGCCAAAAAACCTCAGTTGGTATAGGAGGGTGGGACAAATCAGACGTATGGTAAGTCGTAACGCGAATCAGGCATGCGTATAACATTTGTATATTATAGTGTTACGCAGTAACTGTAGTTAAGCGCGTCTTCATACTCGAGACTAACTCAAAACTTCATGGTGAGATTAAGAATAGCGCGCCAATTACTTTTCTTCACTTCAAAGGCCGCTCTCTAGCCTATACATAGTTTTTATAATTTCATTATTACAATGTGTATTATATTGAAGTGATCATTCGTCAATTCGCGTGTTATTCAGGGCCCTGCTTCTGGTGTACATGAAATCAGTCAGTCAACCAAAGATCAGTGAATTGTTAGTTATTCTTACCTACACTTATCTATCGTATCAAATATATATGTGTATTTTCGAACAATTTCAGAGGTAACTTGCAAGCTTTTGGGGGTAAGAAATGTAAAACTGCATTGCAGTTGAAAGAGTATTAGATGATAGGTTGACTGACAAGTCTAGTCGGCTTGTTTATGAAATAGGGCCCCAGGCATGGTTGGCATGAATGAATACGTAAAATTAAATCTATTCTTCCATACAATATACTTCACTGTCAATTTAAAGGCGATAGCCATACGTGGTTGTGATGCGTGCTAATAAAATATTCCTTTTAAAGTTACCTCTAAAAGGAATATTGTTTACGTAGACACGTAGATTAGACCTTTAGACGCTTCGCTTTAGGCCTCAAGGTCTTTCTGGTACGACTATTGTTTTGCCAAAATACGGGCCAAATTTAGCCAAGTGTGTTAATTTTGCTCAACATTTAGAAGTCGCAGTGAAAATATATCTTCGCTGTAGGATGAGCGAGCGAGCCTAATCTTGGTAACACTGCGACTAAAAAAATCGATTAAAAATAATATTTTGCCAAAAACAAAGCAATGTTGCCAGTGTAGCTTAAGATTGTGACAATAAATAAGACGGGACGATGCCAACTAAGACGCTATTACTATTTAATCACTATGTTGCCATATTCGAGAATACATTCCTCTCTAGTCATTTTTAAAATTTGTTCTTATAAATCTTTGGCGGGAAACTGAATACAGAGTATCTTGCTCAATACTTATTCTTGCCTAGTTGTAGTTTATTTCTACGGATAATAAGCTTGATGCAGTAGATATGTGCCATACACAGTTATGCCATAGCACGCCATCAGTTCTAGCGATGCTTGGGCGCTCCAGGCTCTCTGGACCAATGTTACTACAGCATTTGAAAAAAATATATTATATTCATTAAAATGTAAACTAAGATATACATAAATATACAATTTTTGGATTGGTATAATGTTAAATTAAACATAAAAGTAATAATATGTTGTGTGTTTTTAATGTATGGCAATGCTAGAGTAGTGTAGTAACGTAGACATTTTGAAGTTTTACATACATAATTATGATAAATAAATATAACTAACCGAAAGCAATAACGATTAATATTACTTCTGCACGCGCGCGCTGCAACTTGCACCCTTGATAGAAGAGAATAAAATGGATTTAATGTGTCGTGTCGTTACAAACAAATAAGGTAGATTGATATTTTTCGTAAAGAAATTAAATACTAACTCCATTATGGAGTAAAAAAATTCTATTGGAAATCTGAAGATGAATCCTAAATGGACTCTACAGCAAGAGACTATGACACACTAAATTAGACGGTAAATATTTATAAATAAATAAAAAGCACTCGACTAAGTAAGGACAGGGCACAGCAGCGCGCGCAACGTTAGTGTTATTATAATATTATACACATGCATACAAATACAAATATTTTTGTATAATAGGTATCTGTGTAATCGTAGTGTGTTGGTAAACTTGTACTTCTATACGGTTAAGGACGGTTTTGTAGGTAGTTACGGTGCGACGCCAAAGTGTTTAAATGCGATGACTTACCATCTTTCATGTGTTTTCATTTAAATTTCGTATATTTTGATGACATGATTGTAAAAATGACTATCATCTGCTGTGATGATTGAAAAATATGCCTCAAGAAGGAATTGATAGATCTATAAAATAAACTCATACCCTCATATTTTGAAATTCTTGTTTAGTATCACAAAATATCTGCTGGAGTGGTAGGTACTCGCATACTTTGCATCACTTGAGAAAGAGTCTCGTTTCACTAGCTTTGGCGTTGCCCATAATCGCCTACATTGACGTCATCAACTCATAATTACATTGTTGAATAAGCGACAGCATATGACGCCAGTGTTTAATGTGTAGGGCGTTCGCGCCAATGCTTGAGGGCGAGCGGCCATGTTTTTTTATTTTTTATTACGAGCTCTGGTGTGGTGTGTTGTCTGTTCAGTTTTAAGATTCTAAAACTAAGCAAGTTTTTTTGAGTGGGCAAGACCACGCACCACTACACGGTTTTGCGTTCAGAAACTTGGCAGCACAGATACGATGGTGTCGAACTACGCGTAGTTATTTGTCTACATTCCTTAATGTAAATTTGTGAACGAATTATGCATTTTATTTATAGTAGTTTTATTAAAAACCATAGTTTATCTTATAGATTTAGTAATGGGCTGTTATTTTTTTATTTTTTCGTATCCACCGGCTCATTGAGGTTTCCATAATTTTGTTGCTGGATTTCGCTAGTGTGATGTGCAGTCGTTACTTCAATAGATTTAAAAATTTAGGTATATTCAGTATTAGTATCTTGAATATTCTAATTTGTGATCTCATATACATACGTATTTTAAGAGTTTGGTAAAATCGCTTTTGGCCTAATTTAGAACTTTAGGTTAGATAAAAAGCTTACATTTTTGATATTTTTTTATTGATTGACATTGCACACGTAGCGACATCTAGTGGCACATTTTGGAAGCTCAAGCTCATTTGTGCAATATAAAAGATTGTATGTATATTATGTTGAGGTAACCTCGTAGTTATGATTGGGTGTGGGTCCTGTAGCTGCGTAGCACATCTACGACAGCCTACGTTCCCCGAGCATAGAATGGTGTGTACGTCTATACCGGGAGTAAGCTTTGCCGCAAGGAGTATTATTAATGAATGTTTTGTATAATTTTAATGTAGATTATTATTTTAACGTCTTTTTGAGTCAAAAGAGGCGTTTCTAGGCTTAGTCGGGCACTCTAGCGCCCCCTAGCTTGTGGACGCAGTAGTGCGTGGGCCGCGCGCCTCCTTACAGCCATTAACAATATTATGGATCATCTTCACTTAGTGACAAGTATTAGAAAAAATAAAAATGGTAACACAACACAGTTGTTCTTTCATTTATCCGCTTTTTCGTTAGTTCTTTTGTACCTGTTCATTAGCTAAAACATAGTTTGGAGAAAAATATTTTTTTATTGAGAATTGTAGATAATTAGAGCTTTGGAGTTTTTGGGCCCGTGGTGGGCGCCAGTACGAATTTGACCCCAAATCTGTAGTGTTAGACATGGAGATGAGACACTGGTTGGATATAGATGCATGACGTCGTACGGGGCAGTGTGTAGCGGTGGAGTGTGCATGCCTCGGTGTCTACGCAGCGGCGTACGCGAGAAGACGGAAGATGGAAGTTTTTGTATCAACGGTGAGGCAATACTGAAGTGCTCTGATCTCATGTCAAATTATCTACCTACATATTTGTTAAGTTTCACAACTACCCGCGGACAATTTTAAAAATCATCCACCTGCAGCATCTTTCTACTATTTCACTGATTTTGGGTACTTTGTTCAGGTTTTTTTTAAACAGACCAAGAAGAAAATGGTTGATCTAATTAAAACATTAAATATGCAATAAATGATTCTAAGATTTGACATAACTTCATTTGATTTTGAAACCAAGTGAAAGCTGATAATTTTGACAAGAGGTTAGATTTTTAAATGAGGGCATGGTATCGAATTTAGAACGAAACAGTTGGTGGTTAATTGAAGCATTGTATTTTTTAAAACCAAGTGTACTCAAATGGAACAGACAGTATAGCACTGCAGAAGAGCCTCGAATATTTACAAAGCTGATATTTTTTTCTTATGAAAATACATGATTTGAGTGGATCGTTGTCAACGGACCAAAAGTTATCGACATGATCACTCGTCGGATCAGTGAAGGCAACCACCAACTGCTTCGGTGTAATATTATCAGTATTGTCATTCACATTCAGAAACTGCTGTTAAAATATCGCTTAGTTTTTATTTCTAATATACCTTCGTTACCGGAGTTATTACCGGTCGCGGTACTGGTACCAGGCGTATGGTGAGTCTATTGCATTGTGGAGTCGTTGTTAGTCCACGAGGAAATGGGGATTTTATTTACTACTGTAGGGTAGTTGTTAAATATTACGGCCTAAAAATGTAGGACACGGCGGTATTTCCGCCCGATTGAGCAGTCCGACTGGGGTAGTACCTCCGCCCTACAGAATACCGCGGTTATAATAACTTGGTGTTGTGTTCCCAGCGGTGAGTAGGGTAGCCAGAGCTTACTGGAGAATTTGTGCTGTCAGTGGGAAGACTAAAGGCTTGTCCTGCTTTGTCTTCTGCTGACGGCACAGAAACTCTGTACTTACAGGGTTGGCAGCGCGACTGTGACTCCTCTGGTGTTACAGACGTCCATAGGTCACGATAACCACTTTCCATCAGGTGGGCCGTGTGCTTGTCTGCCAACTAAGTGGTATAAAAAAAAATGTACAAACAAAATTCTTCATAAGAAGTACCTCTGCCTACCCATTCGATACTTATATAAAAATGACAACAAAAGGTATATTTATAACCGGCGGTAATAATTCCAGTATTATGAAAAACAACTACCTACATGTTATTGGAAATCTATCTACCCCCTGGTATGTAAAAGATGACATTGTGATTCATATCAATTACATTTATTTCGTTACCACTATGTTTTTTTCTGTGGATAGGTCTAAAATATAAGGAAAAAATTACTTCTTATAGAGTAGGTACCTAGTAATAAAATGTGAAAAATCCTGTGTACTTCACTGGTAGTAAGACTGGTGGTAACACGAGTAACGAAGGCTAGTAGGTACCTCTACCCATCTCCAGTAAAGTGCATCCCAGTAACTAGTAAGTAGTTTTGATAACGTGGTACAAACGGTGCTGGGTTTTTCAGTAAGTAAAACTAGTAGTATTAGTTGAATGGTCGAATCGATTAGTACGATACTTAACTAAAAATATTCATTGTGATGTACAATCTCCATGGGAGTCGCTTTTTTTAATCTTAAAATATGTAGTCTAGATTTTTTCGTAGCTTAATAAAGTCATATCAATCGAGATACATTTGAAGACACAATTGTATTGTGCCTTTTGTTTTGTTTTTATAATACAGTTTGCTTTTATATCTTAGAATACGGACCAAAACTTCAATTAGTTTGAAAAATATAAAGGAAAAACATATTTTTTGTAAAATTTATTTTCTGTTGAAATTGAGAAAATTTTTCGAAGTGACTTAGCTGTCTCTGTAGTGTATTTATTAGAAGTGAAATGTAATCGAGTTATATAACGAATGTAGGTATCCCGTTTTGTAGTAGTACAAAGTAAACATTAAGTATTTGTATCTGCATAATGTTAAAAAGTCTTCCTTGATAAAAAAATAGACTGAAATAATTAGTGACCCATCTACTTACATATTTTTCTTTACATATCCCGTTTAGCTGGGATGCACTAGATTTGATTAAGATATTAATTTATGTAAAGGGCACTTATTTAGATCGTAACGTTACTTTTAATACTTTTTTTAACAATCTTCTTTGGCAAAGATTAAACCTCCCGCCATAAGTTTGACATTTGTTTTTTTTTAATACAGAAGTGATACATAGCCTACTACGAAAAAGGGTCTGAAAAAGTGCTTTTTTTGTAATAAACTCAGAGAGTAATGATAGATCTCTCATCGTAGATAAAGTGTTCAGTAGAAATAAACCCCAGTACAATGATTATGTACGGAGAGTGCCTACTTGTGACAATATCTATAGGTACCCAGATTTGAATTTATTTCATTTAGTAATTTACAGATCACATTTGATAAGATTGAACTATTGAGTTGAGCCTAGATATAGAATCTTATTTCGAACTAGTAGTTTTACTTTGTCTCATTCAAGAGTCAAGTAGATAGACATCTATATTTTATCAACATTATTGAAAAAAATAAAATTTTGCTCTATTCCGTAAGATCACTTTTATAATAGGTAAAACTATTTTCAGAATAAGATTCTAGTGGCCACAGATATTATTTGAGAAGTAATTATATGCATTTAGTTTGAGTTAAATAGTCTAGTCACAACTTAAAATTGTTAAATCTTTATTTTTAAACCTTGATAGATTAGGTATTTTGTTTTTATATTCCTATTTTAAGACTCCAAGTTATAAAAACTGCGATTTAATCAGCAAACAAGGCATGTGCTTGTTTGTGCCAATTCTGTCTTTTTTTTATTTGAAGGAGTCTTGAAATGGCGGAAAATGGTTGTTTCTACGAAGTTGTAAATAATTTAGTGTAAGAATTGTTATTGATATAATAATCTGTGGCGTATTTTATTCATGTACTGACGTTCGTGTATAGGGTGGTTTAAAAACTTAGGTATATCTATCTCTTTCTCTCGTTTAATTATTCGATTTGAAAGTAGATTTATTATCCTCTGAATATGTGGGTTTAGTGGACTTATTAGAATTGAAAACTACCAATTATGTTTTATTTTTTAAATGGCAACATTTTAAATACTTATAGTTTATGGTTTTGTATATATCTTGATCCCAAATCGCAAAGGAAATGAGGCTTTGGCGCGCACGGATTGGTTAGTAATAATTTATGATTGGTAATTTGACCTCTTCCGCCGCCGTAGCACCCCCTACTTACCTCAAAACTCGCGTAGGTACTACACTTAAAGAGTACATTTTGTTACGTGCGTAGGGTCACAAACATAGCTCATGAATTGTTTTCCCTTACACCATAGATTGAAAACGGTGCAATTACTAATATAATAAATTACATTAATTGAAAAAGAAAAGAAAAGAAAGTTATTTTATTTATAATAATTAAACATATATTATAATGAATTACAATGTAATCTTAAATTCTAATACAGATGTCCATTGTGCGCATCTAAATATGGTCGCCATCTTAGTATAATGCTGCACATGCCGTTAAGCATGCGCAGCGCTGGTATTCTGATGGCGCCAAACCGGTGACGCCTCGTACGCAAACAAAGACACAAATAAAAACAAAAATTGTGATGTCAAGTCCACTAAACTCAGCAAATACTTCATTGATTCTCTAATGACAAAGTGCCCCACGAATTTGTATAACGTAAGATCATTGTTCTATTTACATCATTAGGCAGTAGTTTGTGATTTGTAATTAAATAATACATTGAACGGAATGTATAGATTTTTTACTATATCTTACATTTTGAAACGGTAAAAGTATTTAGTGGTGAACGGTGATCGTTTTGCAGAAAGCGTGAGTTGCTGTTTATAATTTGATTATTCATTGATAATTATTAATTTATAATAATTATACAATAATTTTTAATTCATTATTATTTTACATTCATTGTAACTTTTAATTAACTATACTTATTCAGTCGAATTTAACACAATTATAATAGTAAAATATTTAACTTATAATGTCAATACCAGAAAACGAATGAAGAAAAAAAAGTCATATGAAAGGCATAAAACGAGGTTGCCATTAATTAAAAATCTTTCACCACTACCAAACGATCACAGTGCCACCTTTAATCGTAAAAATACTAGTCATGGTAGTTTTTTAATTGTGAAGAGGAATTATTATTATAATATATGCAATGTAACGAAGAGTTTCTGCTTCTAATATATTTATTCTAATTATTTACCGGCCCCGGCGTCATGTCGGCCGCCCCAACGCAGTTTTAAATTGAACAAAACGTTTAATAAATGGTTTACATTCATATCTGTGTTTCAATAAATCTTTTAGTGAATACTACTATCTACCAGGCCCGCGATTCTACTAAAGTAAAACCACTGTCATACCATACCACGTACACTGCAAAGAATGGCATTAAATTTAAGACTTTATCTGTACAATATTAAAGTCCAAAATCAAATGAGTTTCATTACATACGCTTCTCTACACTCTGCAAAAAAATTAATTTTCGACTTTAGCTGCAATACTTTAAAGTCGAAAATTAAATTGATTTTTACCTGTGTCCGTGGCAGGACTGGTTTTGCTTTAGCAGAATCGAAATCCAGGGTGTCAATCTACTAATTTTATAATTGTATGTCATAATAAAACCATTCGGACAACAAATGCCATTTATTTTAGATTTCACTTTAATGCTTGTTAGTTTAAAATTAAATGGCATCTTGTAGAGCGAATGCAGCGAAATGATGTAATGAAGTCTATTTATTTAATTTTGGCCTTTAATGCAATATAAATAAATTCTAAAACTAAAATTTAATGTCATTTTTTGCAGTGTAATTGGTAAAACAGTGGTTTTCCTATGGGAAAATTAGCAGAATGGTATTAGAAAAATGGTACTAGTTCGGAATAGATCCTTACTACGACACTCGCTCTTAGAAGTAATCGTGAATTTTGGGCCGCAGTCCAGACGGAGGGAAATGTAGCCATACGTCCTATAAGACACCACCCTTTTCCTTAAAACCGTGGCCCAAAATACGTTCTCTTATGAACGCTTCATGGTAAACAATGTGCTTCTTTCTGACCAGCAAAGTGTCAGAGGTAATTTAATAATGGTTTTTTTATCATACCACTGATATGGCAGACACGCCCCACCTGATGGAAAGTTGTTACCGTGGCCTATGGACGTGTGCAAAACCAATAAAATCATTCGCGCTGCCAACCCCGTAAATACAGAGTGCCGTCAGTGTAAAAGACAAAGCAGTACAAGCTTTTGGTGTTCCCACCGACGCGGCGACGGCACAAAAACTCTCCAGTGAGCTCTGGCTATACTACTCACCGGGAGCACAACACGAGGTCATTATAGCCGCGGTATTCTGTGGTCTATTGTACAAAGGTGAATTTAATGCCAAAGGTATTATTATTTGACAGTCTACCTTAGGGTGATGCAGCGATGCATAGAGGTGGATGCAGGCAGAATTATGAACAATTAACTATTAGGATAATACTCTAATTTATACACAATAATGATTTATACCTATTTATTTCAATTAATTTATTTATTTGCTTGAAATGTGGCACAACAAAAGATGGAAATAAAAAATATAGTAATCAAGCATATCTCGGTACCTACTCAAACACAGATTATTAGGTATACAAAGCAATATCTACTAAGCAACTGAAAAATATTGCAGTCACAATAATGGCGCAGCCGTTAGGTATAAGGCATTTCTCGATCATTACCCGTGGTCCCCCCGACATGTCCCCCTGGTGGGTCCACGGGTAATTTTTCGTACCCGTGGTCCTACCGTTCTGAACAGTGTTCGCCATTGGGTCTACGGGTAATTATTACCCGTGGTCTCCCCGCAGTGAGTGATTGGGACGACGGGTAAAAGAGTGTAAACGTGTATACCACTTAGGTGCCAGACAATCACACGGCCCACCTGATGGAAAGTGGTTACCGTGGCCTATGGACGTTGGTAACACCAGAGGAGTCACAGTCGCGCTGCCAACCCTGTAAGTACAGAGTTTCTGTGCCGTTAGTGTAGAAGACAAAGCAAGACAAGCCTTTAGTCTTCTCACTGACAGCACAAATTCTCCCGTGAGCTCTGGCTACCCTACTCACCGCCGCTGGGAACACAACACGAAGTTATTATAGCCGCGGTATTCTGTAGGGCGGAGGTACTTCCCCAGTCGAACTGCTCAATTGGGCGGAAATACCGCCGTGTCCTACCGTGATTAAAAGCAGCATCACTTTATCTTTTTCTCTCTGTTCAGTAAAGAGGAAACTATTAGGTACTACTGCAATACTCGTGGGGATATTTACCATGTTTATCACGGTTTACAATACACCGTGATCATGGCGCTAGTAACAGCGCCAAAATATCGGTTGCGCATCAAAAATAATAAACATGGTAAAGATCCCGGCAAGTAATAACACTAGTAATGTGAATGACCATGTCAATCTGAAATCATACACAGAGGGCTAATTTAAAAAACAGTTAAGATATATGTATTTTTTTTATTCATCCTCACTCATTGGGACCGGAAACGGTGCGCACGGTGTGGTATGAAAAGAACTTCATCCCACACACTTTCAAGCTGAGCAATGAACTCCCTGCGTTTGTTTCCCCAAGCGACTAAAATATGAGGTTCTTCAAGAAGGGCATTAGAAGGTTTCTTCAGGGTCGGCAGCGCGAGTGTAACGCCCTTGTTGTTGCATACGTACATAGGCCACGGTAACCACTTCCCATCAGCCTGATGGCATCAGGTAGTATAAAAAGTAAGTATACCTATCATGTTAGACGTACATACAAATCCCCGGAGGGTCAGGCTGAGGTGAACTAACAGCCACACTTTCACCAAACATTGAATTCGGTCTCACGTAATGGGAGGTTAGCCTATTGCCGTTTTACAGGCACTATTGTTGACTCAAGCCATGCATTTCAAGCTGAGTCTGAGCTGTATATATCTGTCTGATGTTAAACAGCCCTATCCCTTAGTCGCCTTTTATGACACCGCATGGGAAGAGATGGGGTGGTCCAAATTCTACTCTGCGAGGAACCACACGTAAGTAAGTAATTAAATTCAATATTATAGATAGATAAGTAGAAGTCTGCTTTAGAATAATTATATAAGAGCGCCATACTCCTAGGTGAAGACCCTGTGATCATCGGATACCGGGTCCCGCTTCTGTCAAAATAGTCACAAAAGACTGACAAATTCCGATATATCTAAGTCCTTATCAATCAAAAATAATAAGAGGACCTCGGGCTTCAAAGAGCAAACTTTTGGAGCAACTTCTAGTATATTACATAGGAAGATTCATAAATTCATATGCTCACACCTATTTTCCTCCGCGGCAGGCAGAGACAACAGCCCACCATCTACTTCTATACTTACTTCATGAGCTTACTCTGCTGTCATCAATCATCAGCAAGTCCTTCGGTTTCGAATGCTACGTCGACGAGATTGCAAAAAAGTTATTAAATGAAATACTAACACTCGAGCAAGTACGCAGGTCCTTACCTAATACGAGTATTTCTTAACGTAGGTACTATAAAGTAAAACTCTTCTTTATTTATTTTAAAATACCTTATACTTAGCCGTCGCGCGTCTCGGATATAAGAATTATTTATGTTATCTGTGTCTCGGACAATACTGTCGCACGCGTGCGCTTTGATGGATGATATTCTCAGTGGCGGGGTGCGCTGCGCACGGGTTGGTGCGGGCGCCGCATACCTAATGTACCTAGTAATTACTGATATTATTTAGTTCGATTGTAAATTTTTATTTGTTGCTTTTATTGTTTATTTTAATTTCAATTTTTGAATGAATGAATATAACACAAAATAAATATCAACAAAGTTCACACTAGTAGGTACAATGGGCGGTCTTATCGCAGACTGCGATCTCTTCCAGACAACCTTTTGATGAACTGGTATCTTTGGAATAGCAAAAAAAAGTAATGTAGGTAAGTACTTACTACAATACATTCATCCAATGTTACACGCTATATATATTCCATTACAGAAAATGCCTATACCAAACATACAACAATATTACTTATCGAAATAAATCTTTCATATGACTATGATATAGATACTATGATATACATACATATACACATATACATATATAATTATATAAACACATACCGACATACATAGGATACATTTTTTTGTATTGTAATGAATGGTGTTTCATTGTGTAGTGTACCTAAGTGTGTAATAAAAGGTTTTATTCTTTCTTTCTTTTCTAAATTATATTTTAAACTAGCTGACCCACCCCAGCTTCGCCCGGGGTATATTTTGAAGCTTCATATCCCTTTGAGCGCGTATGTTTTAGTCTTCAAAATAAGTATGAAAAATTGCCGGATTTGTTAACATTTATTATCAATGCTCCGCTCCCTTAAGTAGTAGAGTGATGATACATAGCCTAAAACCTTCCTCGATAAATGGACTACCCAACACTGAAAGAATCATTCAAATCGGACCAGTAGTTCCAGAGATTAGCGCGTTCAAACAAACAAACAAACAAATTCTGCAGCTTTATATGTAATACACACATCAACAAAGTCTAGGGAACAAGGACATTTCTATTTTTTATTTAAAAACCCTTTCTTGTAATAATGAGTGTTTTATATCAATAGAAGGGTATTTTTATACCGTTTTTAATTTTAATTTTAATAAAAACATTTTCATACCAAATTTTTTTTTTTTTTTAAGAAAGAATTGAATAGTGCCAATATTGAGTATTACAACCTTCTATGATTAGGCACAAAAATAACGAGGTAGTAAGAAATACAGTAATTAACCGTACTTTAAACGTTTTTAATAATCTGTAGGACCTCCTAAAGCATTAGCAACAGCTCGACAACGGCGTGGCATACTTAGTATGAGATTGTCAATCATCGTCTGTGGAATATGGCTCCATACACTGCGAAGGTGTAAAAAAAGTTGTTCTTCAGTGTTCAGATTTTCCAAAGAATCACTGAAAGCTCTTCTCCCAAGCAAATCCCAGGCATGCTCTATGGGATTGAGGTCGGCAGACTGAGCAGGCCATTCCAACGTCGTCATATTGTGCTCGCTTAACGCATTGACCACTACCCTCGCGGTGTGTGACCGTGCATTATCTTGCATGAACATAAAATCTTGACCGAACTGCTGTCGATGAGGGATTACCATGGGGTGTATAACCTCCTGAATGTATTGGTTTGCATTCAAATTGCCCCGTATCCAAACGAGGTCGGTCCTTCCACCAAGGCGAATTCCAGCCCATACCATGATTGTTCCACCTTGGTAAGGATGAACCTCTTGCGGATTCTGGAGACGACTCCGACGTCCAGGAACTCGCCATATACGCACTCTTCTCGAATCAGGATGAAAACCGAAGCAAGATTCGTCGGAAAACAGAACCCGTGCCCATTGATGGTCGGTCCACTGTAAATGTGCGTTAGCCCACAATAAGCGACGACCTCGATTTCCACGTCGAAGAGCTGGAACCCTAAGCGGTCTGCGAGCATAAAGATTGGCTTCGTGTAGTCTTCTTCTGACAGTTTGATCGCTAATAACCACTTGATGCTGAGACTGGAGGCCTGCGACCAACTGACGAACAGTAATCGTGGGTTGCCGCCTTGCGGAATTTTGCAAGAAACGATCTTGTCGCGGGGTAGTAACCCTATTTCGTCCCCTGTGACGTTCGGCAACATCCCTTGTAGACCTGTAGCGTGCCCATAATCTGCAAATTACGCTTGGTTGGGTGTTGACAGCATCCGCTACGTCGCGTTGAGTTCGTCCAGCTTGCAGCATACCAACAGCCCTTAACATCTCTTCGCGACTTAAATGACGACGTGACATGATGACTACAGTCACAAAAATGCACAAACCATACGTAAAAGACGTATTATTGATAATAAACGTTATTTACAATCAAAAAAAATAATTTTTATTTTGCCTCAGAGAAACTGCACAATCAAACACTTTTAAAAGTTTTCCCTCCATATTCGAAAATCATTACTTATTTAAATTTATTTACAAATTTCGAACAACTCTGTAATCTACTTTATTCTATTTTTATTTATTTGCTGCCAGTTATTTGCAAAACAAGATTTACACGAAAAAAAATAATTGGGGTCATCTTGTTCCCTAGACTTTGTTGAGGTGTTTATTAGTATAGATATGTATACAATATTAAAAATAGTGCCCCACCAGCATCAGGTACAGGGACCAAGCTAGTAGTTAGCAACCGGTAGTTAATACTTCAGAGAGAGGCGAATCTTCCCACAATGTGTAGGTACGTGCCGTGCGAGTATCGAGAAGTACTGCCTTTTGCATCGAGCCCTTGGCCCAGCTGCCTACTTAAGGTGTTGCTCGAGGCTCTTAGCAATCAGCCCATGGGCGGATATTATTACTATTATTAATACTTACTAATCAAGAATAATTTATTCCGTGAGGTAAGTAAGTACATACGTTTGGCTGAAAGTCGAAACTTATTATTCTTCAAACGTACTTCTTACTCACAATTCACCGATCACAGACATATAAATGTATTTTTTCGTTGTTTCGCCCGCTTTGGAGTGCGGGTGACATTTTATTTCACGGGTGGCAACACTTCATATCGGCGGGAAAAAATTGTTCAAGTGTCACTCTCAGGGACGTGACGCGACATAGCGCGGGAAATCGACTGTAACTTTGCCTCTCGATTTGACCGGTGTGTTTTAAGAATATTGATAAACATAACATAAACTCACGCCTATATCCCCGAAGGAGTAGGTAGAGGTGCTAGCACCCTCATTTCGCCAGTTTATGTTTAGGTCCCAATGTAATAGGGGGCGAGCCTATTGCCATTAATCGGGCACTTATAAACCTGCGATAAATACACACATAACTTCGAAAAGCATCAAAGTCATTGGTGTGTGCCATGGTAAAACCTGGGATCGAACCCGAGACCTCGTCTCAGCAGTCCATTACCCATATATCAGTACCACTAGGCTACCGCGGTATTGATATAAGTAAATAAATATTTTACAATGCTATCTATACCCATGGTAAGCACAGCTTAATTAGCCTGTGTTATGGAATCTAGAATGCGGATAAGCATAAGTACTTATAATATACCTACTTACCTACTTTTTTGCTACTAAATACATATCAATTATACAGCCGTGTGGTTTCCGGCAGAGTAGAATTTGTACCATGACCGCATGAGATGGTCATGCGGTGTCGTACAAGGCGACTAAGGAATAGGGCTGTTTAACATCAGACAGATATATACAGCCCAGACTCCGCCTCAGATGCATAGCTCGAGTCAACAATAGTGTCCGGAAAACGGCAATAGACTCACCCCCTATTACGTGGGACAGAATACAATGATTGGTGAAATGTGGGTATTAATTCACCTCTGCCTAACCCTCCGTGGATGAAGGCGTGGTTATATGTAATGTATCAATAAAAGTACTTAAGTATGTATCAAAAATTACAGTCTCCCTCTTTTTCTCTATCCCATTTTTGTATATATTGTATAGTTAGCATAGTTTTATATTAATTTGTAAGTAATTGTATATTATAATAGAATATTTTAATGAATATATACTTAAGTGTAGCATTTGTATGACAAAATGTAGGTATGTATATGTTTTCTAATTAATAAAAAAAATACCTAGATATTTATAAGTGGGTGGGTACGTAGGTAATTGTGAAAATATATATATGAATGTACTGATATGTTGACATATTATATGTTTCACCTGATGGACGTATGCTAAGGTGACTAAGGGGCTGGCAGCGGGAGCGATGAAGGATCGCAAGCCAAGCTGCCCGCGTACGAAGGCAACTCGGGCGTCGGTTGTCGATGAATGACGTCCGCCCCCCATGAGCGCAGGTCTGGGGGTGACGAGTGGAGCCACCTGTTACCCTAGCAGAAGCAGTCCGCGCCTCCCCATTTCCGGGGTCAAGTTGGGGACTCTGTGGTCCCCACACCCGAGGAGGGAGCCTGATCGAGAGAGATGGCCCTGGATCGGCCGGGGTGCGAGCGATATGCCTGTTAACCTCACCTTCGGCAACCAAAAACGACCCACAGGCGGCGTGCGTTTTGTACGGTTCGAGTCCGACATTACCTCTTCCACCGGCTCCGGTGGGAGGGTACCCGGATCTTGCGCAAGTAAAAAGAAAATAACTTGACTAAGGGGAAAGCCAATGCGGAAAAGACACCGTGTTCGTGGCATTTTCTAAAATTGTTGTAAGTATATTCGAGTTCATTCGCGGATAGTGGAAATAGTATAGTAAAATAAATAAAGAAAAATTATAATTACCATTCTGACGGCCTCTGTGCTCGACTGCTACGCAGGAGGCGCGGGTTCGATTCCCTCTCAATGCAAATATTTGTATGCATGAATATTGTATATTTGCATTGGTCTGGGTGCTTTTATATTCATACAACCCTTTGCAAATACATGTACATCATTATATTATGTATTTACAAAAAAAAGTATCTAAGTAGATATGTTTATCCGTATTCTAGATTCCATAACATTAGCTAGTTACGCTATACTTACCATGGGTCTAGATAGCGTCGTGTGGAATGTTTGACGTCCTCCGTGGCGTAGCGGTAGAGCATTCGACTGCTATGCAGGGGGCGCGGGTTCGATTCCCGCACAGTGCAAATATTTGTATGCATGAATATGTATATTTGCATTGGTCTGGGTATTTCTATGTATAATATGTGTGTATTTACAAAAAAAAGTATCTAAGTATGTTTATCCGCATTCTAGATCCCATAACACACGCTAGTTAGGCTATACCCATGATAAGGTTCTAGATAGCGTTGTGTAGAATGTCGTGGAATATTAATTTATTTTATTTATTTATTATGTTATGTAATATTTATTATTATTATTACTATATTCTTTGAGTCTTTTCTCAGCTCAGTTGGGGTCGGCTTCTTCGAAATTTTTCGTGAAGCGACTGCCACCTGACCTCCACAACCGCGATATCGTAGTTATGTAGTTAGACTAGTCGGGTTTTTAAAATACTAACTACCCGAAACAACTGCCATAGTTGTTCTAATGGCCCCTTTCCGTACCTACATATTCAAATGTACGGGCTTGAAGTATCAAATATTCATTTCATGGTAGCAAAAGGGATTTAGTACCTACTTAAATCACAAAAATGTTGATAATAATAAAACAATGTGTACGTGTAACATAGAATTGCCGCTCTTAAACATAAAATATTAACCAAAACCACACAAATTACCGAAATTAAAAACAAAATCCCCTTTTATTGTCATCAAAAGGCAATAATTAAAATGCAAGGCATTTTCCCGCCATGAACATATAAAACATACCTGTTGTTCTCTATGGAAATAATTCAAACGGCGCGGTCGTGGTCGTGGTATTAATTCGCGCCAAAATAAAAGGAGTTTCCTAATCTGTGGTCACCGTGTGAGAGCGCGTTTCCATTGCATAATAATTTTTCTGTGAAAAAATATTTGTATTAAAATTTTTACATAAGTACATAATAATAATAATAATAAATATTCCACGACGCTATCTAAACCCATGGTAAGCATAGCTTAACTAGCTTGTGTTATGGAATCTAGACTGCGGATAAACATACTTAGATACTTTTTTTTTAGTAAATACATACATAATATTATACATAGAAACAACCAGGCCAATGCAAATATACATATTCATGCATACAAATATTTGCACTGAAGGGGAATCGAACCGCGCCCCCTGCATACCTAGCAGTCGAATGCTCTACCGCTATGCCACGGAGGTCATATTTTAGACAATAACTGATTATACAACACTTCGGGACTTTCCGTGTCCACGGTTACTGCATCGCATCCGAAATAGTAAGTTCCATGGTTTAATCGCCAAAAGTCCCAAACCTTAGTATAATTATGAATTCACACCGCGATAGTTTAAAAATAACAATACTGATTACAGAATTATTATTGATTGTTTGGGACTCTGTCTAGAACTTTTGGTAATTGACAGACAGCGGCAGTCGCTTTCGTAGAAGCCAAGATACGTAAACCAAATATTGCAGAAACAAGTCATAGCGGATAGCGGATCCCGAACACCAAGTTGTTAACTTTAGATACAATTGAAATGGGAGCCAGACGATGATGATGATTACAATATAATAAAATGGAACGATTGTGTGTAATAGTTTCTCGAAAGCATTGTTGGGAAAAGTACCCTATTTATTTCAAAAGACTTTTCTCCATGACGTGGTAGGTAGGAGGTAGGACAGGGCGGTATTTCCGCCCAATTGAGCAGTGCGACTGGAGAAGTACCTCCGCCCTACAGAATACCGCGGCTATAATAACTTCATGTTGTGTTCCCAGCGGTGAGTAGGGTAGCCAGAGCTCACTGGAGAATTTGTATTGTCAGTGGGAAGACTTAAGGCTGGTCCTGCTTTGTCTACTACACTGACGGCACAGAAACTCTGTATTTACAGGGTTGGCAGCGCGACTATGACTCCTCTGGTGTTACAAACGTCCATAGGCCACGGTATCCACTTCCCATCAGGTGGGCCGTGTGCTTGTCTGCCACCTAAGTGGTATAAAAAAAACGTGGAGGCCGTGGGACTGAAAATTAGTTGATGAAATATGGGTGTACCTACATGTATCTCTCTGCCTATCCCTTAAGCGACAGAACGGTGTGAGGTTTATATAACACATACATACTAAAATAAAAAGTGCCTACACAAAAAGTTCTCTTATGATTTACCTACATCATTCCAAAACAATGGAAACACCCTTGCCCAGGTTGGGGACATTAAAAATATATTAAAAAAACTTGTCGTTGGCTCACCGTGCAATAACGCCGCCGCATTGTTTAGAAAAAGTAAACCAACATGGCGGGTCGGACACGTGACACGCGTGGAAATGGCGCATAAATGGAATTTCTGAAAATTTTTGAAGTTTCTCTTTTTTGTGCTTTTTTATTTATCATTCCAATTATTTTCTGAATTCTGAAATAGAAGGCGAAATATAGCCTCAAATTGGATATTAATGTTATGTTGCTTCATACCACAAATAACAAATCAAATCAAATCAAACTTATTTTTTAATCGTTGTACAGTATTTTACATGGTCCTTAATCTATCGTGCGTTATAACATTGTGCATGGGTAGGTATATTAGGTATGTATAATAAATATTTGTGCAGTTAATTGTCTTACAGAGGTCTTTACTTAGGGATATTTATCTAAGCTGTGCCTGAACTAGGTAGTCCTGTGTTTCAGGCGTCAAGTGCAGATTAACAATATTCCATAAATATTATTACAGATACTACCAATTTACTAAGAATATTACAATGCTAGAGTGATTCACTACTATTAACTAAAGTTATGTCTTAAATATGCAACTTAACAGTAATTATTTATTTTAGAACAGACAATAACTCCTCTGTGCCATTGTAGGACATTCTTTACGACTCGTTTACAACACGCATAATTTAAAGAATAAATGCTTGTTATAGCGTTTATCATTTTGTACAGAAGTGGTCCTAAAAACATAATACTAATTAATACAGAACACATCGTACAGAGAAGCATCAATGGAGGCCGGTACTGACCACTGGATCGAGTTGACATAACCCTCAGATACTCTCGACAGACCACTATATACCAAAATTGGATAGGGAAGCGATTGAAATCAAAAAGTGTAAAAATTTCATTCGTATCGAGAGAATGGGTTTCAATTGCGGAACGTCTGGCATCCAGTGGTCCGTCTTTGCAAAAACAACCGGGAACAAACCAAAACAATATCGCGAGTGGATACAGTGAGCATCGTATGTCGTGAACGTGATCGAGATCGGGTTCGAGTTTGTAGTGAGAGTAAAACCAGTGGTAGTGCAGATATGTGTAGTAAAAGAACTCGAAAGAGGGTAGATCGATATATTTACTCCTAAAAAACGTTTTCACTGTTCACCGCCAATACTCCAGTTCCTTCGTGATCATGGTGCTTGCAACAGCGCCGAAATATCGGAAACTCTTTAATAGTAAAGCAATAAAAATTGTTTCGTAATAATATTTGATAGATCTGTCCATCCAAAAAATTCTATGAAAATTAATAAATCATGGTGTCTACATTTCTACTCTTGTGTTTTTTAATTTTATAGTCGTTTCAATTTCGACTTTCAAAAATGGCGCAAATACTAGATAAGTATAAATAAGTAATAGTAAATAATAAAAATATAATATAAAAATAAATAATAGTAAATATATCTAAGCACTTATCAACTAAGAATACGTCAATATTATTATCTGAATTACATTATTGTTTAGATTAAACTTCTTCGCTTTTTGGGCTGGTCCTACAGTCCCGGGTCCTTTAAGCGGAGCGTGAAAAAGCATATAATGACATTGTCTCTTCTGAGACTTTATATCCCCGAAGGGGTAGGCAGAGGTGCTAGCACCCACATTTCGCCAGTTTATGTTTAGGTCCCAATGTAATAGGTGGCGAAGCCTATTGTTGTTAACCCGACACTAATAAACCTGCTATAAATACACACATAACTTCGAAAAGCACCGAAAAGTCATTGGTGTGTGCCATGGTAAAACCTGGGATCGAACCCGAGCTCTCGTCTCAGCAGTCCGTTACCCATACCACTAGGCTAGCGAAAAACTGCGTTCTCCACTTGCAAAAAAATTTCTAAGCAACGTTAACCACTTTCCATCAGGTGGGCCGTGCGCTTGTCTTCCACCTAAGTGGTATAAAAAAAAGAAAAAAAGAAGTTCAAGAGTTTTTGTCAATATATACTTAAAGAATCACTCATTAGGTAAGGAGTAAGAGTAAGGCCAACGCAAATAAAAGTAAAGCATACATACAAATATTTTAACTAACCGGAGAATCGAAGCCGCGACCACTTCCGAGGCTATCGAACGCACCACAACTACACCTCTATGAGTACAAAGTGAATAGAAGCCAAGTAGGTACCGCGCGAACATTGTCAAAATGGCGGCCGGAATAAATGATGTATAAACGCCAGATAATCCGCTCCGTCGCGCGCTTCTGATTTATGGTCTGCTGCCGTCAGCCCGCCCGCCGGCACTTGGGACGAAATGGGGTGGGACCACGGCAGGTCGGTGGGGCAAGTTCTTTTAAGCGTTATGAGATTTATGTACAACGTCGAACGTCGTCGGTAGGTTAATCATCGTTTCTCCGCCTAGGAAGCGCTGCTAATCTTAAGTAGAACTAACGTCAATTTTTTTTATATCTAGGACACGCCAACTTGTCTTCACCTCGCCTAATGATAAGCTAAAGACAAAGTCTCAGAAAAGAGGGTCACCATTACAGACACTAAGTAATGTTACAATGGTGGCACTCAGCTTGGCGGCCTCACCAGATGCTTTTTCACGCCCCGCTTAAAGGACCCGGGACTGTAGGAAGAAGGAAACACGTGAGATGGTAATGAATTCCAGGTATTGGTGGTCAATAAGATAATAACAATATAATACTAAGCGTATTGAGATATAAAGAACATTGAACATTGTTTTCTTTATATTTAATTCACCTCTTCCCATGCGGTGTCGTACAAGGCGAGTAAGGGATAGGGCTGTTTAACATCAGACAGATATGTACAGCCCAGACTCAGCCCTAGATGCATTGCTCGAGTCAACAATAGTGTCCGGAATACGGCAATAGGCTCACCTCCTATTACGAGGGGACAAATACAATAAATTATTAGTGAAATGTGGGTGTTAATTCACCTCTGCCTAACTCTCTAGGTATAAAGGCGTGATTATATGTATGTATGTTAACTTAGGCGTAGATTTTAACATTTATTTTAAACGTAATTTACTAACAGCTTCAATAAAGTTGAAATATAGCGTAAAATCTTATTACCTTACAACCAATCTACTTTTATAGATACAGGTACCCGCGGCCTTAAGATATTTAGGTGAGCAAAATAAATTAAAAATTATTATAATTTCTCTTCAAATATTACCCCTGGTACACACCAAAGGAACATGGGCGAATGAAAATAATGGAGTAGTTTTTTTTTATAAAACTTAGGTGGCAGACAAGCACACGGCCCACCTGATGGAAAGTGGTTACCGTGATCTATGAACGTGTGTAACACCAAAGGTTCTACACTCTCTATGTAAATATTTTTTAAGTAATTACATTCTGTATTAAGTATATCAAAATTGTCAAATGATTATTTTAAAGTAAAATGTTTGCAAAATGAAAGTTTGTCAAATGATTAATTAGCTTTTCAAACGTTGTTTTCAAATGATGTTTTGTCATACGTTTTTTGTTAAACAATAGGGAACCAAAACTATATTATAGGAGGTAGGACACGGCAGTATTTCCGCCAAATTGAGCAGTCCGCCTGGGGAAGTCCACCCTACAGAATACCGCGGTTATAATATTATAATAACTTCGTGTTATGTTCCCAGCGGTGAGTAGGGTAGTTAGAGGTCACTGGGGAATTTGTGCTGTCAGTGGTGACCACTTTCCGTCAGGTGGGTAGCGTACTTGTTTGCCACCTAAGTGGTATATAAAAAAAACTAAGGCTTTAAGATCATTGTTTAAACACCTTGTTCATCAAGATAGATCTGATGCAAACTGTATTTATTTTATATATACTTATTATATTATATCACAATATATGTATTTAAGGTATATAGTAGGTAGGTAGGTATATACCTATAATCCTATACCATGAGCGAGTTAATTCCCTTGTTGCATAGAAAAAAAATGTAAAACAATAAATTTTAGTTATTTTCGCCTTTCACATTGTTGTGTATCGTTCAATACCCATCATTTCCTCTGTCGCACCATTAAGGCCTGGAATTCATTACTAGCTCACGTGTTTCCTTCTTCCTACAGTCCCGGGTCCTTCAAGCGGGGCGTGAAAAAGCATATAATGAGGCCGTCAAGCTGAGTGTCACCATTGTCACATGGTATGTGTAAGTAATTGGGGAACCACTTTTCTGAGACTTTGCCTTCAGCTCAACAGGCAAGGCGAAATCTAATTGACGTGTTCAATATATATATATATATATTTTAATTCGTATCCTTTCACTCGGTATGTACCAGTCATTAGAGGTACATCTCATTTGCGTACACTTACCTCATAATCCGAACCATCCATCTCAAGGGCGGTCCGTCAGTCATAACGTTGAATGATTAATAGTGGTACCAGCAGTAATGTTCGGACACCTGTGCCTCACCTGGGTTAGGTATTACGGTTAGATTAATAGCTTGGCCAGTTCAATAGCCGGTAGCTTAGTGGCTGCAATGCCTTACGACCGAGAGGATTCGGGTTCGAATCCTGGTCATTACACTGCCAGTGGGATGACTAGAGGCTTGTCCTGCTTTGTCCTCTACACTGACGGTACAGAAACTCTGTGCTTACAGGGTCGGCAGCGCGAGTGTGGCTTCTCTGGAGTTACACACGTCCATAGGCCACGGTAACCACTTTCCATCAGGTGGGCCGTGCGCTTGTCTGCCACCTAAGTGGTATAAAAAAAGAACACCTATGCGAACCCACTTCTTCTTCTTGTTCGTGTCTATGGCAACAACTAAAAGGAAATAGAAGCTAAATGCACCCAGCCCATAATTCGGCGACATTGACCGCACCTTCCGTCGCTTCATACAGGTCAGCAATTATGCAGGTGTAGGGGCACAGTGGGCACGACAGGAGGTGGTCCATCGACTGCAGAGGTGCACCACAATCACAGCCCACCAACCCCCGAGTCCAGGTAACCCCATTTTACGCCTTTGGCTCTACAGCAGCTGACCTGAGTCCTCAACCTATTTAGGGACTTCCAGGTGGTCCATTTAAGATCATGCCAGATCATGCGACCTCAATACTAATATATAATATAGCTGAGCTGACGGATTGGTTATCGCAACCTGTTCGGGATACGATCGGAAATGGGTTTAGAATCAAGAGATTTTAGTCATGGAAGACAAATGTTTTATTGTTAATTTTAAACTGACAATTATTGCACCTTATGGTAGATAGAATGTTAAACTAAATAAAATGTTAATATTATGAGATGTTAGTGTTAGGATGTCACTGTTCGTCGCGACGGTTACCGAAAGTACACTGAATAATTTAACTTTATTGTCTCATTGAATCACGTCGCCAGCGGGCTCACATCACGTGTTCGGTGTCAGCATTAAACCGAACACAACCAAACATAAGCATTCATAGCCATGTCCTTTCCTGCGGTATAATCTATCTCTGTAACAATTCTTTCAAAATCGGTTCAGTGTATTATACGTGGAAGCTTAACAGACAGACACAATCCTCTCCTTTCCTACACAGGACAATACTTGCAGGGCTTAGATGTCACCCTCACACTGTGCAGAATATACGAGCAAGATCCAAGTGGTTCGAAGACTCTTTTTTTATTGCACCACCAAGACCTGGAATTCATTACCAGCGCACGTGTTTCCTTCTTCCTACACTCCCTGGTCCTTTAAGCGGGGCGTGAAAAATCATATGATGAGGCCGCCAAGCTGAGTGCCACCATCGTAACACAATCTACTTAGTGTCTGTAACGGTGACCCTCTTTCCTGAGACTTTGCCGTTAGCTTACCATCAGGCGAGGAGAAGTCAAGTTGGCGTTTACAAGAAAATATTAAGGATAGCCGTGGTCGTATGCCACTTTTTCTTAGAATATTTTATTTTGCTAAACTTATTATTTAATTATATTATTTTGAGGCAAGCAACGGTTATAATTTAACAAATTTGTAATGTGCTAATTAAGCCATTTCAGATGATACTGAAGACGGTATATTTATCTCAAGTTTATTTTCACCACAGTACATTATGACCGCTAGAGGGCGCTACATTAGATTTAGTGATACGTCATATAGCCTATAACCAGCATTCTAATGATACCTCATTTGTCCAGTTCTAATAAGTAGTTCAGGAGCTACGAGGAAACAGATGAACCTACATACATACATAGCCTGTCAAAATCATAACCCTCCTTTTGCTTCGCCGTAGTCGGTTAAAAGTATTATTTAATATCCTGACTTAGCTGAGGCAGCCCGAAAAAAACCTAACCTAATGTTAAATACAAAACCGGACAGTATGTCAACACGTCATCGCTTGAAACCCGCTCCCTCTAGCGGCGCGTTAATGAAATCATCAAACATGGCCACTCGAGTGATCCCATTACATTTTATCTGTCGGATTTCAAACCGTTTAACCTCAGTGATGAAAATCATCTCTGTGAGAAAATAGGATGTGGGCTGAGTGTCATGAGCGGTAGCGATATTTGATTATGAGCAGAGCTGTCAGCTGTGAAAAATGAGCTCCGAGGCGGAAACTCGAGCTCCGAGTCGAAGCTACTGAGTCTTCAAAGCTCGAGCTCTGAGGGCTCGTCAGTCTAAAAGGTTCGAGCCCTAAAGGCTCGAACCTTGAAGGCTCAAGAGCCTTAAATGAAGGGCTCGAGTCGAAGCTCGAACTTTATTTATATGCTTGATAATATCAAAATGAAATATTTTTGTTTTAATGTGGTAAGTACCAGTACGTATATAAAAAGATAGAAAAAAGGAAACTTTAATATACAATGAATAAATTATTGGATTTTTTTTTTTTTTTTTTTATATAGGACACGTCAATTGGACTTCGCCTTGCCTGATGGTAAGCTGAAGGCAAAGTCCCAGAAAAGAGGGTCACCATTACTTACACATACCGTGTGACAATGGTGACACTCAGCTTGACGGCCTCATCATATGCTTTTTCACGCCCCGCTTAAAGGACCCGGGACTGTAGGAAGAAGGAAACACGTGAGCTGGTAATGAATTCCAGGCCTTAATGGTGCGACAGAGGAAAGAGTCTCCGAACCGCTTGGTTCTTGATCGGATGTTTTGCACCGTGTGCGGATGACATCTAAGACCTGCACGCGTTGTCCTGTGTAGGAAAGGGGAGGGTGGGACTAATTGGAAGAGCTCATCAGAACACTCCCCATGGTACAAACGGTAAAATACAGCCATGGACGCAACATCTCTACGCAGCTGTAAAGGTTCTAGGGTGTTCGTGATCTCGGGATTCCCAATGATGCGGACCGCACGTCGCTGCAACCTGTCGAGAGCATCTAGTAAGTACTTTGCTGAACCATCCCAGAGATGCGAGCAGTACTCCACACAGGAGCGAATTTGTGTCTTGTATAGAAGACACCGCTGCTCCGGCGTGAAAAACCGTCTCACTCTGTTCAGGACTCCGAGTTTTCGTGAGGCTGTTTTGATGATACTTTCGATGTAGTTTTTGTTATTCAGGTTGCAGCGAACATCCATACCTAGGATATTGAGATTGTCCTGCAGTGGCAGTGGCGTGCTCTGAAGAGTGGGGAGGGGAAGGAAAGAAGATACTTTTGCTGTAAACGCACATGCCTGCGTCTTCTTGGCATTGAACTCAACCAGGTTCTCAGAGCCCCATTGAGAAATGTGATTCAGGATCCCGTCAAGCTCAGTGACAAGAAGCTGCCTTTTCTCCGCGATATCCGACTGCTTGGCCGCAGGATGTCCATGATAACTCCCATGTAAAGTGCTATCGTCTGCATAACAATGAACATTGCCGGTAGACAGCATGTCGTTGATATGCAGAAGAAAGAGAGTGGGTGATAAGACTGACCCCTGGGGCACGCCAGCATTAACCTGCAGAAACTCCGAAGCTCGTCCGTCACAAAGGACGCGAATACGGCGCCCCTGCAGGAAGCTAGCAACCCAGTTGCACAGCCTAGAAGGCAGACCAAAGGCAGGTAGCTTGGAAAGAAGCGATTTGTGCCAGACTCTATCGAAAGCTTTGGCGATGTCAAGACTAATTGCCAGTGACTCGCCGTGCTTGTCCATAGCCTCACCCCAAAGATGGGTAACGTATGCTAGAAGATCACCCGTTGACCGTTTCGGTCTGAAGCCATATTGCCGGTCATTAATTAAGGAGTGATCCTCTAGGTGCCGCATGAGCTGTTTGTTGATTATGTGCTCGAACACTTTGCACAGCACTGAGGTGACGGCTATGGGTCGATAGTTGGCTGGCTCCGAGCGATCCCCCTTCTTGGGAATCGGCTGAACATTCGCCTCTTTCCAAGGCAAAGGCACTGTACCCGAACTGTAGGATAGCCGGTACAGGCGCGTAAGCATTGGAGACAACTCCGCTGCACATTTTTTCAAGACTACCGCTGGAATACCATCCGGACCACTGGCTTTCCGGACATCGAGTGATTGCAGCACTGCACGGACATCGCGTTGCCTGATATGGATATCAGGCATCGCGTGGTCACTGTCGGGTAGTGTTGGTGGCTGCGTACCACAATCATCGATTCGGGAGTTGGCCGCAAAGAGATTAGCCAGCAGATTTGCCTTCTCTTGCGGCTCATGGGCCAGGGATCCATCAGGGTTGCGCAGCGGAGGCAGCGAAGGCTGACAGAAGTTGGCTTGCACGGCTTTAGCCAGTCGCCAGTAGCCACGGCTTCCCGTGGGATGCATCACTAGCTCTTGACCAAGCCGCGCTATGCGCAGGGCATCCGCTCTGACGTAGGCCCTTCTGCAGACCTTTGTGGCTCTGTTGTACGCCGCCTTGAAGTGGCCCAGATTGGGATGGCGCGTGGCGCGCGCCCTTACCCAAGCGCGGTACGCAGACTGTTTTTGTTCAACAGCTTCCGCACACTCGCGCCCGAACCAAGGGCGCACCCCGCGGTCACCGGTGACATCGGTGTATGAGATATAGTATTCCATACCCAGACCGATCTCACCGGCGACAACAGTAGCACAATCCGATGGGTTCTTACCTTCAAAGCAGCGCTCAACCCACGGGATGGACGCAAAATAGTCACGAAGTCCATCCCAGTCCGCTGACGAGTAGTGCCAGAGACGCCGCTTCCCCTGCACGGGTCGTGGGGGCGCTATAATGGGCACCGTGGAACAGACCAGACAGTGGTCGGAGTTGCCTAAAGCGGCTCGCACCGATACACTGTACCGGTCCGGATCACTCGTCAGCAGAAGGTCTAGCAGAGAAGGTGCTAGGCCCGACCTTCTTGGTATCCTAGTGACCTCGTGCACCATTTGGGTCAGGCCGTGCGCCAGAGCAAACGCGTGGGCGGCTCTTCCCGCATGGTCTGTTTTGGAGGAGCCCAACCAGATCTCGTGGTGGGCGTTAAAATCCCCCAAAAACACCATTTCGGCATTCGGAAATCGCTCCTGCGCATCATCTGCCGCCTGACTCAGATATTCAAAGAGTCGAGTTGTCTCAGCATCTCCTGTATGGGAACGGTAGAGGCACACATAGATCTGACTCGTAGGGCCATGGTCTACGTGTACCCAAAGGATGGAGAAGGATGGGTCCTCTAGGCAGCGCAAACGGCGACAGCAAACATCCGCCCTAACAAACACGCACACCCCGGCTTTTGCACGAAAACTTTCCTCAAGAACATAGCCAGGGTAGAGCAAGTAGGTCGTGTCGTCAGGGCGGTGTATTTGCGTCTCCGTTAGAAAAAACATGGCAGGTTTCGCCGTCTCTAGGTGTTGGTGGACGGCGTTGAGGTTTGCATGGAGCCCACAGATGTTAGTGGACTCCACCTCAAATAGCAAGCTTTTGGGAGTGTGTCGAGCCGCTGTGTTGCCTATTTCCTTGAATTGCGCTGCCATGAGTTTGGGTGGGAGAAGGCGTGAAAAAAGAGGTGATTGCCGCCGCAGCACCGTGTGACAAAGCGCGGGATATTGGTTTTATCTATGAATGTGAGGCATGGCGAGAGCCGACGCGCCGAACGGAAGGGCCCCCGTACCCCCCCGAGTATGGTCGCCGGGCTCCCAATTCCGGTCACCAACCGGCACGACGAACCATATCGGGATTATGCGCGGCCTGGTGAGGCAGCCTCCCAAGGTGGTTAACCCCAGTTGGGCCCCTGTACTATACCGCGGGCGGCCAGCGGCACCACCGTTTCTACAGGTCTCCCTGTTCGGCGCATCGCCCCGCGCCATCCCCACTAGACTACGCCAAGACCCACTGGTCCCACTAGTGCTGCGACAACCACCACCTCTGCCCGGCTATGCACTTGCTGACCCCTGAACACAATCCAACCGAGATTGAATTGCTATGGAGGGTTTTTCGCAATAGTGCACGGTGGTACCTACCCGGTCGAAACTTGAGACAAATTTGTGCCACCAAGTTTCTACCACCAGTAAAACCATGACGATAAGCACATTGATGCCTGGATATTTTTGTTGCTCAGCCTGTTTCTTTTTTTTGTTATTAAATTACCAGACTTCGAAAAGGCTTGTTCACTAGGAACGCTCGTCGCTGGTATAGACAAAACTTCAAATGCTATTTGAGCTAAGGTTGACAAAGACAATTCTTTTTGTTTTTTCCACCACATTAATACATTTGTGTTTTCAGGCTCGATAGGCATATTTATGTATATATCCACTTCATCTGCGATATTTATAGTCTCCGGTTGCTTGTAGATAGATGCAAATAAACTTTTTTTTACTGGATAAACTTCACTGTGTTCATAATTATGTGTTGACAAATTGTCTCTTCGCAGTTCTTGTATGTTTTGATCTTTAAGCTTGTCATAAAGGGTTTTCATGTTGTTTAATGGTTGAGTGTTGTTCTTTGCTATGAAATAATTATTATTAAGTCGCGGGTCTAATAGAACGGCAAGTTGAGCCAAATCACTGTTTAAAATCTCGGAGTATACATTCAATTTTTCGATCATGGCCGTTGCACATTTTTTCATTGGTCCATCTTCTTGTCTGTTAATAAGATGCTCTGTTAAAACATCAAGTATAGGCACCACATAGTACAAACTTGGATAATTGTGTTTTGAAAGCATAACAGTGGCTTCATAAAATGGTTGAAGAAAATCTACCAATCAGTATCAGAATAAACGGGATATTTACCATGTTTCACTATTTTGAGCTTCCGATATTTCGGCGCTGTCCGTCTTTGCAAAAACAACCGGGAACAAGCTAAAACAAAATCGCGAGTGGATACAGTGAGCATCGTATGTCGTGAACGTGATCGAGATCGGGTTCGAGTTTGTAGTGAGAGTGAAACCAATAGTAGTGCAGATACGCGTAGTAAAAGAACTCGAAAGAGGGTAGATCGATATAATTACTCCTAGAAGAAAAAACTTTTTCTTAGTTCACCGCCACTACTCCAGTTCCTCCGTGATCATGGTGCTTGCAACAGCGCCGAAATATCGGAAGCTCAAAATAGTGAAACATGGTAAATATCCCGTTTATTCTGATACTGATGTCAGTGACCATGATAGTTTAAATACCTAAAATCTACCAATGCTTCTACCATCTCCCAATTCTCAATAGTGTATGGAGAAAACTCCGTGTAATCGAAACACATACTATTAAGCACTCTTTTCATTTTCAAAGCTCTTTCCAACATCATATAAGTAGAATTCCACCTGATAGGCATATCTTTTATCAAGTTCAGATGAGAAATGCTTAAGGACGTACAACATTCTTCATATAGTTGTTTTTTTTTTAGGAGAAAACGTTATAAATTTTACTAGTTTTTGGACCGGTACGATAATTTCTTTGGCTTCTTCCACACCTTTCTTAACTATCAGATTTAATACATGAGCCATACATCTTAAATGGATAATATCCTCAAATTCTTCATTAAACAAAGTTAGCAGTCGAAGCGTTTTAATATTTGTTGCATCATTATCTGTTGTAATGGATATTAATTTACCTTGCAAGCCAAATTCCTGAACAATATTTTTTACTTTGAAAACAATTTGCTCGCTTTTGTGAGGAAACGGTATGAGATCAAATTCCAAAGTCATAGAAATCATCTCCCCATTATAGTGAGCAGTTACAACTATATATGGTTTGTTGGTTATAGATGTCCAAAAATCAAATGTCAAAGCAATCTTATGCATCAAATTTTTGATCATATTTACTATTTGCTGTTTTTTTTCTTTGTATATTTTTTGTATGGAAGATGTAATTTGAAATCTACTTGGTAAACGATACATGTTATTAAGTGCTGATAAAAATGACATAAACTCCTGTTCTTCTACTATTTGGAAAGAATGCTGGCCGTGTATAATAAACTTTATCAAAAGGTCATTAATGTCCACTTGTTGATTTTTATGTTTTAAGGACCCAGGTGACGCCATTTCGTTTTGTTCACTCTGTATAGAATCAACATCACCATGACGCGACTGATGCCTTTTCAAAATGGAGTGCGATGTTTTAATAGAAAATGTATGACGGCAACCTTACACAACAATTTGTTGGTTTCTTTCTTAAAATGACACCATTTCCAACTAATACGCGGCTTTTTCGTCACCATAGAAGATGCTAAAGCATCATTTTCTGTAAGCGAAGTATCAGTAGTATCAAAGACGTTGTCTTCCGATGTTACATTATCTTCCTCATTCATTTTGTAAATCTAACAAACTTTCCTCACTAAGAACTAAGATGAAAACGTATTTTAAACCAAGCAAACTGCACACTGATTTTTACACGAATGGGCGTATACAAGTAATTATTACAATAATATTAATAGTAATGTGGGTAGTTCTAATAACTAGCGACAACACTGGATCGGCGCGTTTAGTTTCCTCTATAGGAAGAAGGTTCTAAGAACCGCGGTAGCCTAGTGGTATGGGTAATGGACTGCTGAGACGAGGTCTCGGGTTCGATCCCAGGTTTTACCATGGCACACACCAATGACTTTTCTATGCTTTTCGCAGTTATGTGTGTATTTATCGCAGGTTTTAAGTGCCCGGTTAATGGCAATAGGCTCGCCACCTATTACATTGGGACCTAAACATAAACTGGCGAAATGTGGGTGCTAGCACCTCTGCCTACCTCTTTGGGGATATAGGCGTGAGTTTATGTTATGTTATGTTATGTTATATTATTTTGGAGCATAACGTCGTGTAGTGAGCCTTTGAAACAGAGCTCGAGTCGCGACTCGAGCCTCGGAACTAGGGTTCGAGACTGGGCTCGAGCCTTCGACATAAGGCTGGAGGCTGTAGCTCGAGGCTTCATAGGAGACTCGAGCCTTGAATGAGTCGAAGACTCGGTAGACTCGAGCCTTTTAACAACACTCTGTTGCCGACCCACTCCAGCAGGTATTTTTTTTATATAAGAAACGTCGAATTTACTTCGCCTTGCCTGATGGTAAGCTGAAGGCAAAGTCTCAGAAAAGGGTTAAAATTACTTACATATATCATGTGACAATGGTGACACTCAGCTTGACGGCCTCATCTTATGCTTTTTCACGCCCCTCTTAAAAGACCCGGGACTGTAGGAAGAAAGGAACCACGTGAGCTGGTAATGAATTCCAGGCCTTAATGGTGCGACAAAGGAAAGAGTCACGGAACCGCTTGCTTCTTGATCAGACATTCTGCACCGTGTGCGTGTGACATCTAAGACCTGCACGTGTTGTCCTGTGTAGGAAAAGGGAGGGTGGGACTAATTAGAAGAGCTCATCAGAACATTCACCCTGGTACAGACGGTAAAGTACTGCCACGGACGCAACATCTCTACGCATCTGCACAGGTTCTAGGGTGTTCTAGGTAAAGGCAACTCGGGCGTCGGAGGTCGATGAACGACCTCCGCCCCCCATGAGCGCCGGCCTGGGGATGACAGGTGGAGCCGCCTGTCACCCTGGCAGAAGCAGGCCGCAGCGGTAGCGCGCCTGGCGCGCCTCCCCGTTTCCGGGGACTAGTTGGGGACTTTGTAGTCCCCGCACCCGAGAAGAGGGCCAGATCGTGAGAGATGGCCCTGGGTCGGCCGGGGTGCGAGAGGGATATGCCTGTCAACCTCACCTTCGGCAACCAAAACGACCCACAGGCGGCGTGCGTTTTAGTCGGTTCGAGTCCGGCATAACCTATCCCACCGGCTCCGGTGGAGAGGTATCCGTGGGGATTTTGCGCACGTAAAAAAAAAAGGGTGTTCTAGGTGACGGATATGGGTCGATAGTTCCCCGGGTCTGAGCGAACCCTCTTATTTGGAATCGGCTGTACATTCGCCTTTTTCCAAGTAGATGGCACTGTACCCGGACTGTAGGACAGTCGGTACAGCCGCACAAGCATCGGTGGCAACTCCGCTGCTCATTTTTGTAGAACCACCACTGAAATACTATCCGGACCGCTGGCTTTCCGGACATCGAGTAATTGCAGCACTGCACGGTCATCACGCTGCCTGATATGATATCATGATGACGGTCGAACGAACGTCGAGCACAAATCGACAGTGATATTTTGTTTATGGACTCGACAACGTGACGTCACCGAAATTAGAGCATTCTAAATTGAAATCTCACTGCAGAATCAGCTGATGAGCTCGTTCAATCGGGCGATGTACGTGCAGCTTTATGTCCTACGGAAATATCCTCACATACTCCTCACGCCAGTCGCACCCCGACTGACTCAGGGCCATCTTCGACTTCGATATGGCCCCTTCGGGACCACGGTGTCACGGTCTAAACCATTGGTGGGCAAACTTTCATAATAGGGCGCCAGAAAGTATAAGAAATTTCAGAGGACGACCAGAATTATAGAAACAATGGAAAACTGGTAAGTCAATCATGAACTACGCGGCTAATTTAGCTGGCTTCTTTGCCTATTATGCGCCTATTATTTTAATAAGTAGAATCTACTTCTGGACCATCAAAATATAATTATCGCGGGCCACGTAACTAATGCCAAATAGGGCATTTAGAGTTTGGATAACAACATCGCTATGTTTCGTCTAACCTAGTATATGGGTAATGGACTGCTGAGACGAGGTCTCGGGTTCAATCCCAGGTTTTACCATGGCACACACCAATGACTTTTCGATGCTTTTCGAAGTTATGTGTGTATTTATCGCAGGTTTATAAGTGTCCGGGTAATGTCAATAGGCTCGCCCCCTATTACATTGGGGACCTAAACATAAACTGGTGAAATGTGGGTGCTAGCACCTCTGCCTACCCCTTCGGGGATAAAGGCGTGAGTTTATGTTATGTTATGCTATGTTTCATCACGATAACTGACATTCAAGTGAAGCCGCGGGCTAGAGATATATTAATATGGGTATTTGAGTTTGTCTGGTGGTGCTTGGAGAGCAGGTTAAGCCATCGTCGGTCCAGGATACCATACGAACATCTATAGAAGTCGTAACAGGTAAGTAGAGCCCTCAAAAGCCCGACTAGTCTCAGATGACATGACAGTCCCTTCACGGAAAATTAGTATCAAAGTTCACCCGCATCACAGTTAGACTAAAAAGGAAAACCAACCCAACTGAGTTGAGAAAAGGTTCAAAATCACGATTTATGTATTAGATATTTCTATTCAGCTGCGTTATAGCTGAGTAAAAAAATTAACGGGTATTGGATTATAACCCAAGTACCTGTAGTAGATAGGTACGTGACGGAGGTATCTCCGCTTGGATATTAAATGTCACATTTCTATCAGCTTTCTGAACTCAACGCTAGCTTGAATTTTAATCGATAAACGCCATCTATTGAGCTGCGAACTTATTTCATAGGTACGTCTCTTATGTCACTTTGATATCTTTGTTTCGCACAAGAAAAAAAAATACGATTTAAAAATAAGAACTTCAGTTATCACCAGTCAGTCACTGTCAGTGTAGCCAATTTAGTGACTTTGTCGCTAGAAATGACGACTTTTGCACAAGTCTGGGCGACCAAAAAAAGTTTTGACGACTAAAATTGTTTAGTGACATAGCTGGCAACTTTAACAGTGGGCATACCATTAAGTCTTATGATAGGTCAATAATTGAACGGTTTTCATTTACTAAATGCATAAATAACTTTGTAATCCCATATAAATGTATAGAATGACAGCAGTTCAATTATTGACCGGTTTTAAACTGAATGCTTAACACAGGTCAATAATGATATGGGCTTAGTTCTACTCGTCCCTTAATACTTATTATTATTAAACAGTGCAGATCTAGGCATTATGGAAAACAATAAACACGTTTCCATTTTTGTACCTGAACATGTGACTTATTAAGTATCTAACGATGAATAACTGATTTCATAATATAATTTAGAATAGAAATCAGATGCATGGCTCGAGTCAACAATAGTGCCCGAAATACGGTAATAGGCTCACCCCCTATTACGTGGGACCGAATACAAATATTGGTGAAATGTGGGTGATAATTCACCTCTGCCTAACCCTCCGGTGATAAAGGCTATATGTATGTATGTATAATCTAATTAGTTTTTTTTATTTTTTATTAATATTGCTTGTTTCTATACTAAATAAAAGATAACTTGATCTCTGCGACATTGGTAGGGTTGTGTGGGTGGTGGTCTGTCACAGCACTAGTGGGTCTTAGTGTAGTCTAGTGGGGATGGCACGGGACGACGCACCGTAGAGGGAGACCTGTAGAAACGGTGGTGCCGCTGGCCGCCCGCGGTTTAGGACAGGGGCCCAACTGGTGTTAACCACCGTGGGAGGCTGCCTCACCAAGCCGCGCATAATACTTATATACATCGTGCCGATTGGAGACCGGAATAGGAAGCCCGGCGACCATATTCGGGAGCTACGGGAGCTCTTTCGTTCGGCGCGTCGGTTTTCGCCATACCTCACATTCATAGACAAAAACAATATCCCGTTCATACGGTGCTGCGACGGTAATCATCTCTCATGGCAGCGCAATTTTAAGAGAATCAAGCCCATAAGCACGCTATATTGAGGTGGACTCCACTAACATCTGTGGGCTCCATGCAAACCTCAACGCCATCCACCAGCATCTAGAGACGGCGAAACACTAACGTTAGTTTTAACAATTTTCTATCGACTTTTGACTTTCATTCTAGGGATACAAATTTCTAAAACACTGCAACACTGCTGTCAAATGCATACAGTTTCTTGCGAATCAAATTTTATTGACATTTTGAATGGAAAGTCGCGACCTCCTTCCGGATTGCAGGTTTTACCATAAATAACGAAGGATTACAAAATGGCCATCTACTAGACAACCAATATCTGTGGTTAGAGCATTAAACGAAGGAGTTTGGTCGGCACTGTATGATTGGTCAGATATTGTACAATAATGCCCGATAAATATCTTGACAATGCACTGTAGCTACGCAGTGCGCGTTTTTTTATAGATCTATTTGGTGGTAAGTGCGGAGTGCGACGGCGGAGGCGCGCTAATCAACCAGACCCTGTCGCTCTTTTCACACAGTTCATGTTAAGGACTATGAATTCTTAGCCTACCGCAGATCGCAGCAGCAGATACAGCGTACCTACCGACTTGTGTATCATAATATTGTTAATTGCATTACAGTATTAATGTAATGCGGTTTCTCATTGCTGACGTTTACCCGCTTCGAAGTTCAGCAACTCGAAAAATAAAAGGCATTTGTACAGTATTTATAGTATGACAGTGACTTAATATATATCTTTCTTTCTTTATATGAGTATGTTACATCTGTTTATTCTGAGTCATCTACGACACGAATGAGTCAATTCCGTAAGCAATAAAGATATAAAAATCGCTCCACCCCTCACTAAGGTATCACCCTTTCCGTTATCATGTTCACAGGTCATTTACTCGGCCATTTTGTGGCGCGAACACTAATGGAAAAACGGCGGGAACCTAATACACGCACCGTTTTGTTTTTAATTATGACGTATAATAAAGCTGTCATCATTGAAAAGATGGCGGATGATACAACAATTTTGAGGTCATATCGTGAATTTGATTTATTGTTTGGCTCACGGTTCAAATCCTCCATTAAAATTTGTTTTCACTTGGTGTGTAATAAATGGGAGTTTGTAGCGGCGGTTATAATTTTGAAGACGTTTAATTTATGGTTAGATCAAGTTACTAAACTTTTGACAGTTAACGGATTGGTTTTTTTAAAAATCCAAATAGCGCTAACGAAGACAGATATCCTGCATGACATTATGTACGATGTGTGTAATGTAGCATAACCGGTAGGGTAGTTTTATCTGACTCCATCCGACGAAAACGCCATCTTTGGGTCTTCAGTTAGGTGCTGTAACACATCTCTTGAACCCTATCCGACCCAGGGCCATCTATGGTTTCGAGATTGCTCCCCTTTAGTGTCGGAACCTTGAAGTCCCCATCTTGTCCCCGGATATGGGTAGATGTGCTTAAGCTGCCGCCTCGGCGATAAATCGGTATTGTAGGTATTACGTGTACAGTGTTCTGTGTCTAGAGTCCACGTCAGGGGATGCGGTTCGATTCCTACTTAATGTAAATATTTGTGTGTAAGTGTAGGTATTTCTCATGTGTTCACCAAACGTTTTGGTTTCCGGTGGATTATTATAGGGCCATTTCACCTCTTCTCAAGGGTGTCCTAGAAGGTGATGAAGTAGGTATGCATAGCCCATGACAAAGTGCCCACTTGATGGCAATAGACTAACTGCTCGCCCACTATTATGTGGGAACGAAAATCATAAGTACCTAGTTGGCAAAATGTAATTGTTAATACACTTCTATCTACCCTCTTGGTGATTTACAGGTGTGAGTATATGTATGATTAGCAAGATAAATGTGTCAAACTATGTAGGTATGTGTACAGGTACAGCGCCTTGGGTGTGTGCGCGGCGAGGCGGGTGAACAGATAACATAACATAACATAAACTCACGCCTATATTCCCCGAAGGGGTAGGCAGAGGAGAGGGACCTAAACATAAACTGGCGAAATGTGGGTGCTAGGTATAGCACCCACATTTCGCCAGTTTATGTTTAGGTCCCAATGTAATAGGTGACGAGCCTATTGCCATCAACCGGGCACTTATAAACCTGCAATAAATACACACATAAATTCGAAAAGCATCGTAAAGCCATTGGTGTGTGCCATGGTAAAACCTGGGATCGAATCCGAGACCTCGTCTCAGCAGTCCATTACCCATACCACTAGGCTACCACGGTTTTTAAGGATATTACATCGAAAGTAAATACCTAGTCTAGCCATAAATATTGTTACAAAGAAAAACCCTTTTTTTTATTTAAATAATATTTATTACTTTTACAGTGTGTTAGTTTAATACATAAATTTAAAACAATTTAAAATATAAAAAGCTTATTCGAAGTGGTCTCCATTGGCTGCAACACAGTCCTTTAAACGTTGAGCCCAGTTATCAATAGAAGCACGCACTCTTTCCATGGGAAAATTCTTCACTGCCAATCGTATGGATTGTTTTAGGGACTCCAAATTATCATGGCGTTTAGAGCAAGCCATACTCTCTAAAACTGACCATAAATCATAATCCAGCGGATTAAGATCGGGACTAGACGACGGCCAGTCTTCAGCTCTGATGAAGTCCGAAACGTTCACTTCCAACCAAGACTGCGTGGACCGAGCTTTATGACCCGGCGCTGAGTCTTGTTGAAAGGACCATACTTGGTTATTGAACACGGTGTTGTTAAGGGGTTTAGTTACCTTCTCAAGAATAGTATCTTGATACACTTGTGCCGATGTTTTGATACCTTTTTCACAAAAATATGGCTCAGTCACTCCTTCATAGCTAACACCCCACCAAACCATCACTGAAGTCGGATAATGCCAACGTTGCACTCTGTCGACTAATTGGGAAGCTTCCTTAGAGCTTTGAGCATAAATACGGTCATTTTGTTTGTTAAAATGTTGCTCAATTGTAAAGATTTTCTCATCCGTAAACAAAATTTTTCTGTGACCTAACTTTGCGTACCGCTTCAGTAGTTGCTTCGATTTTACCACCCTATTCTTTTTTAAATTATCAGTTAAAAAATGACCAGTGCGTCTCTTATAGGCTGCAAGTCCTAAGTCATCTTTTAAAATGCGCGACATGGTTCTGGGTGCTATCTTCATCTCCCGAGATAAAATCTTTTGCTTTCGGACAGGATTTCTTCGAATTCTTTCCCTTACTGCTTTGACCACCTTTTTCGTACGAACACTACGTGGACGGCCAGATCTTTTTCTGTCACAAACAGAGGAGGTCTCATTGTACCTATTTATAGCCCGGTACACAAACATTTGACTAATACCAAGCGTATGGAGAGTTTTAAAAATTACATTCGGCTCCATACCAACTTTGTGTAATGCAATCACAGCGATTCGGTTTTCTTTATCACCCCACTCCATTTTAATATAGCAAAATATTGTACAATGTATTGGCGCCAAAATTAGAAAACACAATGAACAATCGTATAAAAATTACAGATTCCAAATTCAAATGTAATATCTTTCTTATTTTAATTGTAACAGTATTTATGGCCAGACTAAGTATAGAAAATAATTGTATTAGACCCTTAGATGAATTAAAAAAGGGAAGATACGGTACGTTCTATGCATTGTACTTAAAAAAATGGCTCGCACATAACTACACACAAATACTCACTCACACATTGTCTTGTAATTAATAAGAAATGTGCGAAAGTGATATCAATATATGATTAAGATAAGAGTGAACAAGAAGCGTTATCGCTTACTGCTCTAGCACTCGTGCGAGTTCGTGAAAGTTTCGGCTTGCGTCGTGTTCAAATTTGGCCGCCAAGACGTCGTTGTTAACACTTTACATGATATCCTTTTCTCTCTCGTGGAATTTCACATATTTGTCTCACCTTCAGCCAAAATCGTATGAAGAGTAACAAATAAATGATTAAATTAAAGTTCTAATGATATTTATTAGGTAATTATGAATGAAAGTAATCCCTTGTGTTTTGTTTTTGCTTCGTGAGTGATTTGAGCATTTTTCTAAATGAACATGAAGACAGTTTTGTTAATTATCACGGGTTTTTTCAGCACTTGAAAGAAGAGCATACACATGTAAGCGCTTCGGTCACTCGACATACACTAAACCAAACTAGGTCCATGGACCTAGTTTGGAATGCCCACACAAATGATCGAGTACCGTATCTTCCTTTTTTAATTCATCTAAGATTAGACCGAGTAAGAAAAAATTACCTAAAACAGACTTATTACCCAGCGCCATCTAGATGAAAGCTAAGCAAAGGGAACAGAAGAAAATAAACCTCACACACCAAAAAGACGAGCAAAACCAGTTGTGTCAAAAAGGCATTATAGCGTGCCGCAACTTTACTAGTATGTAGCATTATATTTATAAATTAGCAAGAAATTACAGCCAAAAAAACACTAAACACTTAAAAATTCACTGAATCCATACTTCCTAGGAGCTACTAAACGTAGCTTACTTTTGACAGTAAACTTCAGCTGATTTTCTAACCTACAAAGTTGGAATATAAACATTACACAATTGAATAAAATATAAACAAAATGCGATATTTGTCTCGTATATTTCAACCTGTTGTTACAATACCTAAAAATGCTAAGATCAAAAATACAGAAATAACATGTAAAAGTCAAAAAGTGAGTGAATTATTTTTTAATTTTATGAACACGAATTTTGTTTTAAAATTATAGTTTATAATGTGAATAGATTACTATAACTGTGAGAAGATGAGACTTTATGAAATCTGCGTTGAATTTTATTGTTTTCCGACTGGGAATAAGTGAGCGGCGGATTATTAAAGCTTCATAGCGATTACGCACTGTCGACTAAGCGATTCGTTCTACAGTGATTGTTACTTTCTTCAGTTTATATAATGTTACGCACTTACTTTGCCTATGTTTTAAACGCGGAGAAGTTGAGTTACCGGTGACTAGTCGACAGTGCGTAATAGCTCTTATGTATTTCTTATTTATTTTATTTTTTTAATAATGGCGAACCCAGACATTCACAATGCCAATGCCAATGCCCGTGATTAGAGTAATAAACAAAGGAGTTTTGTCAGAACTGAAAAATTTAATCGAAACAATGCAATGCGATGATCCCAGCAGTGTTATCTAAATAAACAGAAATGACACAAGTAATTACTTAAATAATATAATAGAAGGATAAATCCACTCCAAAATCTCTTATGTCTTGATCACAAGCACCGAGTGGAGCGACGAGACAGTACACTCGCCCAGGCGCCGACATAACAGTATTCCCGTCCGAATTGAGCAGTCCGACTGGGGAAGTACCTCCACCCTACAGAATACCACGGCTATCATAACTGTTCCCGGCAGTAAGTAGGGTAGCCAGAGCTCACTGGAGAGTTTTTGTGCTGTCAGTGGGAAGACCAAAGGCTTGTCCTGATTTTGTCTTCTGCACTGAAAGCACAGAAAATCTCTGTTCTTACAGGGTCGGCAGCACGGATGTGACATCACTGGTGTTACACACATTCATAAGTCACGGTAACCACTTTCCATCAGGTGCGCTGTGTGCTTGTCGGTCAACCAAGTGGAATGTCCCCACCGATTGTAGTGAGGGGGGTTTTCATGGGAATTTTTCACATAGTAATAAAAAGTAATATTATTTTCTTCTAGCTTCTTCTAGAATGTGGTTTAATACGTCCTACAAGCTCCGGTCTTTTCACAATACTTCCACTAGCTCGCCGAGCCCTTGACAAGCTAGAACGTCAGATAAGGCTGTGTATCGAAGAAGCTGGAGCACAACGGATGTCTCTGCCTTGTTTGACAGCATCCTCCCTGTGGGAGAAGACCGGTAGACTGCAGGCCGTGGGGCCGGAATTGATGAAAATGGAAGATAGACATGGAAAGAAGTTTCTACTGGCTCCAGTAAGTATTTAAAATAAAAAACATTTATTTTGGACCAGGGACCATAGCGTGTTAATAACAATAATCTTAATACTAGTGTTAGTAACAATATAATACTATTAATAGGTATCAAATGTCTTTGATAGTTTGAGACCCCCACAATACTAGGACACTGTCTACATTGCGTGCAATCGTACCCAGCGCCCCAGCATCGGACTGTCCCACCTATCGCACAATATGCCCACGATACTGTGTGAGCTCGTCCGTACTCTCCGCAAGAGGGATGCACTACGTTTGCGGATGATGGCATGGAAGCCATCGACCCTCGCCTCCGCAGACATCCCCGATGCGCTACAAAAGCGTGGCAGCCCAATCAGCATCCTGAATGCATTGTTATACTGTTTAGATTTATTATTTATTTATTATATTTATATATTCATTTAGATCTATTTTTTTTTAAAGAAATAAAATCGCGGTCGCCTAGTGGTATGCATCTCTTCTCTCATCATGTTAGTGTTAATTCCAGTCGCATCCTTTCACCTCGGAGTCTGGGGTCCTCTTTAGCCTTATCTTGCTGCGGCGCCCGCGCCTGCTGGCCGTGCCAAGCGCGCGCACCAACCTGTTGCAGAGAGCGCCCCTCACGCGCGCCCTCCACGCGCTCAATGCGGTCGCGGAACGCATCTACTTGTTTTCGTGCGCGCTGAATGAATTCACAGAGGCCACTTATTGTATGATAACGCTAGATATAAATATAATATATGATTGAGGAGAATATGTGATGTGTGATTACTAGCTGACCCACCACAGCTTCGCCCGGGGTATCCCTTTGAGCCCGTATGTTTTAGTCTTAAAAATATGTATGAAAAATTGCCGGATTTGTTAACATTTATTATCAATGCTCCGCTCCCTTAAGTAGTAGCGTGATGATATATAGCCTAAAACCTTCCTCGTTAAATGGACTACCCAACACTGAAAGAATCATTCAAATCCTACCAGTAGTTCCAGAGATTAGCGCGTTCAAACAAACAAACAAACAAACTCTGCAGCTTTATAATATTAAAGTATAGATTAGTATAGATTAATAATGTGAATTTATTTAAGGTTTCCAAGCTATTGACTAATATTTTGACTAATGTTATTCTATTTGTTTGACTCTAACATAAAACTAGCCTTAAGACTCCTACACTATTATAGATCCCATCTGTAATGATAGTGAATTGTATGGTAAATAAATAAATAAATAAAAATCTCTCTCTAAATAGTTAAACCAAAGGTACTTTGTTCCAGACACATGAAGAGGCCCTAGCAGATCTATTAGCGGATGTTGGACCCATATCCTACAAGCAGCTTCCATTGTTACTATACCAGGTAAGTGATCATATATTTATTTACTTTTATGACACTAGCTGATGCATGTGGCTAAGGCATTGTCCTACGTGAGCGACAAGTGCGACAACGCGACGCGGCGCATAAATATCAAATGGTCGTTGTTTCTTATTGTGTCCTACGTTGTGTCGTGGGAGTCATCACGTCGCATTGCCGCGCAATCGGACATGTCGCTCACGTAGGACAACGGGTAAGCCCGCACGGTTGATGCATATCACGATTAGGACATAACGGTATTTCCGTCCAATTGAGCAGTCCGACTAGGGAAGTACCTCCACCCTACAGAATACCGCGGCTATAATAACCTCGTGTTGTGTTCCCGGCGTGGAGTACGCTAGCCAGAGCTCAATGGTGAGTTTTTGTGCTATCCTGCTTTGTCTTTTAAACTGACGGCACAGAAACTGCCTTGGTTTTGCGCACGTCCATAGCTACGGTAACCACTTTCCATCAGGTGGGCCGGGTGCTTGTCTGGTATAAAAAAAATCTCCGGTTATACTCAAAGACCTTTCAAAAGAAAAAGGCACATAAAAATTCGTTCAACAGCTTCTGCGTTCTTCGCGGAGCAACTGACGAGAATTAAAAAATAAGCTTTTACATTTAGGGTGAGTTTTAAATTCTTTTTATGTCAAAATATTTCCATACAAAGGTTTGACATAACAGCTGTAAATACCCTGTATATTTTTTTTTATTAGTAAAGGCCTTATAACCAAAGGAATACAGATCACAAAATAGTAATTTAGGGTCTAAATATGAAAGGTTTTTTTAATATTTTTGTTATGTCAGCAGCGTGGTTCCTGGCAGAGTAAGACGACCCCATCTCACCCCATGCGGTGTCGTGTAGGGCTGTTTAACATCAAACAGATATATACAGCCCAGACTCAGCCTCAGATACATGGGTAGAGTCAACAATAGTGTCTTAAAGTCGGCAATAGGGTCACCCCTTATTACGTGGTACCGAATTCAATGCTTGGTGAAATGTGGGTGTTATTCACTTTTGCCTTATCCTCCGGGAATAAAGACGTGATTATATGTAAATATGTTATGTCAAAAATAGGCCTACCTGATGGAAAGTGGTTACCCTGGCCTATGAACCTGTGCAAAACCAAGAGAGTCACACTCGCGCTGTCAACCCTGTAAGCACAGAGCTTCTGTGCCGTCAGAGTAACAGACAAAGCAGAACAAGCTTTTTGTCTACCCACTGACAGCACAAGAACTCTCCAGTGAGCTCTGGCTACCCTACTCACCGCCGGGAACACAACACGAGGTTATTATGGCCGCGGTATTTTATAGGGCGGAGGAAATACTGTCGTGTCCTACCTCCTGTATAAATTTTTATTAGTAAAGGCCTTTTAATCAAAAGTAATTAAATTACAGATCACAAATAAGTACAGAGACGAACATCGCCCAAAGCACGGGATGCTGAGAGCCAGAGAGTTCTCTATGCTAGACGCGTATGGAGCCCACGACACCGTTGACAGCGCTCTCGCAGTGTACGACACTGTCACAAGCGCGTATAGACAGCTCTTCACGAGGCTAAAACTGCCTGTACATAGAGGTGAGGATAAGTCAACACATATTGAGAAATCATTTGTACTTATTACCGACTACGGCGAAGCAAAAGGAGGGTTATGATTTTGACAGGCTATGTATGTAGGTTCATCTGTTCCCTCATAGCTCCTGAACAACTTATTAGAACTAAACAAATGAGGTATCGTTAGAAGCGTCTTGGTTGTCCGCTAGTTTGGCTATATAATGTGTCAGTGAATCTAATGTGGCGCCCTCTAGCGGTCATAAAGAGCTGTATTAAAAAATAAATTTGAGATAAATATGTCGTGTTTAGTATCATCTGAAAGGGTTTAATTAGCACATATCAAATATGTATAAGTTATACCTATTGCTTGCCCCAAAATAATATATAATTTAATAAATAAAAAAATTAGTTTAAAACTAAAACCCGACCACTGAAAAATCACGCTCTAAAAAGTATTAAACAAGAAAATATCAAGGATGGCCGTGGTAGTATGCCACTTTTCCCCACAATGTATTATTTAGTTAAACTAAGTGGCATACGACCACGGCTTGATTTTTCAAACTACTTTTTTTCAACTTGATTTTTCAAACTACTTTTCAACGAACTTTTCAACAGTCGGGTTTTATTTTTAAACTTGATTAGTACAATAGGACCACCCCTCTTCCCGTGGGTGTTCGTAGAAGGCGAATAAGGTATAGGACTGTTCCACCCAGCGTAAACATACATCCTATGTGACAAGGTGACCACTTGACGGCAAAAGACTCGCCCTCTATTAGGTACATTGCCCGGAAATCACAATTAGCGAAATGTAGATATTACTAGATACTATTAGATACTGCGGGTACAGTATAACAATGCATTCAGGATGCTGATTGGGCTGCCACGCTTTTGTAGTGCGTCGGGGATGTTTGCGGAGGCGAGTGTCGATGGCTTCCATGCCATCATCCGCAAACGTAGTGCATCCCTCTTGCGGAGAATACGGGCGAGCTCACACAGTATCGTAGGCGTATTGTGCGATAGGTGGGACAGTCCGATGCTGGGGCGCTGGGTACGATTGCACGCAATGTAGACAGTGTCCTAGTATTGTAGGGGTCTCAAACTACCAATAATATTTGTTAGGTACCTATTAATAGTATTACCTATATTGTTACTAACACTAGTATTAAGATTATTGTTACTAACACGCTATGGACCCTGGTCCGAAATAAATGATTTTTATTTTTTTATTTATTTATTATACTTCTCTGCTTCCCCTCCGCGGATCTATAACCGTTTTACGTTCAACACCAGAGTACACCAGCTCTACAACAAACCTTAGTTGGCAAACAAATCACTTCAGATCACATCCATACGTATTTGATATGTATTCGTATGTTTTTTTTTCTAATTGGTTTATATGTGTATGTAATTTATGATATTTGTAAATATTTATACATACATACATACATACATATAATCACGCCTTTATCCCGGAGGGTCGTAGGAGGTAGGACATGACGGTATCTCCCGTCCAAAACTGAGCAGTCCGTCTGGGTAAGTACCTCCGCCCTACAGAATAACCCGGCTATAATAACCTTGTGTTGTGTTCCCGGCGGTGAGTAGGGTAGCCAGAGCTCACTGGAGAGGTTTTGTGCTGTCAGTGGGAAGACCAAAGGCTTAAATTGACCCCGCTGACTGGTGGGGGCGTGAAATGTTGGCGCGGTGGTCAGGGAGACCCGGTGAAACGGTTATCCGCTGGCCGCCCGCAGGCTGTACGGTTCCCGAACCTGGGGATTACTTAATCTCCGCCCCAGGAGGCTGAACCTTGCGCGCTACCCATCTGGCAGTCGCGCATTTTGGTCGCTCGCCAAAGCTGCCGAGGGAAACTTCTGCCAGTCTTGCCTTCCGCCGCTGCAAAAATCCGACGGTAGTCTGGCCCATGGCGCTAAGGAGAAGGCCGATCTTTTGGGTAATCTCTTTGCGTCAAACTCGACTATGAACGACGGGAACGCCGAACCACCCATCATTCCCAGCTGTGGTGCTTCCATGACCGAAGTTAAAATCACGCAACGGGTGGTCCGGCGCGAGCTTCAGTCCCTAGATGTCCGGAAGTCGAGTGGGCCGGACGGTATACCGGCGATGGTGCTTAAGCACTGTGCCCCCGAGCTGTGCCCTGTACTTACACGCCTTTTCGCACTCTCATACTCCGCGCGGCAGGTCCCAGCCTCGTGGAAGACCGCATTCGTGCACCCTGTACCTAAGAAAGGTGACAGGACAGATCCGACCAATTACAGGCCTATCGCTATAACCTCCCTACTGTCGAAGGTTATGGAGCGTGTCATTAATACACAGCTCCTGAGATACCTTGAAGGAAACGATCTACTGAGCGACCGACAGTACGGCTTTCGCCACCGTCGCTCAACCGGTGACCTTCTTGTGTATCTCACAAACCGGTGGTCGCAAGCCATCGAGAGTCGGGGTGAGGCACTAGCGGTCAGCCTCGATATAGCGAAGGCCTTCGATCGGGTCTGGCACAAAGGTCTTCTTGCGAAGTTGCCGTACTATGGACTCCCCGAGGGACTTTGCGAATGGATCGCCAGCTTTTTGTCCAACAGAAGCATCCAAGCCGTCGTCGACGGCAGCTGCTCGGACTGCATGAACATAAACGCTGGTGTCCCACAAGGCTCCGTGTTGTCTCCGACGCTGTTTCTGCTGCATATCAATGACATGCTGTCTGATGGCTCCATTCATTGTTATGCGGACGACAGTACCGGGGACACGTGTTACACGGGCCGTGCAAATATCCCTCAGTCCGAGGTGGAAAAGAGTCGCGAACAACTTGTGTCTAAAATCGAGACTACTCTCTCTGGAGTATCCGATTGGGGACGACTAAACCTAGTCCAATTCAACCCCACTAAGACACAAGTATGTGTATTCACCGCTAAGAAAACCCCATTCGTTGTGGCGCCGCAATTCCTGGGCACACCGCTTACCATCTCCTCGAGTATCGGGATCCTTGGTGTCGATATCTCCAGCGACGTCCAATACCGAAGTCATTTGCAGGACAAGGTTAAGTTGGCATCAAGAAAACTCGGAGTGCTCAACAGGGCGAAGCAGTACTTCACTGCGGGGCAGCAACTCCTTCTTTATAAAGCACAGGTCCGGCCTCACATGGAGTACTGCTGTCACCTTTTTGCTGGAGCACCTGCATACCAGCTTGACCCCTTCGACTCGTTGCAAAGACGGGCATTGAGGCTGGTTGACAATCCCATACTCGCAGGTAGAGTGGAACCTCTTAGCCTTAGGAGGGATTTTGCCTCAATGTGTGTGTTCTACCGCCTATACAATGGTTTGTGCTCAGATGAATTGTTTGACATGATGCCCGTAGCTACATTCTATCATCGCACCTCTCGCCATAGGCAGGGAATTCATCCCCACACATTGCGACCTGAGCCGGTGCGCACTGTGCGGTATGAAAGAAACTTCATCCCACGCACACTCAAGCTGTGGATGACCTCCCTGCTGCGGTTTTCCCAAGCGCCTACAATATGGGGTTCTTCAAGAGGGGCATCAGAAGGTTTCTTCATGGTCGGCAGCATGAGTGTGACACCCCTGGTGTTGCATACGTCCATAGGCCACGGTAACCGCTTCCCATCAGGTGGGCCGTGTGCTTGTCTGCCAACTTAGTGGTATAAAAAAAAAAAAAAGGGTTAAGCAGAGGTGAATCCACATTTCATCATCATTGTATTCGGTCCCACGTAATAGGGCTTCTCCGGGCACTATTGTTGCCTCGAGCCATGCATCTCTGGCTGAGTCTACGCTGTGTATATCTGTCTGATGTTAAACAGCCCTATCCCTTAGTCGCCTTGTACGAGACCGCATGGGATGGGGTGGTCCAAATTCTACTCTGCCGGAAACCATGTGGCTATAAATATTTATATATGGATATTTTTTTTAATCTATCATTGAAATTTTTATCATATAAAATTATGATTTGTTTTCTAAACTGGAAAAAACTCTCACCACAACACTTCGTGCACCTACCTTTGATATAAATATCTCTGCATCATCCTAAGGTTGACTGGTAGAAAATGTCTGTGGCATTAAGTCCGCCTTTGTACAATCTTTGTGTATTTGGGCAAAATGTTTAAATAAATAAATTAATATTTATTTACACATGTATAACCAAGGGCATTATTTTATCATATACCTATTTAGTAGGCGGTATTTCCGCCCTATAGAGCGGTACGACTGGGGAAGTACCTGCGCCCTACAGAACACCGAGGTTATAATAACGTCGTGTTTTAATTACTACTAATATTATAAATGTGAAAGTAACTCTGTCTGTATGTCTGTCTGTCTGTCTGTCTGTTACGCTTTCACGCCTAAACCACTGAACCGATTTTGCTGAAATTTGGTACACGGGTAGATTAGATCTAGGGAAAGGACATAGGCTATGTTTTGTCGCGATAACCGACATCTACGCAGGCGGAGCCGCGGGCAAAAGCTAATATATAATAATAATAAAAATAATATTGCTATCTATTCTGTTTGTATGGACCCCGTTCGGGTAAAAGCCTCCTCCAAGGAATTCCATTCTTTCCTATCTTGTGCTGTTTCAATCCATCCTCGACCTGCCACTTTCACTATTTCGTCTGCCCATCTGGCATAGGGTCGGCCTCTCGCTCTAGTGCCTTGCGGTCCTGACCATTTTACGACCTCTTTTGACCATCTGTGGTCAGTGTACCTAGCCACGTGTCCTGCCCATTTCCATTTTCTTTGGAGGGAGAAAGTAAGTGCATCTGAAATTTTTGTTTTCATTCGGATATCTGCGTTTCTCACTTTGTCCCTTATTTTCAAACCTAGGCAACTTCGTTCCATTCGTCTTTGAGTAGTCTGAATTCTGTTTCTGGTTTTTAGATCGAATGTCCAGGTTTCGCAGCCGTACGTCCGTACGCCCTATAAATATGTAAGTATCGAATATACATTGCATGGAAACAGTTGTTTTATTTAAGACAAGATATTGCCCGCAAGGCTTCAAATAACGTTAAAAATAATTAATGTTACCTTCTCTTGACTGCTGTTAACGTTAATAACGTCACTGTTAATAATTTTTTGCTTTTGGTAAATATATGTATGCATGAATATGGGTATTTGGATTGGTCTGTTCGTGCCTTAGAGGGCACGTTAAGCCGTTGGTCCCGGTTGCTATACGAACATCTCTATCGACTTTTTATACAGTGGAAGACTTTTTAAAGAAATATGCATGTCATTCGTACCACTGCAGAAATGAAACTGATATAACTGAAAGAAACTGATATAATAACACTGCAGAAATTTTACTGGTGGTAGAGATTTGACGGCACAAATTTGTCACAAATTTCGACCGGGTTGGTACCACCGTGCAATATTGCGAAAAACCCTTCATAGTAATTCAATTTCGGTTGGATTGCGTTCAGGGATCAGCAAATGCATAGCCGGGTAGAGGTGATGGTGGTCATCCCTTGGGCGCGACGAACACTTTTAATAAGGAACGATTTATTTTGTTTGAAAAGGGGTTGTTTGTAGTTATTAATTGTGGACACATGGACATTAAATATTGTAAATTATTATACGTCGTGAGTGTACAGTTAGCGCCAGAACAATCTTGACTACAAAGTCTCAAAATTCGGGACGTTTTGCAATTAAATCATGGAACTTATTATTTCTGCCTGATTCTGATTTATTCGCGAAAAGTCCCGAACTCTTGTATAATTATGAATTCAAACCGCGATAGTTTAATAATAACATAAGTCGCAAAATGACCTTAATACCAAGGTGTTAAGAACAAATCAAACTGTTTTATTGATTTATATTGTATAGCTTTTGCCCGCGGCTCCGCCCGCGTAGATGTCGGTTATCGCGACAAAACATAGCCTATGTCCTTTCCCAAGATCTAATCTACCCCTCTACCAAATTTCAGCAAAATCGGTTCAGTGGTTTAGGCGTGAAAGCGTAACAGACAGACAGACAGAGTTACTTTCACATTTATAATATTAGTAAGGATGTATAACCAAGGGCATTATTTTATCATATACCTATTTAGTAGGCGGTATTTCCGCCCAATAGAGCGGTCCGACTGGGGAAGTACCTGCGCCCTACAGAACACCGAGGTTATAATAACGTCGTGTTGTGTTCCCAGCGGTGAGTAGGGTAGCCAGAGCTCACTGGAGAATTTGTGCTGTCAGTGGGATGACTAAAGGCTTGTCCTGCTTTGTCCTCTACACTGACGGCACAGGAACTCTGTGCTTACAGAGTCGGCAGCGCGAGTGTGGCTCCTCTGGTGTTACACACGTCCATAGGCCACGGTAACCACTTTCCATCAGGTGGGCCGTGCGCTAGTCTGCCACCTAAGTAGTATAAAAAAAAACCAGCGTGCTTAATATTTTTCCTGTACATATCTTCAAGCCTGTCTGCTGCGTTCCATAGCATAAGTATTAACTTAGTACATACATACATATCATCACACCTTTATCCCTGGAGGGTTAGGCAGAGGTGAATTAACACCCACATTTCACCAATCATTGAATTTGGTACCACGTTCACGGCCCTTCCGGGCACTATTGTTGACTCGAGCCATGCATCTGAGGCTGAGTTTGGACTGTATATCTTCTTTTTATATTACAGTATCAGCTCCATCCGGTGACATGGGTGGTTCAGTATCCCACGAGTGGCAGTTGCCAGCCGCCGCGGGCGAAGATCAGCTAGCCGTCTGCGAGAACTGCGGCCACGCGACGCTAGACAGCTGCGAGAAGTGCGAGAAATGCGGGCGGGAGGTCCACACTTGTAATAGCATTGAGGTATGCTGCATTTTTTTAAAAACCAATAAAGAAATGCCCGCTGAGTTTCTTGCCGGGGTCTTCTCATTTCATTTGCTAAACTAATCTTCATATTTCTTTTTAAATCGACGTTTTGTAAGTGCCGATTTAATGGTCTATGCGGATATCAGTGGTGTAATGGCCAGAACTCGAATCCAGTGCCTCTTGATCTTAAGGTCCTCGGGCAGAAGACGTTTTCAGTTCTGTAAAAGACTCTCTCTTTTTATATTCCAGGTGGGACACACGTTCATCCTAGGCACTAAGTACAGCGCACCCCTAGAAGCTCACCATACTCCTGCCAGTGGCCCGCCAGAACCCATTGTAATGTCCTGCTACGGTATAGGGATTACCAGGTAATTATACACCATCGGCGCGGGTTGCTTTAAAATATTTAATCAGGAAGTACGCTAAGCCGTCGGTCCTGGATGCCATGCCAACATCTATTGCAGTCATTGCGGGTAATTGGAGCTCTAAAAAGTCTAGCAATTGGTCTAACTGCAATGCTACGATATCGCCTTGTTTCTGGAGGTCAGATGACAGTCGCTTCATGGAAAATATCGAAGTTCAGCCAGATCAGCAGTTAGACTGGTAAAGCGGACCCCAGACATTGAGGTGAAACCTTCGTATACGACTGGGATTAACGCTAATATGAAGAATGTAAATTCAGGCTATAAGTCAAAGGATTGTGTGAGTAAAAGTGTGTAAAGTGTGTGTTCTTTCTTTCTATGTGAGTGTGAATATGAGTAAGAGTTTGTGTGTGTGTGTGTGTGTGGGTGTGTGTGTGTGTGTGTGTGTGTGTGTGAGGGTGTGTGTGAAGGTGTGTGTGTGTATGTATGAGGAAAAGTGAGGTTGAACGGGTGAGTGAGAGTCACCCGAGGTTCCACTTTGAATCGGGATATGACGGCATCACCATCATTCCAACCGACTAAAACCGCAGTTTTAGTCGGTTCGAGTGTGACTAACTAATTTCTTGTGAACTTTCATTCATCTATATTTTGCTTTGGGGCTGTTCAAGTATTACGTAAGCAGATTTATTACAACTATTAAACTCCCTTTCTCCCTTGTCACAAAAAGTAACAACTCCCCCCCCCCCCCCCTTTTAGGATAATATATGGTTAACGCATGCTATATATTATGTGTGAAAAAGTAAATAACTACTGTCTACGTAATCATTATCTAGACTTCCCCCACCCCCATGTCAGCAAAAATAAGCCAAGCAAAGACCCCCCCCTCCCCCCTATAGTGCTGACGTAATACTTAAACGGCCCCTTTCGTTTGCTGTATTTTATTATAGAATTCATATCATAACAATTCCTCAATGCCTCCTATACAATAATATTTAAATTTATTATCAGTATTAGTCGAGGTGATTTCATATTGATATGATATATAAAATAATATAATAAGTGTGTTTGTTGCAGGTTGCTTGCAGCAAGTCTAGAAGCGTTATCAAGCGATAAGAGCCTACGATGGCCAAAACTTATAGCGCCATACAGTGTCTGTGTCATTGGCCCTAAGGTAAGGGAACACATAATAAAAAACATATTTTAAGCCATGAATCCAGAACAACACTCATCTAGAATACAATCTGTGCTTAGATCTAGAAATCTTCCTACAAGTCTCATAGAATCAAAGAATTTCATTTATTCAGTTTAGGCACATAAAGAGCACACATGAACGTAAAAATTGTACAATTATGACAAAAAATAACATAAAAATATTTAATAATGTAAAAATAAACCATTGGAAAATGATTCTTTCGCTGGTTCGGTAGGTTAGTTCTACTGAGAAGATACCAACAAGAAACTCAGCGAATTATATTAGAACTAGATTATCTTTCTCTTTTAAATTTGCTTTAGTTTACAATTTAATCTAATCATCTCTCAAATCGCATCAAATACTGATAAAGAAAGAAATCAAATTATTCACACATCTATCCATACATCCAACCATCCATAGATCTACATATCCAACCCTCCACCCATACATACATACATCCATACGTCCACACGTCCACACGTCCACACGTCCACACGTCCACACGTCCACACGTCCACACGTCCACACGTCCACACGTCCACACGTCCACACGTCCACACATCCACATATCCACGCTTCCACGTTTCCACACTTCTACACTTCTACACTTCCACACATCCACACATCCACACATCCACACATCCACACATCCACACTTCCACACTTCTATACTTTCACACTTCTACACTTCCACACTTCTACACTTCTACACTTCTACACTTCCACACTTCTATACTTTCACACTTCTACACTTCCACACTTCTACACTTCTACACTTCTACACTTCCACACTTCTACACTTCTACACTTCTACACTTCTACACTTCTACACTTCTACACTTCCACACTTCTACACTTCTACACTTCCTCACTTCTACACTTCTATATAGATCAAGTCGGATTCTAACTACCGGTGCTCCACAGGAAGGTTCCCGGGAGTGGCAGTCTCACGGCTGGGAGTCCATCTGTAGCCTGCACGCCTCCCTCGCCCTCCAGACGCGGCACAAGCATGACATTGTCGTCGATGATAGACATCACCTCACTATTGGCAAGAGACTCATGATGGCGGACAGGTGAGGGATAAAAATACACATGCAATTTTGAAACAGTATTTTTTTTACCACTTAGGTGGCAGATATCCACACGGCCCACCTGATGTAAAGTGGTTACCATGGCCTATGGACGTATGCAACACCAAGAGAGTCACACTGGCACTGCCAACCCTGTACAGAGAGTTTCTATGTCGTCAGTATAAAACAACACGAGGTTGGTGGGAAGACCAAAGGCTTGTCCTGATTTTGTGTTCTGCACTTATGGCACATAAAATCTCTGTTCTTACAGGGTCGGCGGCACGGATGTGACTCCACTGATGTTACACACGTTCATAGGTCATAGTAAACACTTTCATGAGGTGGGCCGTGTGCTTGTCTGCCACCTAAATAGTATAAAAAAGAAAAATTTGGAGGAACATTTTTTATTTATATAGATTACAAATTTACAGGATGGGTTACCCCTACATAGTGGTGTGTGGCAGGTCCACCCAAGAGTTGCCGGCGAGATACGAGGTATACTCCTCCACGCCCTCTAGCGACACAAGTGTCCAACTCCTGACCTTGGAACAGCTGATCGACTATATGAACCAAGATGGCACCGCACTAGAGAAAATAAAAACTAAAGCTTACATTGAGTTTCTTTTTGTCTCCCCTAGCGTTGCACACGTCCATAGGCCACTCTACCGATGGGGCTTCATAAAGGCCAATCGAAGTCTATCATAAATTTCTTGTTGACTTAAATGACATCGAAAGTCATAAAAAATCATTGCACGAAAATTTCTCGCGTTAAATCATGCTGACGTGACACAGACAATTTTTAATTTGCCGCCAAATCATAAACAAATGAATAAAATACATTTACAGTAATATTGGCAGAGTTCCATTTTCAAAATTTGAAATATTTTTTTGTACTAGTTTTTATTTTAATAATAATAATAATAAAACTTTATTTCGGACCTTGATCCATAAACAATGTTAGTAGTACACACTTAAAAGCTATGTTAGTAACAAAATAACACAAAATCCCAAAAAAAAAAAAAAATCAGTTCATATACCGGCCCCGCCCTCCTGACGCACAGGGAACATGCATATGTATACGCACCCAATGCGCCATGATAGCGCAACACGGCTTCTCACTGATGACCTTCAGAATGCCGTTGACGCTCCCACGCACCCTGAGCATCATAGATGCCATCCTCTTTCGCAGGATGGTGCCAAAACAGTCAGGGCGCGCTTCGGTAAACATTCCTGATGCACTGCAGTAACGTGGGAGCCCCAGCAACACTCTGAAGGCATTGTTGTACTGTATTCTAATAGCGTTGTATGCCTTCTGCGTATAGCGAACCCACAGGGAACACGTGTACATGGACTGGCAAAAGGCTTTAAAAAGAGTTATTTTAACTGCCGGTGTACAACGCGCGAACCTGCGGGCCAACATATTGCATCTGACAGCCAACGCCCTCCGTTCTCTTTCTATATCAGCGTCATCTTTTAAATCGTCAGTGACTATGTGCCCCAGGTATTTAAAATTGGAGACCCTCTCCAGGGCTACACCTCCCAGCATAACTGGTGGAATATGTGATAGCTTTTTGCGCTTCACCCTAAATACAAGCGTTTTACTTTTTTGCACATTATAACAAAGCCCATGCGTTTCAGCATAAGCCTCACAGACTGCCAATAGCTTCCTGAGTGCAGCTACTGATGGAGCCAGCAGCACCATGTCGTCTGCATAACTAATACTATTGACACATTGACCGTCAATAGAACAGCCAACGTGTGTGCTGCCGAGCTCCACGATCAGCTGGTTTATGTACAGGTTGAAAAGCGTCGGAGACGTTAACCCCCCCTGTCTCACTCCGCATTCCAACCTGTACTCCTCAGATAATTCGTTGGCCCATCTAACCTGATTTATTTGGTGGCCATACCAATACTGAAATACACCGGTTATGGCGTCAGGAACTCCCACTTCGCGCATCTTACACCACAGTTTATCATACCTCACCATATCAAATGCCCTGGTGAGGTCCAGAAACGCGGCGTATACCGGCGTACTCCTTTCAGTATAGTACCTAAAAGTGTGCTTGAGAGACAGAATAGCACATTCCGTTGATAACTGTGACCGAAATCCGAACTGCGCGTCATGTATTTTAAGATGGTTACTAAGCTGCCTCTCCAACACACTGTCAAGCACCTTAGCCGTGACAGTCGCCAAAGATATCGGTCTGTAATTGGCCTTGTCACTGACGTCACCAGTTTTATTTTTCAATATTGGTACAACCACCGTTTTCATTAACTCAGCGGGTAGGTAGGAGTGGCGAATACAGAATGTGAACAACAAAGCCAGCAGTCGTGAGAGATGCGGTCCGGCGTACTCAAAATGTTCTATACTGAGACTGTCGTGTCACGGCGATTTACCCCGTTTCATGTTTTTAATAATTAGACGTATCTGCATCGCCGTTATGCGGGCAGGCACCTCTAACACAACAGTCCCCGTACAGACACTATTAACACTTGTTTTTACAAGCGGCTGCAATTTAAAATGTTCCTTAAACACGTTCGCGATCTCCACGGGCGTGCTCACCCCTTCCACAGTCACCGGAACGCTAGGCTTAGGATTTAATTTTTTGGTGTGTTTCCAAAACCCGCGAAAATCTTTACTTTCATGTTTGGTAGCCAACATATCCATTTTAATTTGATCTTGTTTGCTTTGACATAGCTTAAGTTTTTGTTTAAAGATCTTTCTGGACTCAACCATTTCATCATAAATATAACCCTCACGTGGTTTCCCATGCCAAACCCAGTTGTTAAATTTTTGCCGAGCGTGCCGGTGAGCATCCCTTACATACCTATTCCACCCCAGGATGGTCCGACCCTTCCCGACCCTCCCGCTACCGTGCCTATCATAAGTGAACTCTGCAGCCTCCCGTAAGGACAATATAATTTTCTGATACAAATTATCTATCACTTTCCTATGTACTGTTTCATGGCACATATGATCACAACATTCTCTTAGTTCATTAGGAAAATCTACTTGTCTTAATTTTAAATTACACTCCTTGGTATACAATTCTACCTGACGTATGTTACGTTCACCCCATGTAACTTTATTTACTTGTAAGTCACATAGCGGTGATGACTTGGGCCTGGCCCTCAACAGGTTACATTGAACCTCTAACGGGAAATTTTGGTGTAGTTCCTCTAGTCAGCCTATAAGTGGTTGACTACTGGTTTGTTCGTGCACGAGTAGTCACCCGACATATCAGTTGCAATAAATCCCTTTCATTAGAGTTCAATTTATGCATAGTTATTTTAGGGCTCCATCATGTGAAAAAAAACAGTCCACAAAGTGCCTGCCTGTCACGACCACGAATTTTTTTTTTTTACTTGCGCAAAATCCCCACGGATACCTCCCCACCGGAGCCGGTGGGAGAGGTTATGTCGGACTCGAACCGACTAAAACGCACGCCGCCTGTGGGTCGCTTTGGTTGCCGAAGGTGAGATTGACAGGCATATCCCTCGCAGCACGACCATGGATATATGTAAAAAATGATAAGCTGACTACTGGGTAAGACATAGCTGATTTGTGGAGAAGGTGAAGCTGATTACTGTAGGGAAGTACCATATTTTGATCTTTTATTGATTTTTTACATGATTCTAATTTACGCGTGCCGCATGGTTCCCGGCTGAGTAGAATTTGGACCACCCCATCTCTTCCCATGCGGTGTCGTACAAGGCGACTAAGGGATAGGGCTGTTTAACATCAGACAGATATATACAGCCCAGACTCAGCCACAGATGCATGGCTCGAGTCAACAATAGTGTCCGAAATACGGCAATAGGCTCACCCCCTATTACGGGACCGAATACAATTATTGGTGAAATGTGGGTGTTAATTCACCTCTGTCTAACCCTCCGGGGATAAAGACGTGATTATATGTATGTCTAACTTGATTATAATATATGAGTATGCTATAAGTTGCCGGCGGTGCATTGGGAGGTTTCCGCGACACCACGCTCTAAACGATATCATCCGCAGGGTCCTTGTTTCCATAGACGTCCCCTGTGTGCTTGAGCCTACGGGTCTGAGCAGGACGGACTGTAAGAGGCCAGACGGGCTAACTTTTTAGCCCTGGAACAACGGCGAGTGTTTACTTTGGGACGCAACGTGTGTCAGCACGGTAGCCGCCAGCCACCTTAGTCGCATCGTTCACTCCCAGTCGGCTGCCGCGGAAGACGCCGGCTCAAGGAAGAGGCTTAAGTACGCCGACTTAGAACCGCTGTACCAGTTCGTGCCAATAGCGGTGGAGACACTATTTTTATCTAGGAGTTCTAGGACACTCCAAGTTGTCCTCACCTCGCCTGATGGTAAGCTAAAGGCAAAGTCTCAGGAAAGAGGGTCAGCATTACAGACACTAAGTAATGTTACAATGGTGGCACTCATGGTGGCTCCCCAGAGGCGGCCTCTGGGGAGCTTGGGCAAGGAAGCTAAAAACCTTATTAAAGAAATCGGACAGAGGCTCATCGAGGCGGCCGGTGACACTCGTTCCGGGTCGTTCCTGGTCCAAAGGCTGTCCAACGCCATCCAACGTGGCAACGCAGCAAGTGTTATGAGCACTTGTGCACCGGGAGCGATCTGGGGCGGGTTATTTGATTGGTACCTACATGGACTAAGCATTTCCCAATGTAATGGGTGGGGAGCCTATTGCCATTAACCGGGCACTTATAAACCTGCGATAAATACACACATAACTTTGAAAAGCATCGAAGTCATTGGTGTGTACCGTGGTAAAACCTGGGATCGAACCAGAGACCTCGTCTCAGCAGTCCATTATTCATACCACTAGGCAAAATATATAGGTATTTTATTTAGTATTGTTTTTAGGAAATTTAATAAAAAATAGCCTTTCAGAGGAAAGTTACGTACCTACCGCAACGTCTTCGAAAAATAAATAAATTTGAAAGTACACTTAGGGACACAGTGTCCGTAGAATTTTATTTGTGTCCCAAACGTCTTCGACTCTTGTTTTTATGCATAGTGTTTCGTGATTATATTACAGATTATTGAAGTTCGAAAACTCAATAAAAGGCTGAAGAGTGTTCTAGCCTACCTACGTTTTGTGACGTCTCAAGATAATATGCCTGTAGGTAACTATTAAAAATGACTGTATTATTCTTTGAAAAAAAACACTATTAAAAGATCCTCTTATAGATTTCCCAGTTGTATTCAAGATTCCAAGGTTTGTAATTTTGAGCCGAAATTCTGCACACGGCCCACCCGATGGAAAGTGGTTACCGTGGCCTATGGACGTGTGTAACACGAGAGGAGTCACACTCGCGCTGCCGACCCTGTAAGCATAGAGTTTCTGTGCCGTCAATATAGAAGACAGAGCAAGACAAGTATTTAGTCTATTATTTTGACATTTACATTGCGAGTGTAAAACTTGCCGGGATATTTACCTTGTTTATTATTTTTGCTGAGCAACCGATATTTCGGTGCTGTTACAAGCGCCATCATCATATTTGCATGCTATGTTTGGTCGTATGTGTGTGGAAAATAAATAAATAAATAACTGCGATACAACTTCGGATATCGCCTTTGGGTTTTGGAGTTCAGGTAGCAATCGCTTTACAGAAAGTATTCGACCAAATCCGCAGTTAGACTTGTAAAGCGGACCTTTTTTTTTATACCACTTAGGTGGCAGACTAGCACACGGCTCACCTGATGGAAAGTAGTTACCTTGGCCTCGCGTACCTACTCGAGCTGCCGACCTTATAAGGACAGAGCTTCTTTGCCCCCTTCTTCTTCTGTTCCTTGTGCTTCTGTGTCTATGCGACTGAGATTAAGAAGACCGTCGTCGTAAGACGGATATATGTCTAGAAGAATTTGGATGGTTACGGCCGAAGGTTCTGTGGCTTAGTGGTCAGAGCGTTCCCCCTGTAAGGGGAAGATGGGGGTCCGAATCCCGCCAGTCCCGATCCAATTTTTTCTATTTCTTAATCGATATGAAGAAGAAGAGTCAAATCAAATCAATCAGCCCACTGCAGTCCACTGCTGGACATAGGCCTCTCCCAATGTGCGCCATTTTCTCCGATCCTCCGCCTTCCGCATCCAGTCTGTCCCAGCCACCTTTTCCAGGTCGTCCGTCCATCTGGCTAGGGGGCGTCTTACCTTTCGTTTACCTTCTCGCGGTTTACCTACACTCTAGGACTCGTTTGCTCCAACGGCCATCGGTCCTTCGACAAACGTGGCCAGCCCACTACCACTTCAACTTGCTTATTCTGTGACCTATGTCGGTAACTTTAGTTCTCTGTCGGATAACCTCGTTCCGAATTCTATCCTTCAGAGAAACTCCAAGCATAGCTCGCTCCATAGCCCGCTGCGCGACTTTTAAGCTATGGACCAGCCCCACTGTAAATGTCCACGTTTCGGCACCGTAAGTCATAACAGGTAGGGGTGAAGAGAAGACTCGACGTAGTTTGCGAAGAAGAAGAGTAAAGGTAATAGTGGAAAAAAGGTAATAGTGCACTGCGTTAATATTCAAGTGCTATTCAATGTAGAACCGGCCTAATATCTGTAGTTACTGTAGTTAGTGGGGATACTCAAGTACAATCATTTTCCCTCCAAACAACAGCCGGCAGTCGTGTTTCGCGCGCCATCGAAGCGCACGCCTCTGTGAACGAGTAATAAGACGCGATCAAATCTTTTTTTTTATCCAGATTGTGTACCAAGAAATGTAAGTTACTTTAAACCTTTACTATAGTGTTAAATTAATTCTTGAGAAGGGTTTCGAAATGAATACATTGTCCTTATATATTGTTTATTTGTTTTTTAAAGTGAGCGTTTTTGGTTTAATATTTTTTGTAAGTACATGCTATTGAACGTATAGGTTTAGTGCGTAGGTACGTAATATTTTTTCTGGTACAACTTTTTATCTTTACCTATATCAACATTTTTACAGTAAATTAACCTGACTTGACAAATAACTTATTTTTTACGATAATCAAAACAGTAAGTTATAAGGAAACTTGTTTGAAATAAAACATTGTGACGTCATATTATTATGTTACTGTCAAATAATTAACTGACAAAATTTGGGTGGATGCTTTGGGTGGATGATTAAAAATAAATAAAAACGATAAAATAAGAACAGACGTAACTTTTACCGCTCTTTTACCATTCTTAATTCAATAACACCGTTGAATAATTTATTTTGACTACAGAAAATATTTGTTTGTATTTTCTATCGAACCTTTTTGGTATTATAATTTCTTTTAAATGCACGTTACTGAACGTACAGTTAGGTCCTACCTGCGGAATAGTTTTACTGGTATTACACATAGGTATAAGTTAAAAGAATTATATTATTATCTGTGGTATTATAAGTATATCTTTTTTTTTATCCCTGACTCCTTGACATAGGTACCTCCATCAACTTTTTACAATAAATTCTTTTTGTTTCTGTTTTCAAAATGCAAGTCATAAGGCAACTTATTTACACTTAAAATAGGTATGACAGATATATAACATAGATGCGTACCTGATACAAATTACATTAATAAATTTATAGCTTCGGTAGCTTATTGGTTAAGGATTTAATATCTTACTATTTATATTTCACGGATTCAATATTTCAAATCGTACACGTGAACGCGAACGCGTTATGTACTTATTTGTGTTTTTTTTATTAAACTTTTATTTACTGTTTGTTAATTTCTTTAATTATTGCATTATTCAGAGCAGAGAATCGAAAAAAAATGGCGCGCATTGGAAGAGGCCAATGTCCATCAGTGGACTGCGGTTGGGCTGATTGATTGGATTATAATATTTATAAGTGTGAAAAATTCAAGCCACTGTGACGTTTGCTAGTGTTCCAAAACCGTGTTCAAATATACTATTACATACAACAAATATATTTACAAACATAGATATAATCACGCCTTTATCCCCGGAGGGTTAGGCAGAGGTGAATTAACACCCACATTTCACCAATCATTGAATTTGGTTCCACGTACCTAATAGGGGGTGAGCTTATTGCCATCTTTCGAGCACTAATTATTGACTCAAGTCATGCGACTGGGCTGAGTCTGGATGTATATTATAGATAGATAGATAGATAGATAGATAATTCTTTATTGTACACCAACAGATTTACAGTAGGACAAGTAGGTAGCATCTATACAGTTCAATGTACAATGGGCGGCCTTATCGCTTATATATCTGTCTGATGTTAAACAGCCCTATTCCTTAGTCCCCTTGTACGATGTCGCATGGGAAGAGATGGAGTGGTCCAAATTCCACGTGGCTGTATCCATATTTAGTGTAATATAAATAATAAAAGCGTGTTAATAAGATAAAATTATTATAAAAATAATTGAAAGTCCCGGTTAGACAGTGAAAGTGGAGTTTCATTATTCATAATTAGATTCTAGACATTGAATATCCTAATTTGTTATATTTTCGGCAGTTAATGCGGATATTACACATTAAAAAAAAAATTTAATAAAAAAATAATTCCAAAACCAATTCTACATTTTGAAATAGTTCCCGTTGGCCCCACACTAGGCAAGCCTGTCTTGTGAGTACCGTGACGATTGCCTAACTCAGTTTCAGTGCTCGGTCATCAACATTAATGTAAACACACTTACAAAAATTTGAAGGAGGAAATAGGATATATAATGCATTAAATATAAGGTTATGTGTATGTACTATATTTTATGTATATACATATATAAGCAAATACTGGACAAATAATAATGATACACACTACAAATTCGGAACAAATAGGTATTCAACTTAGCGCAGTAGAAGGATTTCTGTAGCCTGGTATGTCAGTGAAGTACCTAAGTCAGAATTATAACTGTGTATATCGTGATTTCACACTGATCCTGACGTTTCCGTTGATTTTCTGCAGTGGTGATCTCGAATATTGGCAATTCCTTCAAACCTACTCCTACCTGCGATATATGGTATCCGCCATACCTCTCTAACCTATACCTATCTATTCATATGGAGGCGCGCAGTGTCCACTACTGAGCCCGTGCAATTTGACTTTGTTTGTTGTCTGTGTAACTAGGATAAGTAACGGAGAAAGAATATAAGTGTCACCACCCCATCTCATCTGAAGAGTGTCGTAAGAGGCGACTAACGGAAACATACGCAGACGATATCACTATGAAAGAAGGAAAACTCGAAATAAAACCCTGTACCAACCCGTCAGGACGGTGTGGAAACATCAGTAACAAAATAATACCAAAATAAACGGGATATTTACCATGTTTCATTGTTTTGAGTTTCCGATATTTCGGCGCTGTTACAAGCAAGCAAGCAAGGAATCTCAAAACAATGAAACGTGGTAAATATCCCGTTTATTTTGATACTGATGTGAGTGACCATGAAAGTTTAAATACCTATATTATGTGGAAACAGTAGGCCAAAGCTTCCCAACACTGGGACATGATTAGTCCAGCATTGGACTGCTGATAGATTAGGTTAGAAGGCTAAGAAGGGCGCGGGGCGGAATGGAACTTTAGCCTCTATGGTTATTTTTTAATAACCACCCAGAAATCACCCAAAAATGCTACCCAAAAATCTAATTTTCTTCTTTTCTTTTTTTTTTGAACTTTCGGTATTTTCTTATGAATGTTGCTAGTGTGAACTTCGGGATTAATCGTTTTAGTTCTTGACTATTAAAAAAATGCTGATATTGTATTTTGCGTATTTTTTGACGCAAATACTACATATAATCACGCCTTTATCCCCGGAGAGTTAGGCAAAAGTGAATTAATACCTACATTTCACCAATCATTGAATTCGGTCCCACGTAATAGGGGATGAATCTATTGCCGTATTGCGGGCACTAATTGTTGACTTCAGCCATGCATCTGAGACTGAGTCTGGGCTGTATATATCTATCAAGTACTAAAACATTTAAATTTGATTATAAGTAACTACATGCTTGTTTATGGTTTTCAGATGGCACACACCTATCTATATTATATTAAATTCCTTGTCTCTATGGTCCGTTGGTTTTAAATTATAGATTACTTGAACATTGTTACGTAACTTTTTACTTATGAATATTGTCGAAAATATACGAAAATATTACACTTAGAAATAAAATTAATTTTAACTCATTGAAATGTTACCTAAGTAGGTAACATATCACAATTTTTTTCATGCTTAAGACACTATGAACTCATTTTGTATTCTTAGTCATCATCATCATCATCTAAGCCTACTAGCCTAGCGAGGCTTTTACGTACAACTAGCCCATCCCAGCCCACTGCTGGGCTATATAGGTCTCTCCCAATGTTGGGAGGCCTATTGTTTCCGCGCTTCACAGACAGTTTGGTGCAGGGTTTTATTTAGTTCTGTATTTTACCGTCTGTACCATGGTGAGTGTTCTGATGAGCTCTTCCAATTAGTCTCACCCTCCCCGTTCCTACACAGGACAACAGGTCTTAGATGTCATCCGCACACGGTGCAGAACATCCTATCAAGAACCAAGCGGTTCGGTAACTCTTTCCTCTGTCGCACCATTAAGGCCTGAAACTCATTACCAGCTCACGTGTTTCCAACTTCCTACAGTTCCGGGTCCTAAAGCGGGGCGTGAAAAAGCATATGATGAGACCGTCAAGCTGAGTGTCACCATTATCACACGGTATGTGTAAGTAATGGTGACCCTCTTTTCTGAGACTTTGCCTTCAGCTTACCATCAGTTCTATATAATAAAAAAGTTTTCCTTCTCTCGCAGTGATATCGTCTGCGTATGTTTCCGTTAGTCGCCTCTTACGACAACCTTCGGATGAGATGGTGTGGTGATACTTGTATTCTTTCTCCGACACCATTCGGATAGCCTGTCTGAATAAATAATTTAATTTATTTATTATTTATTCGAACAATTATAGTCCACAAACCCAAGAAAGCAAAACCACTGTCACCAGTAATACCACAGACGATGCTAAAAAAAAATTAAATTTTAGACTTTAACTATAGACATAAAAGTCCAAAATTATAACTTTTTTTTGGACAATGCCGCGTGGTTCTCGGCAGAATAGAATTTGGGCCACCCCATTACTTCCCATGCGGTGTCGTACAAGGCGACTAAGGGATAGGGCTGTTTAACACCAGACAGATAAGATGCATTGCTCGAGTCAACAATAAGGCCTGGAAGATGGTAATAGGCTCACCCCCTATTACGTGGGACTGAGTTCAATGATTGGTGAAATGTAGGTGTTAATTCACTTCTGCTTAACCCTCCGGGGATAAAGGCGTGATTTTATGTATGTATGTATGAAAGAAAAATATCATGAAACCCTTTTCATTAAATTTTCGACTATAACCGCATAGAAATAAACTCTAAAATTTTATGCTATTATTAGCAGTCTCTGTGTTATGACAGTGGTTTTTCTTTAGTAGCGGGTCCTGAGGCAGCCGGGGTGTGCGGTATATACAAGAGACAATCTCACTCTCGGCAACTAATGAGTCTTATAACTAGACGGCGTGCGGTTTTTTCATCCTTGGGGATTACCGCACTATAAAAGGTCCCAGTCGCCTCTGAGCCCTAACTAGTACCTACCTAGGTATTTTATTGATAATTTTAGTCGGCAGCGCGAGTGTGACACCCCTGGTGTTGCATACGTCCATAGGCCACGGTAACCGCTTCCCATCAGGTGGGCCGTGTGCTTGTCTGCCAACTAAGTGGTTTTAAAAAAATTGTACTCAAAGTTACTACTTACCTACGTTGTAAGTAACCGCGTGGTTCCATGTATTGTAAATTGGTATGATTACATGTATGTGTGTATGTAAAAGACCTATAGTGTAGCTATGTACATGTAATCATAATGATCATAATCATAATCATAATAATCATAATCATAATCATAATCATAATCATAATCATAATCATAATCATAATCATAATCATAATCATAATCATAATCATAATCATAATCATAATCATAATCATAATCATAATCATAATCATAATCATAATCATAATCATAATCATCATTTATTTGTGGAACATAGGTTAGTTACAGATCTTATAATAATGTTAGAATGTCCTCTATATTCTACCATATTGTGTGATGTACAAATATTTTTTAACTAGCTGACCCACCCCAGCTTCGCCCGGGGTATATTTTGAAGCTTCATATCCCTTTGAGCCCGTATGTTTTAGTCTTCAAAATATGTATGAAAAATTGCCGAATTTGTTAACATTTATTATCAATGCTCCGCACCCTTAAGTAGTAGCGTGATGATATATAGCCTAAAACCTACCTCGATAAATGGACTACCCAACACTGAAAGAATCATTCAAATCGGACCAGTAGTTCCAGAGATTAGCGCGTTCAAACAAACAAACTCTGCAGCTTTATAATATTAAGTATACATTTAGAACTATGTATGTCAATTCATGCAATGTCAACGAATTATTAGTCTCAAAAAATGTCAAACAATTAAATAAGTTATGTCAATGACAGCAGTAAAATAATAAAATAAGAAGAAAATTAAGTCAGAAATTAAAACATAATAAAAAATAATGTTAAATTAAATGTCTTTGTCACTGAGATAATCATTCATTGAGTGGTATGCTTTATCGAGCAAGAATGTGTGCATTTCTTTTTTAAACATTACCAAGTTTCGCTAGATTTTATGGCTTTAGGTAGTTTGTTGTAGATCTTGGGTGCCATTACAAAATATACTTTTATGTAGTATGGCCGTTTTGGCTGGCACTAGGCATAACTTGACGGATGTACGACAATTCAGACAATTGTATTACAACAATTCACAATGCAACTCCAAACTTTAATTGCCTATTGACATACTGAAGAGGAACTGACAGCTGATCTCAAAGAATGAGGTTATGTCTCACAATGCATTCCAGCGATGTGAACTCCAGTTTGAAAAAGATTCCACATTCTAGAATCTATACTGAACACAAGCTAGTTAAGGGGCGTTCAATTATTTATTGCGTAAGCACTAAAGGGGGGAACTGCTGCTAATTTTTACCCGACAACGGCGACGCCAAAGGAGGCATATGATTTTGAGAGGCTATGTATATATATTATGTATGTAGGTTCATCTGTTCCCTCATAGCTCCTCAACTACTTATTAGAACTGGACAAATAAGGTATCATTAGAAGCGTCTTGGTCGTCTGCTGGTTATAGGCTATATAATGTGTCACTAAATCTAATGTGGCGCCCTCTAGCGGTCATAAAGTAGTGTGTTACACTATTAACTTGAGATAAATATGCCGTTTGGTATCTAAAAGGGCTTAATTAGCACATTACAAATATGTATAAATTATAGCCGATGCTTACCCCAAAATAATTTAAATAAAAAAATAAGTTTAAAACTAAAACCCAACTACTAAAAAAGTATTAAACAAGAACATATCAAGGCTAGCCGTGGTCGTATATATGCCACTTAGTCTAACAAAACAATACATTCTAGGGATTTTTATTGATGACATGGGGGTAGGGGGGTGTCTAGATAGTGATTAAGTAAGCACTAGTTATTTACTTTTTTACACATAATATAGGATGTATTACCCATACATTAAATTAGGTACCGTAAAAAAAAAGTTACTTATATGCAATGTTTACGTAAGCATGGGGGGAAGTTAGAGTTTTACTTACTTTTGCTGACATGGGGGATGGCGGTTAAATAATTGTAATAAATCTGCTTTTTTGACGTGGGGATAAATAATAAATCTAAGTACTTATGTAACACTTGAACGGCCCCTAAGCTGTTCTTGCTTCGATTCTAGTAGCTATCGGTATAAAATTAGAATACCTTGTTATTTATTAATGTAGGTATACCTATGCCAGTTATTTCACTTCAAGTATATAGCTTTTTTGGCAATCAGCTCGTGCTAGGTACCTACAGTTGCAGTCGTCAAAAGATATAAGTAGGTATTCATCTTTTTATACAACATTGTATTGTACGACTGTAGCATAAGGGACTATTCACACTTATTCAGCTCCATTTGCGTTTCGCTGAACGATTTTGGTCACACTTATACAGCTCTGCTTCATCAGCCGCGTACTGCGTCGTAAGAATGAGAAAAGCCGTCAAAGCGTCCTATCTTCGCTGAAGCGCTTCTTTCTACAACGTACGTCTACGCCTACCTTTATTTTATGTGCGCAATATACCCACGAATGCCCCCCACTACCGAGGCCAGTGGGGGAGGTTATGTAGGACTTAAACCGAATAAAACGCACGCCGACTGTGTGGGCTGCAGGTTGCCGGAAGTGAGATTATCTGAGACATTTGTCACGCACAGCGCACGCCTACCTTTATTTTATGTGCGCAATATACCCACGAATGCCCCCCACTACCGAGGCCAGTGGGGGAGGTTATGAACGGACTTGAACAGACTAAAACGCAAGCAGACTGTGGGCCCTAGGATACCGGAAGTGAGATTATCTGAGACATTTGTCACGCACAGCGCACGCCTATCTACGTGTGCAAAATTTCAAATTGATCATAAAATTGTCATTTATCATAGATATCTTAGGAAAGTTGCACACGCAAGTATCAAGAGCGTATTGACAACTCATTGACGTTTGATTGACAAAGTTGAAGGGATTGACATAGTTATAATCATATTATCAAATCTTTTATACTCGTATAGTTCAACTTGATATTTTGCACACGTGTCATCTCGTAGTTTATCATGCTTCGCTTGGGCCCTTGATATTTACGTATGCAAATACTGATCAGACGTTTAAAGGTTGGTGGAAATTAAATTAAATCGTTTTTTTTCCATACCACTTAGGTGGCAGACAAAGAAAGTGGTTACCGTGGCCTATGGACGTGCTGCCAACCCTGTAAAAGACTGCCAACCCTGAAAGTTTCTGTGCCGTCAGTGTAAAAGACAAAGCAGGACAAGCTTTTGGTCTTTCCACTGACAGCACAAAAACTCTCAATTGAGCTCTGGCTACCCTACTCACCGCCGGGAACACAACACGAGGTTATTATGGCCGCGGTATTCTGTAGGGTGGAGGTATTCCCCAGTCAAATTGTTCAGTGCTCAATTGGAGGGAAATACCATCGTATCCTACCTCCTCGAAAAAACAATTATACATTCATTAACTAACAATTATAAAATCATCTATTGCATGAAATACAGTGAAAAAGTACTTTATTTATTCATTTATTTGCATAATAGAGTCATAAGAAGTTGTTTTGTCGCTAAAGTGTCTTATTCAATATCTTTATAATATTCTACAACATTCTACACAAACGCTGTATGAACAGTATAAACAGCAAGCATAGCTTATGTAGCTTGTTTTAAGCATTCTAGAAAGCCGATAAACATGCTTTGATACTTTTTTTTTGTAAATACATACATATAAACACCCAGACCAATGCAAATATACATATTCGTGCATACAAATATTTGCACTGAGCAGGAATCGAAACCCGCGCCTCCTATACAGCAGTCGAACGTTCAACCGCTACGCCACAGAGGCCGTGATTGACAGAATTCGTGATTCATAGAATTCCTGTATGCTGCATGTTGTATGCTACCTTTTTTTTTTGGATGCCCCCACTACTGGGGCCGGTGGGGGAAGTTATGTCGGACTCGAACTGACTAAAACGCACGCAGACTGTGTGGGCTGCATGTTGCCGGAGGTGAGAATATCTGAGAAAGATCCCTCGCACCCCGGCCGTGTTGTATTCTACCTGCTTATAATATTTCTATTCATATACATTTATTTGCATAAATGTGTTATACAGGTGTTAGGTACAATAGTTTTGTGCAGCGCATTTACCATTTTCTGGCCTGCAAACGTTAAATTACGCAGTATAGGTACGACTTTATACTACAATTACAATATAAAATTAGTTCAGCAGATGCAAGTCCATTGAATTCTTCAATCAAAACATATAGTAAATGTATAGGAATGTCAGAACATATTATAAAATGCATAAAAACAACATACATACATACATATAATCACGCCTTTATCCCCCGGAAGGTTAGGCAGAGGTGAGTTATCACCTCCGCCTACACAATTATTATTTTATTTATCTCCCCACATTTATTATTTGTGAAAAGGAATTAAAAAACATCTTAATATTAATATGAGTGCACTATGTTCTACTATTTAACACGGTGTACAAATTAAATTTAAAATATGGTTAGTTTATTTACCAAGAATATGATTAGTAGGTATGTATCATTAATTTAATATCGATTTATTTATACCATACTTAATTCATAATTATTAATAACCTTTATACATACTGTTAACTCGTCTAATACTACGATATTTGAATGCCGACGTAAACTCGTAGACTCGAGCCATGCACCTGAAGCTGAGTCTGGGCTGTATATAACTATCTGTCTGATGTTAAACAGCCCTATCCCTTAGTCGCCTTGTACGACACCGCATGGGAAGAGATAGGGTGGCACCAATTCTACTCTGCCGGGAACCACGCGGCATGCAAATTTGTGAAAAATATTACATGTCAATATGAAAAAATATATTTATTCACTTCCCTTACACTTTTCAAATTCCTCTATCGTATAAAGGCATTTTTCTATGAGTCATGTTTTCAACTTTCTCAGAAATTTAAAGGTTGACAGTTGCCTCAAGTATTTAGGTGTTGCATTATAAATTTTTTTTATACCATTTAGGTGGCAGACAAGCACACGGCCCACCTGATGGAAAGCGGTCACCGTGGCCCATGAACGTTTGCAACACCAAAGGTGCCACACTCGCCCTGCCGACCCTGTAAGCACAGAGTTTCTGTACCGTCAGTGTAGAAGAAAAAGCAGGACAAGCCTTTAGTCTTCCCACTGGCAGCACAAATTCTCCAGTTAGCTCTGGCTACCCTACGCTCCGCTGGGAACACAGCACAAACTTTTTAAGTATAGGGCCGTATTCGGGACTCTGGGCAAAACAATTCTATCCTGATGTCTAGTGCTCTTCAGATAAATCTCATGTGCCTTCGAAAAGAAGTTAGGATATTGCCTATCAAACTTCGTATATGTACACGCAGGGAAGGGTGAGGAGATTCTTTTTTGAGAAAAAAAAGCCTACAGGAGTGCCATGGTGCAGCTCCACATATAGCTTATTACACACATAAAAGCACATAACTTTTTGGCAAGTAATTGATATATGCCAATGTCAAGTAATATAGTAGTAGTAATATAAGTATATATATATATAAAATGTCTTTAGAATTATTAATGGCGAGACGCCAAGGTCAAGTTTTTCAAGTTACGGTCCTCAGTAAAGTTGTGGGGACTTTACTAGAGGCTCCCTAGGGAGGTTTGGAACCAACACGAAAAGTCACAATTCACTGTAATTTGCCACTTTCCACACTTGTGTGCGTTCTCAAAGATACTATATCTAAATATCCACCATTTTTATACATAAAATCTCGAATTCACACCAATTTTGGAAAATAAAAAAATACCGCGATGCGCCATTCTTCATGTTGGCGCCAAAACTCCAGCACATAACTTATTAAACTGTCAAACTACAACTGTCACATTTTTATTGCCGCTGTCATAAATAACAAGTTTAAAACTAAAACTCGACTAGGTACTGAAAAATCACGCTTTAAAAAAATAAGTTTAAAACTAAAACCCGACTACTGAAGAAGTATTAAACAAGAAAATATCTAGGATAGCCGTGGTCGTATGCCACTTTTCCCTACAATGTATTGTTTTGTAAGACTGTGAGTTACTGAACGACTAAGACGATACCTCTTTTGTCCAGTTCCAATTAGTGGTTGAGGAGCTATGAGGGAACAGATGAACCTACTTACATACATAGCCTGTCAAAATCATAACCCTCCTTTTGTTTCGACGCAGTCGGGTAAAAATTGAAATAAATCATAATTAAGGGAAAGGTTAAGTTATAAAACAATATGAAGATATTCATATGGCTTTATATAATGGCTATATAATTATATAAAGAGATATGCATACAGGTCAAGCTGATAATATTAAGTAAGTTAAAATGCCGCCATGTTTTTTATTTGTTTGTTAAAAATCTTAGACTGTTTCGCGAATACCACATGCTAATTTTGCCCGCGGTTCCGGTCGCGTGGATATCAGTTTTCGCGCTAAAATAGACCAATAACCATTCTCAAGGTCTAATCTACCAAATTTCATCAAAATCGGTTCAACGGTTTAGGCGTTCACGCGTAACATACGAACGACAGAGTTACTTTTACACATACATATAATCACGCCTATATTCTTCGGTACCACGTAATAGGGGATGAGCCTATTGCCGTCTTCCGGGCACTATTATTGTTGACTCGAGCCATGCATCTGATGCTGAGTCTGGACTGTATATATCTGTCTAATGTTAAACAGCCCTATCCCTTAATCGCCTTGTACGATACCGCATGGGATGAGATGGGGTGGTTCAAATTCTACTCTGCCGGGAACCATATTAGCACAGTATATGGGGTTCTTCAAAAGGGGCATTAGGAGGTTTCTTTAGGGTCAGCAGTGCGAGTGTGATGCCCCTGATGTTGCATACGTCCATAGGCCACGGTAACCACTTCCCATCAGGTGGGCCGTGTGCTTGTCTACCACCTAAGTGGTATAAAAATACGAGTTACTTCTGCATTTATGATATTGTATAAATTAAAATTCAAATATTTTTAACAGATTCTATCGCGATTTTATGTTTTAATTTTATTATATGGTTACACTGATCCTGGGGTTTCCTACCTAAATATTAAAATAACAACCATCACGATGCAGAAACCGTAAAAATAGTTTTATTAAGATTAAATTTTTTGCATTCGCTGTTGTTATAAAACCAGGCCTTAACTAATATAGCAAAAATAATACTATTACACCCAATGATATATTAATTTTCTTCACGATAGTTAGTTTTCAGGTAATTTTTTATATTTAATGTTTGCGCCATTTTTGATATATATACCACTTAGTTGGCAGACAATCACACGGCCCACCTGATGGAAAGTGGTTACCGTGACCTATGGACATCTGTAACACCAGAGGAGTCACAGTCGCGCTGCCAACCCTGTAAGTACAGAGTTTCTGTGCCGTCAGCAGAAGACAATGCAGGACAAGCCTTTAGTCATCCCACTGACAGCACAAATTCTCCAGTGAGCTCTGGCTACCCTACTCACCCACTGGGAACACAACACGAAGTTATTATTGCCGCGGTATTCTGTAGGACGGAGGTACTACCCCAGTCGGACTGCTCAATCGGGCGGAAATACCGCCGGGTCCTACCTCCTTCGCTACTCAGAAGACTCAGGTTCGGTGCCCACTCATTGTTATATTTGCATTGGGTCTGGTCATGTCTCTGTTCTACCGTGGCCACCAGTTGCCATACCAACATCTATGGCAGTTGTCACGGGTGGTTGGAGACCCAAAAAGTTCAACGACAGGTCTAGCTGCAATGCTTCGAGATCGCCTTTGGGTTTTGGAGTTCAGGTAGCAATCGCTTTACAGAAAATATTCGACCAAATCCGCAGTTAGACTTGGAAAGCGGACCCCAGACTCACTTCGGATGTGACTGGTATGAACGGTAAGATTCATATCATTTATTTGCGAAAATGGTTACATAAGGTGATTACATGACATATTAACCGGGCACTTGGCAATAGGCTCGCCACCTATTACATTGGGACCTAAACATAAACCGGCGAAATGTGGGTGCTAGCACCTCTGCCTACCCCTTCGGGGATATAGGCGTGAGTTTATGTTATGTTATGTTATGACATATTATTTTTTTAACAGCCAAATTCCGCCTCAAGTCATGCAAATATGGATGGGTTCTTAATGGTATAGTTTAGAAAACCATATAGATACCTTTTTTTTTTTTTACATGCGCAAAATCCCCACGGATACCTCCCCACCGGAGCCGGTGGAGGAGGTTATGTCGGACTCGAACCGACTAAAACGCACGCCGCCTGTGGGTCGCTTTGGTTGCCGAAGGTGAGGTTGACAGGCATATCCCTCGCACCCCGGCCGACCCAGGGCCATCTCTCACGATCTGGCCCTCTTCTCGGGTGTGGGGACTACAGAGTCCCCAACTCGTCCCCGGAAACGGGGAGATCATATAGATACCTACACAACCAATCATAATCATTAGAAATACATGCAAACACAATGAAATTTAAGTTATACTAAATTAAAAAATACACAATAATTTTCAATTTTCATAATATTAGTAACAATTTCAATAGATTTTGTAAAGTCATACTGAATAAAATTTCGAGAATTATGTCAAGTCAATATTTTAAGCAACAAACAACACTATTATGTCACGATTAAGAAGAGAGAGGTGGCAGACAAGCACACGGCCTACTTCATGGGAAGAGGCTACCGTGGCCTATGGACTCATACTCGTGCTGCTGACCCTGAAGGAACCTTGTAAATCCCCTCTTGAAAAATTCGCGGAGTTAGCGTATTTTGTTTTTGTTAATCTCCCGGTTCTACTTAACCGATTGCGATCAAACTCGAGCAAGATTTGATATCACACAAAGATCTATTTTAATGCACTAAAAAAACCGCATCAAAATCAGGTTAGTAATTTTTGCGTCCATTGCGGACAAACATGCAATAATTCCAGATGTACAAACATTTGTGAATCTGAAAGTTATATTTATGGCAGAATGGGGAGATACCACACCTGTGTCTACCCTTTATAAGATGTACAGTCGTGATTATGTTTATAAATAACACACTCTTATAAACTGTATGAACATGGAGAAAGAATACAAATATCATCACCCCATCTCATTTTTTTTATACAACTTAGGTAGCAGACAAGCACACGGCCCACCTGATGGAAAGTGGTTACCATGTCCTATGAACGTGTGTAACACCAGTGGAGTCACATCCGTGCTGCCGACCCTGTAAGAACAGAGATTTTGTGCCGTCAGTATAGAGGACAAAGCAGGACAAGCCTTTGGTCGCCACACTGACAGCACAAAAACTCTCCAGTGAGCTCTGGCTACCCTACTCACCGCCGGGAACACAACACGAAGTTATTACAACCGCAGTATTCTGTAGGGCGGAGGTACTTCCCCAGTCGGAATGCTCAATTGGGCGGAAATACCGCCGTGTCCTACCTCCTCAAATTGTCTGATCCGAAGTATGTCGAAAGAGGCGACTAACGGAAAAATACGCAGACGATATCACTGCGAGAGAAGGACAACTTGAAATAAAACCCTGTACCAAGCCGTCTGACCAGTGTGGAAACTGTAGGCCAAAGTCGCGGGAAAGAAGCGTCGGTAGCTTAGTAATTAAGGAGTCGACCTTAAGATCGAGAGGTCCCGGGTTCGACTCATGGCTATTACACTACCGGCGTGAGCCCTCTCCTAACACAAGCAATTTAGCTTAGCTAGATGGGTTAGAGGTAATATTAGTGTTTTTTTTATATAGGATACGCCAACTTGACTTCACCTCGCCTGATGGTAAGCTAAAGACTCTTTTTTGCCGCACCACCAAGACTCTTTTTTGCCGCACCGCCAAGACCTGGAATTCATTACCAGCTCATGTCGTCCGTCCGAATTGAGCAGTCCGACTGGGGAAGTACCTCAACCCTACAGAATACCACGGCTATAATAACCTCGTGTTGTGTTCCCAGTGGTGACTAGGGTAGCCAGAGCTCACTGGAGAGTTTTTGTGCTATCAGTGGGAAGACCAAAGGCTTGTCCTGATTTTGTGTTCTGCACTGAAGGCACTTAAAATCTCTGTTCTTACAGGGTCGGCAGCATGGATGTGTCTCCATTGGTGTTACACACGTTCATAGGCCACGGTAACTACTTTCCATCAGGTGGGCCCTGTGCTTGTCTGCCACCTAAGTGTTTAAAAAAAATGTGTTTTCATTCTTCCTACAGTCCCAAGACCTTTAAGCGAGGCGTGAAAAAGCATCTGATGAGGCCGCCAAGCTGAGTGCCACCATAGTAACAATACTCAGTGTATGTAATGGTGACCCTTTTTCCTGAGACTTTGGCTTTAGCTTACCATCAGGCGAGGTGAAGTCTAGTTGGCGTATCCTATATTTAATATACATCATAACAACATAACATAAACTCACGCCTATATCCCCGTAGGCAGAGGTGCTAGCACCCACATTTCGCCAGTTTATGTTTAGGTCCCAATGTTATAGGTGGCGAGCCTATTGCCATTAACCGAGCACTTATAAACCTGCGATAAATACACACATAACTTCGAAAAGACCTCGTCTCAGCAGTCCATTGTCCATACCACTAGGCTATACATATGTATATATATTATTTAAAAAAGCCTCCCAACATTGGAAGAGGCCTGTGTCCAGCAGTGGACTCCTGATAGGTTTATTGGTTGAAATAGCACACAAAACTAAAATATTGTTTGATAAAATACGCTGACACTTTAACACAGCGCTCGCCGGCACATTTCGTAACCGGGGTCATATTTCGACAGCTCGCTTATCGTGGAGTCGCGAATTGATAAAGTTTCTTACTCAAGGTTTCTCGATATATGATACTTCATACATACATATAATCACGCCTTTATCCCCGGATGTTAGTTAGAGGTGAATTAACAGCTACATTTCGCCAATCGTCCCACGTAATAGGGGGTGAGCTTATTACCGTTTTCCGGGCACTATTATTGACTCAAGAAACGCATCTGTGCTGAGTCTGGGCTGTATATATATATATCTGATGTTAAACAGCCCTATCCCTCAGTCGCCTTGTACGACACCGCATGGGAAGAGATGGGGTGGTTCAAATTCTACTCTGCCGGGAACCACGCGGATTTATGAGACTTCAACTTTTTCATAGAATATATTCTTTTGTTAGACTAAGTGGCATATGACCATGGCTATCCTTGATATTTTCTTGTTTAATACTTTTTATAGCGTAATTTTTCAGTAGTTGGGTCTTAGTTTTAAACTTAATTTTTTATTTATAATATTTTAGGGCAAGCAACGGCTATAATGTAGGTAAATATATTTGTAATGTGATAAATAAGCCTTTTCAGATGATACCAAACAAGGCATATTTAACAAGTTCATTGTTTAACATACCACTTTATGACCGCTAGAGGTCCATCCAATACTCAATCCCATAGCCCATAATTTAGTTACCATCGCGGACACAGCACCGCACAGCAATAGTCTCTGCACCTGACGGGGACCATCTCCCGGTGTATCATATTGTGCGCTCTGGGATGATATTCCTAGCATATTAAATTCTCATAGAAGGGCCTCTACGTCTTGGTTTCGCCCCGACGCACGCCTTCCAAAGTCCCGAGAGTCATGGAACCGAGAAACAATAAATAATAATCATCTCCGTTGTGATCAGATGGCAGTCGATCCTGGAGAATCGACATACCAATCGCAAATAATAAACGGACCCCAGAATCAGCGTCCTCGGGGGTGACAGGTGGAGCCGCCTGGTCAGGTCGCGGCGGCGGCGCGTCTGGCGCGCCTCCCCGTTTTCCGGGAACGAGTTGGGGATTCTATAGTCCCCACACACCCGAATAGAGGGCCAGATCGTGAGAAATGGCCCTGGGTCGGCCGGGGTGCGAGGGATATGTCTGTCAACCTCACCTTCGGCAACCAAAACGACTCACAGGCGGCGTGCGTTTTAGTCGGTTCGAGTCCGACATAACCTCTCCCACCGGCGCCGGTGGGGAGGTATCCGTGGGGACGTTGCGCACGTAAAAAAAAAAAGAATCAGCGTCCTAGTCATATTACAAGCTAGTTAATGCAGTCTAGTCTATTGTAAAGCTTCGGTGTGGACCATGTGTTGTACTGGTTAACCTCGACCTGTCTGACGTCATTGTAATTGATGTATACACAACGCACGCCTTGTTTTGCCTTTATTTATTAGACGTAATACTAGTAATGGTATGTTAGTTGTTGTTTTTTGTTCTTCGGTCGCTTTGAGTCTACAGTAGCGAGTTGTAGGAGGTAGGACACGGCGGTATTTCCACCCAATTGTGCAGTCAGACTGGGGAAGTACCTCCGCCCTTCAGAATACCGCGGTTATAATAACTTCGTGTTGTGTTCCCAGCGGTGAGTAGGGTAGCCAGAGCTCACTGGAGAATTTATGCTGTCAGTGGGATGAATAAAGGCTTGTCCTGCTTTGTCCTCTACACTGACGGCACAGAAACTCTGTACTTACAGGGTTGGCAGCGCGACTGTGACTCCTCTGGTGTTACAAACGTCCATAGGCCACGGTAACCATTATCCATCAGGTAGGCCGTGTGCTTGTCTGCCACATAAGTGGTATAAAAAAAATGATAGATGTTGTTTTTTGTTCTTCCGTCGCGTTGAGTCAACAATAGCGATAACGGCGGACGGCAATAGGCTCACCCGCTGTGACGGAATTTAATGATTGGTGAAATGTGGGTGTTAATTCACCTCTGACTATCCGAAAATATAATCTGGTGGGCTGTATGCGTTTCCAAAGATTCCGCCAGCAGCTCAGTAAATGTTTATAAAATTATTATGCCGAGTCACCCAAAACTGACCTGGCTAGTAATGCTTAACCTTGTATTGTGCTAACCTACGGTTAAGGACAAAATGTTGACTCCTTTAATCGAGATCAAACTAGTTAAACTGCATAGGTCTAACCGTGGTCAGTAGCACGATAATGACCTACTGTATTTTCTATAGAGATCTGAACCTCAGACAGGATGTGACGTCATTGTCTCAGACGGACATCATAAGTGGATAGTGTACATGCATACTCCTCATGGCACACATTAATTTTCATTTATCGTCACACTCCTCTGGAATGGCTATACCAAAGGTGTTTTCCCACCCTGTAATACCCAAACGAGTACCTAACACTGTTACTAGTTGGGCAAAAACTCCCAACTTTTTTATATACCGCTTAGGTGGCAGGTAAACACACGACCCAACTGATGGGAAGTGGTTACCGTGGCCTATGGACGAATGCAACACCAGGGGTGTAACACTCGCGCTGCCGACCATGAAGAACCTTGCCTTCGTACGCGGGCAGCTTGGCTTGCGATCCTTCGTAGCTCCCGCTGCCGCTCCCGCCCCGCCTCCTCCTTCACGAGCATTACTTGCTCGCAGAAGGAGGCGCCGGCCACACACGCATCCGCGCAGCGGACCTTCGCCACGAGCAAGGTGGAGAGCGTGAGAACCCTGGCATTAAGATCACTTTCATTTTTCATTTATTTATTATTTGTGAAACATAGGTCTTAACATTAATATCAGTGCACTATGTCCTACCATTTAACATGGTGTACAAATTAAATTTAAAATATGGTTAGTAAGTACATGTCCCCCATGAGCGCCGGCCTGGGGGTGACAGGTGGAGCCGCCTGTCACCCTGGCAGAAGCAGGCCGCGGCGGTGGCGCGCCCGGCGCGCCTCCCCGTTTCCGGGGTCGAGTTGGGGACTCTTTAGTCCCCATACCCGAGACGAGGGCCAGATCGTGAGAGATGGCCCTGGGTCGGCCGGGGTGCGAGGGATATGCCTGTCAACCTCACCTTCGGCAACCAAAACGACCCACAGGCGGCGTGCGTTTTAGTCGGTTCGAGTCCGACATAACCTCCTCCACCGGCTCCGGTGGGGAGGTATCCGTGGGGATTTTGCGCACGTGTATATGTATCATTATTCATCATTATTTCATTGCTGTTTTCATTTCTCTATTTCTTTTATCATATTGTCTTCTGTGCTTATGCAATGTAATCCTTAGCGGGATGGAAGAGATTAGTATCTCACAAACTCACAACACAGGGAATCCTTGTGTGGGATCTAGGGATACAACCTATGTATTTCATTGATTTCTGAGACAATAAAACATTTTTTTTTTTTTTTTAAATAAAAAATTCTTTATTTATAAAATCCTAGTTTATACATTGTTGGGGCTTCCCAGTAAGTAGTCATGGACACTTGTGATGGGAATGCCTCGCTCTTCCTGCGTAACATATTCTTGGATTTATTAAAAGTGATAGCTTAATCTAGACAGATGTGGAGTTAGTATGTGAATACTAATTTATATGTGTATTTATTTATCTATTGTTATTGATATTTATATATGTATATATGCTTATTATATGTATGTATGTGTAGGTGGGTGTGTGTGTGCGTATGCGTATGCATATGCGTGAGTGTGTGAATAAGTGTTAGTGTGTATGTGTGTATGTGTGTGTGTGTGTGTGTGTGTGTGTGTGTGTGTGTGTGTGTGTGTGTGTGTGTGTGTGTGTGTGTGTGTGTGTATGTGTGTATACGTGCAAATGTGTAGGTATTTACAAATAGAGAGATTAGCCATCTTACCTAAGTAATTCTTGTTAAAAGTTCTTCAACTTTTTCATAAGTAAGCGTGTTCAGCCATTTTGAAATGGAGACCTTGCAATCATGAAGTAACATGGGGTATAACTGAAGAATTTTATTTATCTTATTATATAAGTATGGGGCTTGGGCAACATACTGTCGTTGTGCAAACGCTGTACGCGTGGGGCAAGTGGTGGCTACCAGATAATTTCGTCTCTTCCTTAAAACATTATGGTCGTAAGGTAGGTGTTTGTGGTAGTTTAAAATTATGCACTGAATATATAGTTTACGAACTGATAGTAGATTGCTAATAGTGTACAATTCAGTAGTAGGAAACCTGTATGGTTTGGAGTGCATAACTTTGATTAAAGATCTTTGAGCCCTTTCAAGCTCCAAAAAGTTAGTTTTATTTGCCCCACCCCATACTGAGATGCAGTATATTATCACTGATTGTACCATAGCCACATAAATATTTTTTAGTACGTCTATACTCATCAATTGTCTTAATGATTTAAAAATCCAATTAAGTTTCCTAACTCTGCTCATGGTTAGTTCTAGATGTGCGTGCCAGGTCAATTTTTGGTCTATTATAATCCCTAGATATTTTACACTATCAACCTTTTGGATGAGTGGACATGTACAGTTTGTGGAGCTTGTATGTTGGTGATTGTGTAGTGAAATACTGAAACCAGGACTTGGCTGGGAGTTTAGGTAAGGGCCGAAACAGATGTAATTTGTTTTGAGGATGTTAAGGGTTAGGAGGTTATTGTTTAGCCATTCTGAAACCTTCACCAGTCCATCTTCGGCTAACTTTCTTGCCTCATCCCAGGTTTTACCAGAGAACACAATTGCCGTGTCATCAGCATAGGAGACTATCCTTCCTCCAACGCCACGAAGATTACATAGCTCATTCATATACACCAGAAATAACGTTGGACCAAGGACACTCCCCTGTGGGACACCAAAAATTACTTGCTCTTCTTCACTGGAATAACCATCAATTTTAACTGTCTGTTTTCTATTAGAGAGGTAGCTAGTGAACAAGGACAGGGCTATGCCGCGTATACCAAGCGATTCCAGCCTGTCCACAAGGATAGGTACAGAGACGATGTCAAATGCCTTTTTGAGGTCTAAAAAGACTGTCAAGCATTTAAAACCCTTATCAGTCTCCCCAGTAATTAAAGAGGTGAGTTCTATTATGGCATCTTGAGTGGAGCGGCCCACTCTAAATCCATATTGCCGTTCGGAAAGAATTTTGTAATTGTTTAAGAAGTTAATTAATCTGGAATTCAGTAACTTCTCAATTATTTTGGAAATAGAGGGTAAAACAGAAATAGGTCGGAAATTATTAATATCGTCTCTGTTTCCACCCTTATGGACAGGAGTAATTATGGATCGCTTAAGTACGTCAGGAATGATTCCAGTCTGGAAACACAAATTAGCTAAATTACAAATTAATGGTACCAAAAAGTTTTTTGATGACTTCAAAAAGTAAGTAGAAATACCGTCCCAACCCGGTGCGCTGTTGGAGTCTAAATTTAGCAGAATGGATTCAACTTCTTGAGGACAGGTTTCAAGTAGGACAAATGAAGTCAATTGTGAGTGGGGATGTACAATACCGGAGGAGGGACTTAGGGATTTTATATTTTCAGCAAGAGTTTGACCTATTTTAACAAAGTATTTATTAATATGGTTTACAGATAGTTGGGGACTCGGTTGTATATGAAGTAGGTCAGTGTTTGGGGTCTTGGGTGGCTTATACTGGGTAACTTCATTGACAGTGGACCAAAGTTTTTTAGGATGTTTAATATATTTAGTAATTTTATTTTTCAGGTAAGCCCTTTTTACTTTTTTTATTAAATTACAACAAACGTTTCTATAACGTTTATAAGTGATAGCTAATATATGATTTTGTGGGTCTAATTTTAGTTTCCTTTGCATATTATTGCGTAAAAGTATACATTTTAAGATCCCCGAACTAATCCAAGGCTTAATTGCTCTTTTACATTTAAAAGTTGGACAGGTTATGGTGTTTTTACTTATAGCGGCTCTTATCATTTCTATAAGTGCAGTCGCATAAATATTTGGATCTTTGTAAATATTAAAGTGGGAGACATCTGTGGAGATCAGACTTGTAAGTGCATTACCATAGTTTGTCACATTCTTATGTCTAGAGTATGTAGTATGTTTGTATTTATTAGTAACAAATATAGCGACCAAGTTATGGTCCGTCACAGTGGTGTCTAACACTGCAACATAGGCGGAGATTGAATTTCTATCTTGTCTTATCAGCACGTGATCCAGGCAACTGTCACTTCTGGTAGGTAGTGAATGGGCAGACATAACTCCGTGTAGGGAAGTAACACTTAAATAACTTAGTCTGTTGCTTCTTTCGTATGAGTTTTCTTTAGGGGATATTATAAGGTCGATGTTTATGTCGCCAAGGATTAGTAAGTTTTTGTATGTTTTAATAGTTTCAAGGTAAGAATCTAGCGAGTGAATGAAATTAGTGGCATTATGGTGAGATGGAGAACGGTAAATACCTAATATTAAATAGTTATTGATTTCTATTTGTAGTCCCGTGGCGTCAGTGAGGTTAAGTTCTTTAATTTTAGCGGTTAGGTTATTTTTTATGTATACTATAACTCCGTCGTTTTGGTTGAGAAGTTTGTTTGTTTGATATGATGTATAATTAGAAATTTGTGGGATATTTTTCAAATGGTTTAGCCTGCATTCAGTTAAAATAAGTACGTCTACTTCGATAAATAATTGGGACAGAGTTATTTGAAGGTCATCGATATTTTTATAAATACTACGGATATTTTGTGTTATAATAGAAAGATTAAAAATCAAGTGGCATAATTTAATTTTTAGGTCCTGAATATTACATTTAAATGATTCTATTGGTTTAATCTCGTCAATTTCTAGTAGGCTATTAAAACTATCCATTAGTATGTGGGTAAAGATAATTTAAGTTATAACAAGGTTGTAATATTTGTATAAATGGCTGTAATTGTTTTCTTTGTATTTGCTTAACGCACGTTAGTACACTAGTGATTTTAATGAATGGTATAAGGTTGATTTCAATGAGTGGGAGGTTAGATAAGCGTAGTAGTGTATGAATGAGTGTATTATGTGTGAAATTGTGTGTGAAGTTGTAATATTGTGATGAATATACGGGTGTAGTGTAATTAAATCTAATTGGTACAAAAACTGAGAGAAGATATAAAACTAACTTAAGTACTTGTAGACTAATCATAAGTATTTGCACTTTAAGATATTTGCATATAAATATGGGTATGTTGTAAAATATGGGAATGTTGTAATACTGTGAGGGATATAAGAGTGGATTGTACTTAAGTGAAAATGTTATTAAATTAATTATTATTAATTTAATATAGATTTATTTATACCATAAATCATGATTATTACGAGTTAACATTATGTATAAAGGTTATCCTTTATACATAATGTTAACTCGTCTAATTAAGTACTTTTTATTATTAATTGTATGCTGACATTATTTAAATTTGTATTACTACCTTTCAATATTTGTACACTGGTGACAGCAGAATATTATGGGCCTACAACCAACTTTGCAACAACTTTTATACAATATTCTTATAAATAAATGAATCTTATCTAATCTTATCTTATCAATATCGATGTTACGCTAACAGTACGTTTTATAGCAGGCTTATAAGTAAGTACTGCTTTCGTGATCATAATGACCATTTCGCAATACTTTCGGTTATAGCGTGCGTTCATTGTTACTTTCTAAGGGTTTCTATTTTTGGTACCGCAGTAGCGTAGTGGTATGGGTAATGGACTGCTGAGACGAGGTGTCGGCTTCGATCCCAGGTTTTACCATGTCACACATCAATGACTATTCGATGCTTTTCGAAGTTATGTGTGTATTTATCGTAGGTTTATAAGTGCCCGGTTAATGGAAATAGGCTTGTCACCTATTACATTGGGAGCTAAACATAAACTGGCGAAATGTGGGTGCTAGCACCTCTGCCTACCTCTTCGGAGGTATAAGCATGAGTTAATGTTATGTTATGTTTTGTCTATTTTTGGTTTACGGTCTAATGATTACTAATTGCCTCTAATGCTCTCCGATCCGAAGCCCGGAGGGATTTTAATATGTTAAGAACGTTCCAAAGAGCTCTTCCAATTACTCCCATCCTCTTCTTTTCTTACAAGACAACACGTACAGGACTTCCAAACAAAACATTCTATCAAAAATCTAAGAATTCTTTACCAGCACACGTGTTTCCTTTTTCCTATAGCCCCGGGTCCGTTACCTTTTTTTACGTGCGCAGAATCCCCCCGGAAACCCCACCACCGGAGCCGGTGGAAGTTATGTCGGGTTCGAAGTCAAACGGACCAAAACGCACGCCGCCTGTGGGTCGTTTTTGGTTTCCGAAAGTGAGGTTAACAGGCATATCCCTCGCACCCGACCCAGGGCCATCTCTCTCGATCTGGCCCCCCTCTCCTCGGGTGTGGGGACCACAGAGTCCCCAACTCGTCCCCGGAAATAGGAAAGCGTGCACGGCGCGGGGTCCCTTACCTTGAAAACTCATCTGATGAGGCTAGCTGAGAGCCACTATTGCAACATTGTATTGTAAAGTTGTGACCCTCTTTGAAGAGACATTGTCTTCAGTTTGCAATTTGCTAATCTACTCGGTATTATGCAGTTGTATTTAGCAATCCAATAATCCGAATGGTTTGTTCGACCTGTCGCTGTCTAGGATGAATCAGCCGACTGCCGCCGAAAGTCGACCGAGGTCAGAGTGATGAGAGCCTGTCGGTGCGAGATTTATCTTGATTTTACAATTGAGATGTCGTTGACCGGCACACCGGTGACCGACTGTACTGTGAGATAGGTTACGGTGGGTTCGTCCGCTTTCGTAACTGATTTTTGATAACCAGCTACGAAAAAAGAATGAGACACTGCTTAGCGTCCTTAAAAATCTATACCTAATAATATGAACTAATCGTAGTAATTCTACATCATTAGGGGCCATACATGTATTACGTAAGCAGATTTGAAGCGTCTGTTGCTTAGTGGTTAAGAATTCGGCCTTTCGATCGAGAGGTTTTATACAAATAATCACGCCTTTATCCCCGGAGGTATAGCCAGAGGTGAATTAACACCCAAATTTCACCAATAATTGAATTCGGTCCCACGTAGTCGGGAGTGAGTCTATTACCGTCTTCCGGGTACTATTGTTGACTCAAACCATGCATCTGTCTGATGTTAAACAGCCCTATCCCTTAGTCGGCTTGTACGACACCGCATGAGAAGAGATGGGGTGGTCTAAATTCTACTCTGCCTAGAACCACGTGGCTTTGCAACTTTATTTATTTGGCACACAAAACAGAAAACAATCAAAACTTTACAAGATATCATTAGAAGTTTCGGTTCCAGATTGAGTTCCAAAACATATGTACTCAGCATGACACAGTTAAAAAGCGTGCATTAAGTGTTACAATATAGTGCTTTTGTAAACTAAAGCAAATTTAAAAAAGAAAGATAATCTAGTTCTAATATAGTTCGCTGAGTTTCTTGCTGGTATCTGCTCAGTAGAACTAACCTACCGAACCAGCGAAAGAATCGTTTTCCAATGGTTTATTTTTACATTATTTAATATTTTTATATTATTTCTTGACATACCTAATTGTAAAATTTTGACGTTCATATGTGCTCTTTGTGTGCCTAAACTGAATAAATGAAATTGATGCTTTGATTGATTCTTTACATACTTGTCCACTAAAATAGTGGTCCAGTCAGGTGCCGTACCCAAGATTAAGTAAGGCTTGGCCTTAGATGTTGAAGTTGAGCCTTCTTTTATAAAATTGATTTGCAATGGAAGTTCGTAGCATTTATCGAAGCCGGAAAGGGCGTGATAGTATTAAAAAACTACATCCTGCTCTCGAATTCTTGCACAGAGCGCAAAATAGAATCGCAAACGTCAATAATTCTAAATAGGTACAATAATATGCGCATTTTATTTTCGCAATGCGCGGTATTTTAGTGTATTTCCGTTGTTCATAGACATGTTTTTTTGCTTTACTGTTTTAATTGCAATAGATACCCTATACGCTTGTAGAAAATTGTATTTATAATCAATTTAAAATAGTATAAGAACTATTTAAATACACTATGGTTTAATAATTTAAAAGTGAATAATATTTTATTTCTATTATTTATACAAATTCTTAATTGAATTATTACCCGACGTCTAATTAATTTTTTTTTTTTTTTTTGGTAAGAACTGTGTAACTTGAAGATAAAGATAAAGTCCGTCAAATACTACTCTGATGCATAATATTGTTTTCGCCATGGCACCAAAAATATACAACAAACTACCCAAAAACAAAAGAGACAACGTAACTACTTTTAAACAGGCACTAAGAAAATTTGCAGATTTTGGCAAAATCGTACAGTCAGCAAGAAAAATGCTAAAAGTCGAAAAATATTTCTTTTATGCTAATCGGTCTTATTTCATGTGGGGATCAAAAGACTCTAGAGACCATTTTGAGCTGAAAACCCATGACGTTAATTTTGTAGGGAAAAACAAAATATCAACTTAAAATTTAATCATCGCCAAATGACACTACTTCTTACTGTAATGGGAACTGTGAGAATGAAAAAGTATAATGAAACTCTTTTTCTTTAATTTTGGACTTTAAGCTCATTATTTTAAAGTCTAAAATTAAATGAATTTATATCAGTGTCCGTGGTATGACAGTGGTTTTCTTATGCAGAATCGAGGCGCAGGGCCAATGTTTTTGAATTCCAAAATCAAAATGCTTTTTGCAGAGAGAATGAAAAAGTATAATGAAACTCTTTTTATTTAATTTTGGACTTTAACGGTACAGAAATAAAGTGTAAAATTTAATGTCATAATTTGCAGTGTCTGTGGTATGGTCGACGGCGTCTCCACCGGGCAGTAGTAATAAATCTATTAGGTACTTACTACTGTTATTTTTTTTTTTAATACCACTTAGTTGGCAGACAAGCACACGGCCCACCTGATGGGAAGCGGTTACCGTGGCCTATGGACGTATACAACACCAGGGGTGTCACACTCGCACTGTCGACCATGAAGAAACCTTCTGATGCCCTTCTTGAAGAACCCCATATTGTAGGCGCTTGGATAGTACCTATGTAGTTTTATTTACGAAAATGTGTATGTATATATGTGTCCATCCATCTAAACCTTAACATTATAACAGTAGTGTGATAAATTGGTGTGAATGACACACTAAAGAAGGTCAAAGGAGATTGATATAGTTCACCATCTTTGTTGACCCCTATTTCAATACTTTTTGTACACAGAAAGAGATCTAGTTAGTTCAGACAAATAACCAACATAAAAAGATCTTACAATCGATATACAATGTTCAAGCCTGGGAACCTTTTTACACTGGTTATAAATAACCAGTGTAAGATGGACTATTGTGTGTTTAGATCTGTTGTCGTTGAGAGGTCTTGTTATATCAGTTAAATTTAAGTGATCTTTGACCTCTCCTGGCGCCACAGATAACGTTATTAATAGTTTTAATTACTCTTTATTATGAAAATATATAATTTTGATATCAATTGTTGCTAAGACAGGCTTGTAGGTGCGGTCACTTAAGTTGAGTCGAAACTCATAAATATACAGACGCCTTTTTACCCGACTACGACAAAGTAAAAGGAGGGTTATGATTTTGACAGGCTATGTATGTATGTTATGTATGTATGTAGGTTCATCTGTTCCCTCATAGCTCATCAACCACTAAATAGAACTGGACAAATGAGGAATCGTTAGAAGCATCTTAGTCGTCCACTGGTTATAGGCTATATAACGTGTCACTGAATCTAATGTGGCGCCCTCTAGAGGTCATAAAGTACTGTGTAAAAAAAAATAGATAAATATGTCGTGTTGGGTATCAAATGAAAGGGCTTAATTAGCACATATTAAACATGTATAAATTATACCTATTGCTTGCCTCAAAATAATATAAATACAAAAATAAGTTTTAAACTAAAACCCGACTACTGAAAAAGTATTAAACAAGAAAATATCAAGGATAGCCGCGGTCGTATGCCACTTAGTCTAACAAAACAATACATTCTAGGGAAAAGTGGCATACGACCACGGCTATCCTTGATATTTTCTTGTTTAATACTTTTTCAGTAGTCGGGCTTTAGTTTTCAACTTATTCTCATTGGGGTAGGCAGAGACAACATATTTGCACTTGCTACGATTCTGGCATGCTATTCCTCAACAGCATTAGTCCTATCAGGCGTTTGTGTATGAATCAAACAATAAATTAGCCTATTGCACACAACTACAGACTGTAGGCCTCTCCCAAAGTGTGCAAACTCGCGCTGCCAACCCTGTAAGCACAGAGAGTTTCTGTGCCTTCAGTGTAAAAGACAAAGCAGGATAAGCTTTTGGTCTTCCCACTGACAGCATCATAAATCTCCAGTGAGCTCTGGATACCCTACTCACCGCCGGGAACACAACACGAGGTTATTATGGCCGCGGCTTTGTGTAGGGCGGAGGTACTTCCCTATTCGGACTGCTCAATTGAATGAAAATACCACAGTGTCCTACCAACATTTTATTTTTTTAAATAAATAATATTAGAACCGAAATTACTAGTATGCCCTCTAACCCCTCCAGCTAAGCTAAATCGCTTATGTTAGGAGCGGGTTCATGTCGGTAGTGTAATGGCCAGGGTTTGAACCCGGGACCTGTCGAACGTAAGGCATACTCCTTAACCACAAATAGGTACAACAAATAGCCTTTATTTCCGATACATAGTAATAGTAATATAATTCGTATAAATAAATAACATCACAAAACTTAAACTCATTCCCGAAGGGGTAGGCAGAGATGCTAGCACCCACATTTCACCAGTTTATGTTTAGGTCCCAATGTAATAGGTGGCGAGCCTATTACCATTAACCGGGCAATTATAAACCTGCGATAAATACACAACTTCGAAAAGCATCGAAAAGTCATTAGTGTGTGCCATGGTAATACGTCATTGCCTAGTAATCACTCTATGCTGATACACCATGAAATTTTTGAGCATTGAATTAGTACGTACGTACGTAATGATTTCGTACGAAGAAAAATTAAAATCTCTTTGTTAGTATAAAGTTCAGATAATAGCTGATAACACCATTCTCTTGTAACTTGTTGGGTCAATCGTTATCAGAGAAACTGTCACAGTCTGGAACATCGACTTACAACGTTAACTTCATTTTAAATCGCGTAAAATATATTAACAGTTTGAATTTTGAAAAAAAAGAACGCGTAATTTCTATTTAAATTTGAATAAAAAAAAGGTGCAACATTTAAATTTTGTATAAAGAACGCGTAATTTTTGTTAAATATTCAAAACAGAAGCATAATAAATGCGTAATTTTATTTATCACCGTGTATAAAGTTATGAATTTTTATTTATATCGTTTTGTGAATATAGTTTTGAAGGTAAGTTAGATATTGATTTATTTTTCGTAACTATATCATCATATCTGCCTGCCTACCCATTCGTAATGAAACAGGCGTGAATATAAATACAGAATAAATGCAACGAGTGTACAAGCACTCGACTGGACGCTTTAACTAGCAAGTGAGAGGCCTAACAAAATGTAGATTTCGCAATCACGATATGCGCATACGCAGTGTGTCCATTGTTTGGTCACACCGGCCACACACAAACGAGATAAAATCTGTGAATTTAGATCATGTGACATACAATGCGGCATAGATCATCTGATTATAATTCTTGCTTATATATAATGTGATTATTTACATTTGACGGGAAATGCGGACGCTATTAACTTTGTGCAATTGTCATCTATTTTGGCGCAGCATGTGGTTGGCATCCGTCCGGGTTTCCCCAGCTTTGTCTTAGTTTAAAAGGCGTCCGCGTCCGGGGAAGCATCTAGGCTGGATTCACAGAGAAGAAAGTCGAACTACAAATAAAGGCAATCTGAGGGTGTTCAACTGTCTGAGGTGAAAACTTCCAAAGTCCGGGATTTTCACGCTTCTCGTCCTGGTTTACGAATTTCGGAGATGACAGCCCTGTGTGTTAATTAACTTGCTCTCCAAAGCACAGAAGTGTTCAAATAATTCAATTCAATATTTTTATTGCGAAATAATATAAAGGTGTTACAATTATTACATCTGGGTTCCACCATACTTCAGCCAGATTGGCATGCAATAATGTCACATAACTACATACCTTTCCTACACAAGACAACACGTGCAGGTCTTAGATGTCATCCGCACACGGTGCAAAACATCCGATCAAGAACCAAGCGGTTCGGAGACTCTTTCCTCTGTCGCACCACTAAGGCCTGGAATTCATTACCAGCTCACGTGTTTCCATCTTCCTACAGTCCCGGGTCCTTTAAGCGGGGCGTGAAAAAGCATATGATGAGGCCGTCAAGCTGAGTGTCACCATTGTCACACGGTATGTGTAAGTAATGGTGACCCTCTTTTCTGGGACTTTGCCTTCAGCTTACCATCAGGCAAGGCGAAGTCCAATTGAAGTGTCCTATATAAAAAAAAAAAATCTTCATCAATTATAAATTAAGAATGAATAAAATATTTCATATCGAGATTTTAGCTGTAAGTATTTTTGTGTTCAACATAATAATCACTTTCAAGCACTAGGCGGTCATCCATCCAAATTGCAACGGCGCATGAGAATCTTAAAACAGCGAGCGCAAAACAACATTACGTCTCGTAAACCGGCTACTGTACATTTATTTAATTAAAATGTCATTACAATGTTAAAATTTTCAAGGTTCCTTATTGTTTTTAATTTTATTGTGATACAGATGTTGCGAAGATAATTATAGTCTAAGAGTTAACGGCTGATATTTCGTTAACGGCTCACCGTATGTTGCTGAATTGCCGCATAAAGAATGGATGCGAAGGCGCCAAGAACAATTTGGTGCACCAAATATTTTTAGCGTTATTTCTATTATACTACGAGTTTCAATTCATAATCACAGCTTCTTAATTTTGTAATAAATATTGTAGGATTATTTATTTATTACACAGTGGCATCTTGACGGAAACTAAGGGGAGCTTCTCCTTGATACATTATTTAACATAACACATAACATAAACTCACGCCTATATCCCTGAAGGGGTAGGCAGAGGTGCTAGCACCCAAACTTCGCCAGTTTATGTTTAAGTTCCAATGTAATAGGTGGCGAGTCCATTGCCATTAACCGGGCACTTATAAACCCGCGATAAATACACATATAACTTCGAAAAGCATCGAAAAGTCATTGGTGTGTTCCATGGCAAAACCTGGGATCAAACCCGAGACCTCGTCTCAGCAGTCCATTACCCATACCACTAGGCTACCGCGGTTATTGTATTTATTGTAAGTAAATTAATAACACACACTATAATAAATATATAAAAAAATTAGTAATTAACGTGTATATTTTTCACATGTCGCGTAAAGAATACTAAAGACCTATCTAAATATAATATAATAATAATAAAAATACTGTAAGCTCTTAGACTACAATATCTGTGAACAAACCGGACTCATGTCGTAATTATCCCGGTAAGCAGGTCGAGCTGCGGTTGACAAATACCATTATTACCCGCGTAATTTTGAGCATTAAGAAAATATAAAATTACGCATTTTATAGTTCAAGGACAAATATATTTACGCGTTTATTTTCTAGACTATCCTTTTTTTTTACGTGCGCAAAATCCCCACGGATACCTCCCCACCGGAGCCGGTGGAAGAGGTTATGTCGGACTCGAACCGACTAAAACGCACGCCGCCTGTAGGTCGTTTTGGTTGCCGAAGGTGACGTTGACAGGCATATCCCTCGCACCTCGGATGATCCAGGGGTTTCTAGACTATCCTTGAGTATGCTTGAAACTTCATAGATCTGTACTTAGTCCGTAGAACCACCTGAAAGTAAGGTCCGAACTAACTTACAATGGTATCTAGTTCTCTACATGTCCAAACCATTGAAGCATCATATATCACAACGTATCTGCCATTCTTGAAGTCATAAAAAATCTAAATTCTAAGTCTGACTCAATGATGAGGTAGTTGTAGGAGGTAGGAGGTAGGACACGACAGTATTTCCATCCAATTAAGCAGTCCGACTGGGGAAGTACCTCCACCCTACAGAATACTGCGGCCATAATAACTTCGTGTTGTGTTCCCAACGGTGAGTAGGGTAGCCAGAGCTTACTGCAGAGTTTGTGCTGCTGTCAGTGGGAAGACTAAAAGTTTACCCTGCTTTGTCTTCTGAAACTCTATGCTTACAGGATCGGCAGCGCGTGTGTGATTCCTCTGGTGTTACACACATCCATAGGCCACGGTAACCACTTTCCATCAGGTCTGCCACCTAGGTGGTATATAAAAATATGAGGATCTTAAAATGACAACACACAGGGAGAGAAATATGCGCGGAAGCGACTCCTTCATGAGCTTAGGCCTGGGGTGACAGGTGCAGCCGTTTGTCACCCTAGCCCGAGTCCGAGGTAAGATGGGAATGCCATCGGCCACCGACTATCTGAAGATGACTTCCTCGGTAGTGGGACACACGAGGGACTGATCTCGAGATGGCTCTGGGTCAGCCGGGGTGTAAGGGATATTGTAGTGAAAATCTCATTCTCGGTAACTGATAAACCAAGACGGAAGCTATCTTAGTCGGTTCGAGTCCGATATAACCGCCTCAGCTGGCTCCGGCGAGAGGGTAACCGTGGAGATTTTATATAACATTCTTTGTTTGACATGATGCCCACAGCATCGCCGTAGGCAGGGAATTCATACCCACACAATGCAACCTGAGATGGTATCCACTGTGCGGTATGAAAGAAACTTCATCCCACGCATACACAAGCTGTGGAATGAACTCCCTGCTGCGGTTTTCCCATGCGCCTACAATATGGGGTTCTTCAAAATGGGCATTAGGAGGTTTCTTCAGGGTCGGCAGCGCGAGTGTGAAACCACCTGGTGTTGCACAAGTCCATAGGCCATGGTAACCACTTCCCATCAGGTGAGCCGTTGCTTGTCTGCCACCAAGTGCTAAGTGGTATAAAAAAAATAAAAACAAAGACAAGTCTACGTTTTTTTTTAAATCACAAAGCTGTTTCAAAACCTGTTATTCGAGGACATATTGTGTAAATATAAAATGATTGCGAATAAGGATAATGACAGGTAAAGTAGGTACACGGTTTTTGTTTGATATAGCAGGCCCTCTATTTCACTAAAGTAAAAAAAACATACATACATACATAAACTCACGCCTATGTCCCCGAAGGGGTAGGCAGAGGTGCTAGCACACACATTTCGCCAGTTTATGTTCAGGAAGTTCAGGTCCCAATGTAATAGGTGGCGAGCCTATTGTCATTAACCGGGTACTTATAAACCTGCGATAAATACACACATAACATCGAAAAGCATCGAAAAGTCATTGGTGTGTGCCATGGCAAAACCTGGGATCGAACCCGAGACTTCGTCTCTGTAGTCCATTGCTCATACCACTAGGCTACCGCGGTTGAAAAAAACATACTTTTTTTGAATTCAGGTTCGAGCTCTGACGAAGTAACTTTCAGTTCAGCTTCAAATGAATTTAAGCAACCCTTAATCCCATCTGTAAATTGGTATTGTCCTTGCAATGTTTTATTTAATTTGTTGTAGTGTTCGAGCGAATTGATAAAACACGACTACAGAAAAATCACGCTCTAAAAAGTGTTAAAACATAACATAACATGAAATAAACTCACGCCTATATCCCCGAAGGGGTATGCAGAGGTGCTAGCACCCACATTTCGCCAGTTTATGTTTAGGTCCTAATGTAATAGGTGGCGAGCCAATTGCCATTAACCGGGCATACCGAGCTTATGAACCTGCGATAAATACACACATAACTTAGAAAAGTCATTGGTGTGTGCCTTGGTAAACCTGGAATCGAAATCGAGACCTCGTCTCAGCAATTCATTACCCATACCACTACGCTACCGCGGTTAAACAAGAAAATATCAAACTTAGCCGTGGTCGTATGCCACTTTTCCCAAGAATGTAATATGGGGTTCTTCAAGAGGGGCATCAGAAGGTTTCTTCATGGTCGGCAGCGCGAGTGTGACACCCCTGGTGTTGCATACGTCCATAGGCCACGGTAACCGCTTCCCATCAGGTGGGCCGTGTGCTTGTCTGCCAACTAAGTGGTATAAAAAAAAAAAAAATAATTCTGTAGTCGGGTTTTAATTTTAAACCTATTTTTTTTATTTCGCTCTTGGAGGGCGGAGGTTGTTCATCGGCCTCCGACGCTCGAGTTGCCTCAGTACGAGGGTAGCTTGGCTTGCGATTCTTATCTATACTAATATTTTAAAGCTGAAGAGATATTTAAACGCGCTATTCTCAGAAACTATTGGATTGAATTGAAAAAATATTTTTGTGTTGAATAATCCGTTTATCGATGAAGGTTGTAGGCTATAAATTAGCACGCTACGACTCAAGGAAGCTGAGCAGTAATATAAATATATGACAATAATATAAAGTTGAATGTCAATAAATCCGGCAGATTCCCACACATTGCAGGTCTTAGATGTCACCCGCACACGGTGCAGAATATTCGCTCAAGAACCAAGCGGTTCGGTGACTCTTTCCTTTGTCTTTGCCTGGAATTCATTACTAGCTCACGTGTTCCCTTCTTCCTACAGTCACGGGTCCTTTAAGCGGGGCGTGAAAAAGCATATGATGAGGCCGTCAAGCTGAGTGTCACCATGATTGTCACATGGTTTATGTATGGTTACCCTCTTTTCTGAGACTTTGCCTTCAGCTTACCTATCAGGTAAAGTGAAGTCTAATTAACGTGTCCTTAAAATTACAAGCTCAAACGGCTGATATGAGGTTTTCAAATATGCCACAAGGGCAAGGGCAGGACAGCTATATTAGGTATATTTATCGATACGAATGTTTGTGCTTGTCTAAAAAAACTGTAAAACCAGTTAACAATTGGCCGTGGGCACGGCACAACCTGGCGGCAGCGGGCGCTAACGGTTCATTGCGAAGTGGTAATATCAAGTTGTGAATTGATAATACCGTTTGCTTTTTATAAACCAATGACTTGTAAGACTCATAAATATGAAGATATATTATACTAGTCCCCGGCAGAGTAGAATTTGGACAACCCCATCTCTTCCTATGCGGTGTCGTACAAGGCGACTAAGGGATAGGGCTGTTTAACATCAGACAGATATATACAGCTCAGACTCAGCGTCAGATGCATGCCCGGAAGACAGCTATAGGCTCACCCCCTATTATGTGGGCCTGAATTCAATGATAGGTGAAATGTGGGTGTTAATATACATATAATATAATCCGACTACGGTGAAGCAAATGGAGGGTTATGATTTTCATAGGCTATGTATGTATGTATGCAGGTTCATCTGTTCCCTCATAGCTCCTCAATCACTTATTAGAACTGGACAAATGAGGTATCATTAGAAGCGTCTCGGTCGTCCGCTGGTTATAGGCTATATGACGTATCACTGAATCTAATGTAGCGCCCTCTAGCGGTCATAAAGTACTGTGTTAAAAAATAAGCCAAGCGCCTACAATATGGGGTTCTTCAAGAGGGGCATCAGAAGGTTTCTTCATGGTCGGCAGCGCGAGTGTGACACCCCTGGTGTTGCATACGTCCATAGGCCACGGTAACCGCTTCCCATCAGGTGGGCCGTGTGCTTGTCTGCCAACTAAGTGGTATAAAAAAATTAAATAAAAAATAACTTGAGATAAATATACCGTGTTTGTTATCATCTGAAAGGGACATTTATACACATTACAAATATGTATAAATTATAGGGTGTTGCTTGTCCCAAAATAATATAAACAAAAATTAAGTTTAAAACTAAAACCCGACTACTGAAAAATCACGCTTTAAAATTAAATAAGAAAATATCAAGGATAGCCGTGGTCGTACGCATGATAACAAAACATTCTAGTGAAAAAGTGGCATACGACCACGGCTATCCTTGATATTTTCTTATTTAATTTTAAAGCGGTTTTTTTTCAGTAGTCGGTTATTAGTTTTAATATTATTTAGAATTATTTATTCTTTATTCAACGGGGCAGTGTGCTTGTCTACCTACCTACCTAAGTTGTAAAAAATGGCTCTCAGGATGATGAGAAAGAACCATCAGTTCTAAAACAATACTTTCGTCAACTTTCTAAGACGTTATAACAATACGATTGAGTTTCTAAAGCGAACATTAACGTCGACAGCTGAGCCGCACAGTGTACACAAACAAGTACAGTAAAATGTACTTTCCAACGATGTCACTTGTTTGGGTCAAGCGGTGACCCCTACACGTCCAACGCATAAGAGACAGCGTTTTACAATTCTCGTAACAAAATATAATACTGTCTCGTACCAGGCCAGATCGTGAGAGATGGCCCTGGGTCGGCCGGGGTGCGAGGGATAATAATAATAAATAATAATAATAAATAATAAATAAATATTCCACGACATTCTACACAACGCTATCTAGATCCAAGGTAAGCATAGCTTAACTAGCTTGTGTTATGGCATCTAGAATTCGGATAAACATACTTAGATACTTTTTTTTTTTGTAAATACATACATATTATACATAGAAACACCCAGACCAATGCAAATATACATATTCATGCATACAAATATTTGCACTGAGCGGGAATCGAACCCGCGCCCTCTGCATAGCAGTCGAATGCTCTACCGCTACGCCACGGAGGTCGTCAACCTCACCTGCGGCAACCAAAGCGACCCACAGGCGGCGTGCGTTTTAGTCGGTTCTAGTCCGACATAACCTCCTCCATCGACTCCGGTGGGGAGGTATCCGTGGGGATTTTGCGCACGTAAAAAACAAAAAAAAGGTGACTATACAGTCCAAACTCCGATTCCGTTGCATGGCTCGAATAAAGTAGAGTAGCCAGAGCTCACAAAAAAAAAAAAAAAAAAAAAGTTTGGTGTCTATTCGGGGGTTTTCGGTCATGCTGAGTCGATTGCGCTAATCCGTTTTCGCGTACGACGCACCGTTACAAAGTTACAGAAACGTAATCTGAGGTAATTGACGAACAAATTGATAACGGCCGACCCTTGATAACGACCAGCCGTCGTCGCTCAATGTTATCTCGGGTCTGTTGTCTTTTTTGTCAATGTCTGCGTCATAGCCAATGATGACTAAACCTATGATGTAAACGGGTATGTATATGATTTAAAAAAAAGTCCTTTCGCAGTACTAATGTTCTTTATTATTTTCAAAACAATATTTGAATAACTTACTTAGTATGATATCGTTATACAGCGTATTGTTAGTGAACAGGTGCTGGAAATCGGCTAATGACATACCATAATGTTTATAGTATAAATACATTAAACAATATTCGCCACATACTGGAGTGTAATCGTTTTGGATTCGATTAGTGTTGTAATTCCATACTCTGCAATTTCGATCTAAAAACGTACGATGGAAACCTGTGGGTGCTCTACCATAGGAATCAAAGTACTGACCAACTCCATTCGCGTCTATGTGTATAGCAACCCAGTGAGAACCAGGCTTATTGTCGCTATCTAAGTTGCTTATGATATATGTAGGCATATCTACATGAATCGGCAAGCGATTTGCGGCATAAACATTACATTCACTTTTTGAATCCACTTGTCTCAAGTATCTCCGTATTTCTAATGTATTCATGATCGCGTTACGATGTTATCAGGCTCGTAGATTATAAGCAAATAATGAGATCAACAATAATTTAACATATTATAGGGTCTACAAAAACTTTTGTTTTAACTGTAACATGACGTACGAGCTCCCTTTGCTCGCTCCCGCGCATAATAATTTCACTCATAATGAACATTGACCAAATTGGTCTGGTCTATGACAGAGTATCTTAACATACACTGCATTTCGAACATTCACGGTAACATAATATATACAAACACATTGTTAATAAAACAAAGAAATACTTTGTATGAATATATTTTATTGAAAGGATCAATATACAATAATGCAGACTTATTTCTAAAACATATTTAATTCTAATACGCGCTTAATTCTAATACACACTTAATTTTAAAACATTTAAGTTTACTTAACTACTATAGTCAACAGAAATGTTACGGTTTTTATCGATTTCTATAACATTATCAAATTCTGCATAGACAATACAATTAATAGTTTGTGTTAAAGCCGTATCAAAGCGAACTTCTATTCTTACGCTACCATGTTTTATAAGGTTCCAGTGATTAGAAGCATTCGCTGATAAGTCAGGTGTTAAATCGAACGCTAGCAGACAAAACCCTTTGGAATATTGATCTCTAGATATCCCGTTGCCTTCATTAAGGAAATGTATACCTGTACCCGAGAACAACGTATGATAACTAGAAGTAAAAATATTATTCCCAAATGATGGTTGTAAAGCTTTTGAAGGTATTTGTTGTCCGTCTATGTATAAACAAAATGTACTAATATCAAAATTTTCAAAGTTAAATGGGTTTTTAGAGAGATTTCCATTGAATGCTGCATTATTCACAAAACCAACTATACACCGTTTAGGTACTTGACCAAGGAATATGTTATCAAGAGTTTTACCCTGAACACCTGATGGTATCGTTAAAACTTTAACTTCAGCTCGTGTGATAGGATATTTAGCTGTCGTAGATGATAACACTTTTTGATGTGCAAGTAACACAGTTGGATTAATTCGTGCTCTACGAACAATCAGGGTTGCATCTGTAATAGTAACTTTAAATTTAAGGTCATGCGAAGAAGCCATTAGATTAAAATTTTCCCTAGAGCGAACTAATTTTACACACATATCAACACCATTAATCAAAAATTTTTCTTGATTAAATATATCACCATGAAGATGACCAATCATTTCTATTTCTCTACTTTCACTAGCCATTTGTTGTCTCTTTGTAAATCCCTCATTTTTATCATCCATCTCGTCCATTTTCCCAGCTACGTCTTCATACCAAAGACTGCATGATAGATGCGAGTTTTTAGCTGCAGGTGCATAGTTCAATAGTGTTTCTATGTAAGCTCGATAAGCATATGTATTATTTGGAGGTGATACAAGTTTTTGGTTTAAGTACACATCGAGTTGACTAAAAAGCGAATGTAACCAATTGTTAACTGGAGCAACTACTGCACTAGTAGCAAGTTTTGTATTATCCTGGGTTAATATTTTCGCTTTTAGTTGAAGTAAAGTATGAGATAAATCAACGTAGTCGTCGCCTGCTCCGGGTATTTGAAATTCAATAGGTCCATCATCAGCAAGGGACGAAATGGGCTTATAGTGTATCCATATTCCACTTTCAATACTAGTTTGAATTGTTGGTAATGCAAATAAATCTAGTTCAGACTTAACACATTCACAAGATTGACTATGTAAAAAAGACATAGTTAATTCGAAAATATATCTTTAATATGAGCACTTTTCAATTTTTTTGTGGCTTTCACTCTCGCTGTTATCGAAGGAATGAATGTAGAAAGACGTTTCCGTTTCGTTATATATCCTGATCCAGACATGTTGATGCTATTTATTTTCTTATCAGCTCTGCGTTTCAAATTGGTACCGACCTCTTTGAGTCGGGATTTAATTGATTCCTCCATAGGACGTGCACTGACCATATCCGACAACTGACCAACGCCAGCATTTAAGGCTTCTTTACCAATTGCTTTAGCTCCACTAGATAGTAATGGAAAAACAGATCGAAATAATCCCCCAAGAAAACTTCCAATACCATGTCCTTTTTGATATGGTGCTCCCCTATAGATCACTCCTATACCTGATCCAGCTTGATGGGAATAATAGTGTTGGTAAGGACATGAGATATTATCATGTTGAGAATACATTATAATTTTTGAAAGTGAAGTGTAATGCACACTGTCCCAAATTGGAATGGTATCTTTTGACCAGTGGTTGATCTTATATCTATTTCAATGGTATCAAATTCTCTACGCATAACAGGCAAATAATGGGGTGGAGAAAAAACATGCATTTTATTAGCACCATAAATGTATTTCGAGGGATCTAATGGTATAATTCGCAGAAGTGGAGTCATCACATCCCCAACAATTTGTGGTTCAACTATATCACAATAAACAAATATTTGCGATGGTAAGCCTAAGTGTAAATTAGCCGGACATTTTCCTATATTTTTTTCTACTAAGTTTCTATTTGGTTCAAAACCTAATTGAAGGGCTAATCTGGATGATAATGTTATGGATTTTATATTTTCATCTGATACACTAACCACAACAAACTTTGATATCTCATCATAACGAAATCTTATTTTTTCTCGAATATTATTCATTGCCTTTAAAATGTGATTAATATTGTCATAATTCGTTGCTGGAATGTGTATTTTGTAATATATTAGAGATTCTTTTTTTTCATTAGGCATTTGTGCTAATTTTGCAATGTATATAACATTTTCATGTTCTTGAACCGTAAACATGGTGCATGGATACTGGAATTCCACAACGCCAACCTTCCATTCTCCTTCTAGTATTATTGGTTTCGGTAATTTTGTGGAAAAAATTGATGTTTTGTTATCTGGAAAGTATTCCATGGAACTATTACTTAGTAAAGTTAGATAAAAGCTTTGTTTGTTCATATTTCTTTCAAATTAGTAGCCAAGACCCAGCTATTAAATTTGTCTGGATAACCTCTCCACTTGACTAACACTTCTTTTCTAACACCAGAATATCGAGAACGTATTATTTTATCTACTTTAAAATTGGCAGTGGGGTCAGAGATGATTTTCTGTAACTCTTTTTCATAGAAAGTTCCTATTATCTCTTCGCCCTCTAGGTCTTTAAGAGTGTATACTAACCACGGAGACCGGCGAATTACGGAAGATATTATGAATATTTCATCACTCCAGTTAGATTCATAACCTTTTTGAAAAATATGTTTATGTTTCGTTATTCTGACGAACTCACCAACGCGAAACTTCGATAAAGCGATGTTAGAAGGTTTGTCTTTTCCTTTCTTGTAATATAAATTTTCCCATACAGTAATGATATTATCACGATTAACTTCAGATGGACACATTTTGATACTAGAATGATAACTATGATTATACGAGTACAGCAAATCTTGTAAAACATCAATATATTTATGCGTGTTCTTATGTGTGAAATACCGCCACATTTTCATCTTTAGAGTTCTCTGGAATCTTTCTACAATGCTTGCTTTAATATCAGGATTATTAGTAGTATAATAATTAATATTTTTTGAAGTAAAGTATTTTCGTACGTCTTTGGATACGAATTCTGTCCCTTTGTCAGATTGTATATGTGTAGGTGTAACTTTAGCTTCCGTGAATATACTCTCGAAACATGCTTTGATTGTTTCAGAGTTTTTCTTTTTCATTGGTCTCGCAAAGGCATATTTACTAAACACGTCAATAACACAAAGAATATAGTTGAACCCATTATTATAATTTGAGTAAGTTCTCATATCACTCAAGTCAGCCTGCCACAGTTCGTTAATATTAGATAAAATATATTTATTTCTTGAAAAGTTTATTTGTACAGGTTTATGTAATGTATATGTTTCTTGTGACTTTAACCAGTTCTTCACATCATCTCTTTTCAATTTACCTTTCATTGCTTTGGTTAATTTGCTAAGGCTACTGTACCCTGCAGGATGTGAAGAATCATAATAAATCTTATTTAATTCTAATATGGGGTCCATTTTTCCCAATCTATTTTTCTTTTTATCTTTTTACGAAATTTACTTTCAGTTATTGGTGTAGAAAATAATTCATCTGCTGGGATTGAATCTTGATGCTCTTGTGATTGTAGCTTTTTAATATATTCAGATCTTTTTGTGTTACCAATATATATAAGCGGTACTTTGATTTCCTTTAAAGCTGTAGCGAATTTTTGCCATCCAGTAGGTTCACTATTTTTAAGTGTCGTAGTAGTAGTAAGTTCAACAGTGATTCCCCCCTTTTTATATAGGATTTTGGTATAAGTTTTAAAATGTAATTAGATGTGTATGGTCCTTCATTAGTTTCTTGCAAACTTACTTCCTTTACTGATGTGTTAGAATGGACTGTAGATATATTATCTTCATCATCAGTAATATACTTCACCGATCTTTTCGAGTCTTGATTTATTATTGGTATTTCATAGGGCTGTCGCTCCTCTTTAGTGAAGTTTAAATATCTTTGTAGAGTTTGTAAATATAAAATACACTTCTTTCGATCATCCATATCGCTATTTAAAATGTTTTGCATATCTGTGTCTAAACGAGATAATGGAGTATCAACCGCGTTAGGTTGTTTTAACTTTTCTAATAGAGATGGATCGATGAGTAACATTTTTTTAGCATTATCCATTTTTCTTAGACAAGTGTACTAACCAAGGCACTTAGAACAGAACCCAATATTAGTGGTAGAAATGCACCACCTTTTTGTATTATTAAATGTTTTCTAATTTTGTGTGATCCCTTCCGTACTATTTTTCGTAGATTATTTTTGTATTTTTTCAATTTTGATCTTTCTTTTTCTTTCAATTCTATTTTTCCTTGTAAAACGTTATGAATACATTCACAAATACAATTTATTTCTTCTTCATCGCAGGCTTTTAAAAGAGCTTTTTGATATTTTGGTTTAAGTGTAATCAGAGCGCTTAATAGGCCTTTATGCGTCTTTGTGCTTCCATGCATTGTTAGTAACTAATGGATATCTGTTGATTTCTACTATATTTAAACCCTTTTGATGGTATGTAAACAGTGCAATATCCATCACATGGAAATATCTTTGTTTTAATACGACACATGTCATTTGTTTCTTGTTTTAAATCAATCATAAGATATCCATGTGCATTGTTAGTTGCGTCTTTGTAAGAATCTTCCAAGTATTTTGGATTTTCTGGAAATACTTGTCGTGCCAAGTATCGTATTTGTGTTTTATCTCTTGGATTTTTAAAATAAATTATATAACTTGAATTCAGAGATATGTCTCGTTGACCTTTTCCCTGATTAAATAAATTTTGTGATATGTAAAACACACTTAAATTTCTATGATGACTTCCTTTTGTGAATATATCAACAATACGTCCATCAGACTCTCTCATTAAGTCATCAATTATTAGGAGTTGAGGATCCTTTCCACTAAACATAGTTAGATCTGGTATGCCTTGGATGTAATTAACATTTCGTATATTGTATAAAGGTTGCATTTCATCAAAACACCATGTTATTTGATCAAAATTTGTGTTACAAACATCTTTAACAAATTTTATAAAATTTGTTACAAAGACTGACTTTCCACATCCACTTGGACCAGCAACTATCGCAGTAAATGGATGATTGAAGTGGATCATTTTGAAAAACGTCTAAGTAAGTTACGATTTAGACAAAGAATGAAACAATTTGTTAAGAAAATAAGCATTTATATATTTTATTTTAAAAAATTATTACTTAAACAGACTTATAATGATAAACATTTATAACACAATCATATAAACAAATTTACTATATTTTATATATTTATTATACAATCTTATAATAGACAGACTTATAATGATAAAAATTTATGGCACAATATTATAAACAAATTTGTTAAATTTTATTTTATATAATTATTACACAATCTTATAATAGAGAGACCTATAAGGACAAACATTTATAGCAATCTTAAAAACATATTTATATTACAATTAAAGCACGAAGCAAGCGTGTTGCGGCAGTAGATTGTAGAATATTTATTATTTATATTTACAACATACATAAAAAGTTAAATGTTCTTAATTTTATAGTGCCCCCAAGCTAGGGTATTGATAGCGTCTTCCAATATGTATCGTTTAGTGTCATTGTGCGAAAGAGATATTTTATTAACTTTTTGTGTGTATATAGTATGTTTTATTGACTTAAATCTTAACATTTCACTATAATGTATTTTTTCTTCTAACAAACAGCTTTTATAATCATTTAAAGTAAATTTTTTTGTAACACATTTATTAACACCCTTTGCTTTAGCTATAAATTTATTTTGTACGTCCATAGCATACATTTTTGCTCGAAGTCCTACAAACTCTTTAAGAATTTTGCCATTGTTTTCGTCTTTAAAAAATCCTAATCGCTTTTTATTTATTAGAGGTAAACCATATATATTGTCAGGAGGATAATCGGATGTATCAAAGTAATTTTCTAAATTTTCTTTAATATCATGATAAAAATTATTGGTAAATATCTGGTATACTAAACTATCAGTATCTGTATATAATAGTTTAATATTTTCCATATATTTTTCTTTCATAAAATCATAATGAAAGTCATACATTAAAGTTTTTGAAATATCTAAAATACAAAATCCAAGGTAAATCGGTTTGTTGTATAAAACTTGTGTTTTGTTTAATTGTACAGCGATTAAGTCTTCTGAAAATACAGATAAACTATGAAATTCAGGTCTTGCTATTAAAGTTTCAGCTCCCTGAGTTTTCCCACAATTTGTCCAACGGTTCACTAATTTTACATTTACTCGTTTTAAAACATTTTCCATTGTTTTACCAAAAACAGAGTTATTCATTAATTTAAAGAAATCTTTTTCAAAATCTGAAGTTGCCAATGAACGCATGCGAGTGTTCAAATCTATATAAACTTTTAACCACGCTGATTGATTGAACTTAAGAATTTTGTGAATTTTAAGCAAACGAAGTCCTCTTTTCAAACATTGTTTAAGATTCCTATAATGAATGACATAGTTCTTTTTATCATTTAAATTTGGAATCAATTTTTTGTCTTTACTACCACCATAACATAAATTTTCAGGACATAACGGCAGATCCGAATGTAAGTCGTGTAAATGTTTTGGATATTCTAAGTCCACTTCCAAAATGAAACCATAATCAGCATCGTCAGGAACATGAAAGTTAGTATTAACATCAACCCATTCAAATTTTTCAGTAGGGAGACATTGAGACATAGCCCAACCGTAAAGGTTATTTGCATCCAGATACATTAGAAAAGAAGATGGTACAGAAGGATCATATTCTGACATATAAGAATTATTTGCTTTAGCATGTCTGTTACTACATTGAGATATACCACCGCGAATATTTTTTGCAATAAAAGTAATTTTGTTTATATCAGTTAACAACTCTAAATTTATTTTAGTATGTACTAACATGGCATCCCAACTCAAACCCGGTGCTGTATAATAATGGGCTGGGTCTAATTCATATGTTTTAAGACACACATCTCTAAAATTTTCAAATATATCGGCGAACAATAAAACATCTGTTTTTAAATATAAATCAGAGTATTCTTTCATATTTTTACAATGGAAATGATGCCATACATCTTGAGCATGCTGGTAATCATTTTCAGTAACATGCATATCAGTTAACGAACTATAAAATTTGTCAGCAGTAGGCAGACATGTTAAGTTTAAACATTCGAATGAAGTCATATATTCATAAGGATAAATACCTTTACGTATTAAGCGCCGAAAGTCTTCCTCACATGGAAAATTTAATTTGAGTTCTTTGAATTGTTCCAATAATAAATTTTGAGCCAATTTTTCTAGACTACTAGACATGAATTTAAAAGAATCAAGAAATCTTAATTTCATAACACGGTTATTAATATTTAATATTTTTGAAAAAGAAATGTACTTTTCTTTATTCTCAGGAATGATTTCTATATTACCATCTTCAAAATTGAGACCATGAACAATAAAATGCGATTCATAGTTACCCAAGTTATGTAGAAATATGGGTACGAAGTTTGGTACTCTATACTTTTTAGAACAATGTGTATGCTCCTTCATATAAACCAGTAAACCAATTATAACAAATCTCAAAATTTTCATTTAAACTATGATTACAAATATAACAGACTTTAGTTTGATTAGACATATTAATATTTTCTTCCGTTAATGGTAACGGACTTTTAACAAATGTATTTTTTTTACAGATATTAACTAAATCATCTTTTATCATTTTCATAAACATAAGTGCACAATCTTTACCAGTATGTGACCTATACTTTGAAAGCCTATCATCATATGAACATTTAATGTAATAGCCAAAGCTATACGTTTCATGTTTTTGGATGTTTTCGGTTGATGAATTATTTGGGTTATTAGAACATCCGTTAATAGGATTCAAAAAAGCTTCAAAGTCAGCGTATATTACGAAGGGTACTCTTAATTTTCGTTCATAATTGTTAAATGATATTTGGTTCGAAGGTGTTAACTCATTAAACCAATTACTTTTTTTATTAGATTCCGATGGTAGTTTTGTTGAAATGTGGAAACAATCTTTTTCTTGATGTTGTTTTAAATTATTATGCGATGTAAAGTTTAACAAACAACCATCACAAATATGAACTGCACATTTACTTGATGAAATTTGTTGAGCTACTAACCTTGAAATATTTTTTATATAACAATAATGACCTCTGTTAGCCTGAGTTATGTATAATAAGTTTAAATGGATGTTTTTTTTTTCTTTTGTAAAATATAACGGGCCAACCACAATATTTTTCTTTTTTCTAGAATCGTAATCTAAACCAAAAACATTTATACTAATATCATTAAGTTTTTCAAATTTATTAATGTCTTTCAATTTTACAGGAAATGAAATATTACCAAATTTTAATTTATTTTTATAAGGAATATAACATGTTACCCTGTCAACATGGGTTTTAGCTGGATATAATGCTGATAAAACTGCCCATCGAAAACATTCGTTATCCCTATTTTGTACATTTATTACTGCTTTTTTAACTTTTATGTCTAATGGTAGGTCTATGTAGAAGGAGCCCCGCAATGGGTTAAATTTATTAACATTCATATCCATGTAATTTATTTTTAGTAAACTCCAACCACTATCTTTTTTTTCAAAATTTGAAATTTTAGTACTTATTTCAGAAGTTATTAAAGAAAAAATCATATCTTTATCATCACCACGACTGAAAACGTAATTAGTTATTTGGAAGTCGAATGTGTTACGTAAGTTTTTAGTTAGCTGTATAAAGTCTGCATTGAGGATAAAATTTACTTTTACAATAAAAAGATGTATGATACATCGTTCAAGTAAAGTAAATACGACATCTTTGATTTCTTTTAAAAATAATTCAGGTGTTTGAAAAGGTTGTGGATTGTTGTCAATAATGATATCAGATTTAATTCTATACGTAATAACTCTATTTCCGAAAGCACTTTCAACTATTTTAACATTTCTTAACTCTGAATCATTCTTTAAAGAATTATTTTTATGTGTATTACTTTTCAAATGGTTACTCAAAAATTTTTTTTTTATCGACACATTGCACTGTGAACATTTAATTGTATCATAACTTTCTGTACTCACAGTTTGAAAAAACACTGATGATGTGGATGGTGCTTCAAGATGTATTCTTTTTGCAGTTGAGTCTTCTTCTGTTGTTGTCACAGATTCTGATTTTCTTTTTCCTTTTCCAGTTTGTGATATATGAAATTCCTGGTTGAATTCAGATGACATAAAATCTAACGACACTTCCTCAGCAAGCACCACGAGTTCCGAATTATATAAGTCACAGTTTAATGTATCCATGGTGTATCACTATTAATCTATATATTTAACACAAGGATTCTTGAATACGCACTGTTTTACTAGATAGATTGTACTACACAATAGTTCATACACTATCAAAACTAAATTAAGGTAGAAGTCTCTGTGTATCTTCACTACTTCAATTATTCATGAAGTATTTAGCACAATCTTCGGTAGCAGCGAGCTGTTTAGTTATATCGTATATGATATCACGTACATTGTTTAGATTCTTGTCCCCATCGTTTGCTGTATAATATTTTACACGCAGCTCGGCATGTTTCCATAGCTCCGTCGGTGCAATTTCTTTAGTCTTCTTCAGATCGTAAATTTCAATTTTTATGAGGTGGGATGCATTATCTCCATCGTCATTGTTTGTAGAGATATATGCTGTACCCCCGTTTGATAAGCGTCCAACAGTAGATGACTTTTTGGAGGCCTTCTTCTTCTTCTTCGATTTCTCAAAGAATTCCTCTATGTCTTTCTTCCTTTTTAGTAGAATGGCGTTCTTTACTTCGTACTCCAGAGTACCTTCTTCGTCACTGCGCTCATCCTCTTCCCCTGGATAGTAAAACTGTTTATATGTATTATCTAGAAACTGAAACAACATAAAATATCTTTTTGAAAAATTTGACATGGACATACGAATAAAAAAGTATAAATGTAATTAAGAACACTATCTATTTGAAATATGATAATACTTACAGCCATAGTAACCACAACGTATGAACAGCACACTGTAATGTATGAAGAATACTATGATATTCAGTTATCAAACTTGTACTTTGGTCTTTTTATTATAGTGTACTAACTTATCCACTGTTGACTACAACGTTTTAACTGAGTTTAGTGAGAGAGAGGGCTCTCTTTTATACACAGCGCATATCTCGTTGCTTTTAGAAACGTAGTAATGATATCCTCAGATAATTTACCTTCAGATAGCGAACCAATTTGTTTGAATTGTAAGCTAAATACCTCAGATAACTGAACTTTTTTGTTGTATTCGATAACCACAAATCCCTACCTACTTAGTCATATTCCCACATAACAGAAATTTTGCTTATAACGAGTGTTCATTACTTTAGATGACACATACATTTTTGTTTTTTTTGTTTTAGATAGCGACTGACTCGTTCTAATTGTTTGCTGACGACCTTAAATTTAAAGTTACTATTACAGATGCAACCCTGATTGTTCGTAGAGCACGAATTAATCCAACTGTGTTACTTGCACATCAAAAAGTGTTATCATCTACGACAGCTAAATATCCTATCACACGAGCTGAAGTTAAAGTTTTAACGATACCATCAGGTGTTCAGGGTAAAACTCTTGATAACATATTCCTTGGTCAAGTACCTAAACGGTGTATATTTGGTTTTGTGAATAATGCAGCATTCAATGGAAATCTCTCTAAAAACCCATTTAACTTTGAAAATTTTGATATTAGTACATTTTGTTTATACATAGACGGACAACAAATACCTTCAAAAGCTTTACAACCATCATTTGGGAATAATATTTTTACTTCTAGTTATCATACGTTGTTCTCGGGTACAGGTATACATTTCCTTAATGAAGGCAACGGGATATCTAGAGATCAATATTCCAAAGGGTTTTGTCTGCTAGCGTTCGATTTAACACCTGACTTATCAGCGAATGCTTCTAATCACTGGAACCTTATAAAACATGGTAGCGTAAGAATAGAAGTTCGCTTTGATACGGCTTTAACACAAACTATTAATTGTATTGTCTATGCAGAATTTGATAATGTTATAGAAATCGATAAAAACCGTAACATTTCTGTTGACTATAGTAGTTAAGTAAACTTAAATGTTTTAAAATTAAGTGTGTATTAGAATTAAGCGCGTATTAGAATTAAATATGTTTTAGAAATAAGTCTGCATTATTGTATATTGATCCTTTCAATAAAATATATTCATACAAAGTATTTCTTTGTTTTATTAACAATGTGTTTGTATATATTATGTTACCGTGAATGTTCGAAATGCAGTGTATGTTAAGATACTCTGTCATAGACCAGACCAATTTGGTCAATGTTCATTATGAGTGAAATTATTATGCGCGGGAGCGAGCAAAGGGAGCTCGTACGTCATGTTACAGTTAAAACAAAAGTTTTTGTAGACCCTATAATATGTTAAATTATTGTTGATCTCATTATTTGCTTATAATCTACGAGCCTGATAACATCGTAACGCGATCATGAATACATTAGAAATACGGAGATACTTGAGACAAGTGGATTCAAAAAGTGAATGTAATGTTTATGCCGCAAATCGCTTGCCGATTCATGTAGATATGCCTACATATATCATAAGCAACTTAGATAGCGACAATAAGCCTGGTTCTCACTGGGTTGCTATACACATAGACGCGAATGGAGTTGGTCAGTACTTTGATTCCTATGGTAGAGCACCCACAGGTTTCCATCGTACGTTTTTAGATCGAAATTGCAGAGTATGGAATTACAACACTAATCGAATCCAAAACGATTACACTCCAGTATGTGGCGAATATTGTTTAATGTATTTATACTATAAACATTATGGTATGTCATTAGCCGATTTCCAGCACCTGTTCACTAACAATACGCTGTATAACGATATCATACTAAGTAAGTTATTCAAATATTGTTTTGAAAATAATAAAGAACATTAGTACTGCGAAAGGACTTTTTTTTAAATCATATACATACCCGTTTACATCATAGGTTTAGTCATCATTGGCTATGACGCAGACATTGACAAAAAAGACAACAGACCCGAGATAACATTGAGCGACGACGGCTGGTCGTTATCAAGGGTCGGCCGTTATCAATTTGTTCGTCAATTACCTCAGATTACGTTTCTGTAACTTTGTAACGGTGCGTCGTACGCGAAAACGGATTAGCGCAATCGACTCAGCATGACCGAAAACCCCCGAATAGACACCAAACTTTTTTTTTTTTTTTTTTTAGCCGTGACGGCCACACTGAAGCCGAGAGACAGGGCATGGCGGGGGGAGGGAATGACAGGGGGGAGGTGGTGGTTTGGAGAGTTGGTCTAGTCTCCGGGAATACCTACTACTCACGGGTGTGACTTCACTGGTGTTACACACGTTCATAGGTCCCGGTAACCACTATCCACCAGGTGGGCCGTGTGCTTGTCTACCACCTAAAATAAAAAAAATAAAAACTACGTAAAGTTTATGACGTTATAGCGGGGTAGGTAATCTCTGAAACTTCAGAAATATTAAAAAAAAATCATTACATTATTTGTGAGTGTCATCACCCTATTGGAGAGGGTCAGCATCGGGAATGGTTTAGACTTCGCGGGCGGGGCTGCAGGTAACAGTTAGTCAGCAATATGTCTCAATCGCTATCTGCTTATAACTTCAGCTCACCCAAAACAAGTACATCCAACTCATATAGTTGTATTACGTGTGTCTCTTGACCACTTCACCTAACAGTATTTTATTGTAGCAACTCGCTGGTAATGTTTTCTCTAATGCGTCGCTCACGAATAGCTTTGTTTGGTAGACTTGCTTGTTAGCGTAGTGAGTTGTTTGTAATAGTTTTAAATTCAATGACTATGTGCTTTTTAACACACTATACAGGACGTATTTCTGAGAAAAATAATAGTAGAATTTTTTTTTTTTGCGACTTATGCAGTTTTAATACACTATGCAGGATGTATTTTTGAGAAAAATACTAGTACAAAAAATAAATTTTTGTTGGCTTATGCAGTTTTTAACACACTATACAGGTGTATTTTTGAGAAAAATTATAATGCAAAAAATATTTTTTGTTGATTTATACAGTTTTTAACACACTATACAGGCTGTATTTTTTTGAGATAAATATTTATGTATAAAATATGTTTGCTGATTGTTTGCATAATTTGTATATGCAGCTCTGAATATCTTAAAAAGTTACGGATTAGTCTGTTAGGTATGAATTACAATAACTATAACAGTTTAGGTACATTGCCTTTACTGTCCGTTTCAAAAATATATTCTATATATCTATACAACTCTAAACAAACCAATCAAATTTTGTTTTTGTTTCTTTGAACCCAGATAGTAACTATTAATTCTTTTCTTTATCCCCGGATGGTTAGGAAGAGGTGAATTAACACCCACATTTCACCAATCATTGAATTCGGTCTCACGTAATAGGGGCTGAACCTATTGTCGTCTTCCGTACACAATTGTTCATTCGAGCCATGCATCTGAGGCTGAGTTTGGGCTGTATATATCTGTCTGATGTTAAACAGCCCTATCCCTTAGTCGCCATGTACGACACCGCATGGGAAGAGATGGGATGGTCCAAATTCTACTCTGCTGGGAACCACGCAATTTAATAACTGTATAATGTCGGCAATTAGAAGTCGCTTTACGGAAAATATCGAAACTTCAAATCAAATAGGTTTAGGTTTAGGTTTAAAGACTTTTATTCTCATAAAGACATATTTTACATCACTTACATGAGAACATAAATTACAAATTCCTAGAATAGTATTCGTTGTCACACTAAAAACAGACACGTTCAGTACATTATGATTATGTGTTTGGCTAATTGTTTCTTGAATACATCCAACGAGTTAATTCTTTTGATGTCCGAGGGTAGCTTGTTAAAAAGGCGCGCTCCTTCGTATGATATCGCCGACTGGCCGTAATTTGTTCGAGTCTTAGGCAAAATAATGAAGCTTGCGCGTCGAGTGCAGGTGCGCCCAACTTGGTTTCGCTTAATCATACTTATGTTGATGTTGACTTTTTTGTTCATTATTTTAAAATCCACAGATAGACTGAAATAGCAAACCTCAGTCTCCAAGGTGAATGCTTCTAATGCGACTGGGATTAACGTTAGATTAAAGAAGAATAGCCATTAATGTATATTCACACCACGCGATACTAAAAATAAAAACTCAATTGTAATATAGCGATAGCCTAGTGGTATGGGTAATGGACTGCTGAGACAAGGTCTCTTGTTCGATCCCAGGTTTTACCATGGCACACACCAATGACTTTTCGATGCTTTTCAAAATTATGTGTGTATTTATTGCAGGTTTATAAGTGCCCGGTTAATGGCAATAGGCTCGCTACCTATTACATTGGGACCTAAATATAAACTGGTGAAATGTGGGTGCTAGCACCTCTGCCTACCCCTTCGAGGACATAGGCGTGAGTTTATGTTATGTTATATTCAATTGTAAATATATCAGCTGAGAAACTAGACGACATTCAGCCTACTGAGAGCCTACCACATAGGCTTCTTAAATGGTCCACCTGGAAGTCCCTAAATATGTTGAGGACTCAGGTCAGCTGCTGTAGGGCCAACCGCGTAAAATGGGGTTACCTGGACTCGGGTGGTGGCTGTGATTGTGGTGCACCTCTGCAGTCGATAGACCACCTCCTGTCGTGCCAACTGTGCCCCTACACCTGCACAATTACTGACTTGAATGAAGCAACGGAAGGTGCGGTCAATGTCGCCAAATTTTGGGTTAGGCGCATTTACCTTCTATTTTTTTTAATTGTTGCCATTGACACGAAGAAGAAATTGAGAAACTGGTGTCAGGGCAAAATAGTACCTACTTTAACAGTATTTTTTGCCAATAGTGAGATTCCTGAACGCAAAATAATAGATAGATAGATTGATAGATAATACTTTATTGTACATCAATACATTTACAACTGAGACAAGTGGTAATACCTCTCTTATTAGCAATTTCCTACCAGAAACGTACCCAGCGAGAGAATTCCCACGGTGCCTCGCAATTGTTTGCTACCAAGAATCATGTAATACAGCAATTACAGCGTATTGTTCTCGATCAGAAGCGAAACGTAGCGTCACCGATAGCGTTACGTACCGCAGTTTTATTACCAATAAACAATAAATCGATACTTTCATAGCGAATAACATTTTTATTTGATATCGTAGAAATCGTGGGACACATATTTTGGACCAGTTGTGAGACAAACGAGGCCCCCACGCGCGGGTTATTTTGTAATAATCTAAGCTTGGTAAATTTGAGTTCGTCCAAGCCTTAAAAGTTATAACATCCTGTGTGTTGAGGATAGCAACACTAAATTTACTTTTTAATTTTTTAATTTATTTTTGTTGTGCCACCTGATGGGAAGTGGTTACCGTGGCCTATGGACGTATACAACACCAGGGGTGTCACACTCGCGCTGCCGACCATTAAGAAACCTTCTGATGCCCCTCTTTTTATTTTGTGTAATGGCAACACAAAAACTCGTTGGTCTCGTCCCTCAAAACTTTTGTACAGAACGGACATATTTTCTAAAGCATCAAGTACATAATTGTAAACCAGCTCCTGTGTTTTATTTCTAACACTAACGCTCACTTTAAAAGAGCTATCGAAGCAACACTGTGCTAACCTCGAAAGACACCCCTTCATGTTATGTTTGAATCCGACTTGACATTATTTTTGTATTTTTTATTATTTAATTTAATTATTATTTAATTTAATTGTTAGTGCGATGCAGAAAACCGGCACAACGCCATCTATCGCGGGTGACAGAAACTTTCTTTGCTTTGTTGTGTTACAATTTTATATTTAATTGGGAACTATTTAATTTTTATTGTGAATGAATAGATTTTATTTTCTTTTTTAATGTTATTATTTTTTTTAAACTTTTAATTTTTAATTGACTATGACTATGTTGACATTTTGTAGGTAGATTGTAAGCACTTTTCAGACATTTTCTTTATCAATTTCAATTATTATATTATTTCTGTGTAACAATCAGCCAAAGCTGTGCATATCTGTTATTGGTGTAGCACATACCTAATAACATCTTGCATTGCTACTCATAAGACAATGTTTGTGTATACACTGTTGATATGCCTAAATAAATAAATAAAAAAATAAAAAAAAATACTTCGTACAGAGTACATTTTAGGTCCATGATAAATGCCCCGAGATATAATAGGCGTGTCGTACCTATAACTAGTTTTTTCATTGAGTTTGCAGTAGTTTTCGTTAGTGTAAAGATGTATTAGTGAAACTGTATTTTCAAATGGACAGAAATTTCCCGCGCTAATGTAATTTTATTTTTAAAGGCCAGCCAGCTGCAGCAGCCATCACTACTAATAAAAATCTTTAAAAAAAAATCAGTCTCGATCTGTCAAAATCAAAATGAAATGTTAAAAACGGTACTTTGTATTGTAATGTCAATTTTCAATAAAGAACATTGTCTTTGTCATTGTTCTGAATTTTAGATAATTGAATAATAGTTATTACGAAAATTGCCGCTCTTTTTCATTGAAATCGTTGGTTTCTGGCGTTTGGATGTTTGAGATTAAATCGAGTCGGAATTGTGAATAGACTTTTAGCACCAGTCGTTTTTTTTAGTAAACTGATCGAAGTCTTTTCATTCATTTTCTTTTTTTTTCATTTTTATTTCATATTAGGCACTTTCCCGCGCAGATTTATCAAGTAAAATCTAGTTTTTTACAAGTTTAAAATGAGAACATTGCGTTCCATTATTTAGTTTGTCTAAAATTCGAAAATTAATAGTTATTTGAAAAATTTTGCATAGCGAACTTAATTACCTAATTATCATAAAAAAAGAATAAATTATGAAAAAGAAATCTCACAATGTACTTAATGTAATTAATTAAGTACATTTTAAGTATAATTTGGAGTGCCAATTATATTATTAAACTAGTTTAAGTGTGTCACACACGATACTTAGAAAATTATTAGCCTGTTCAAACGGAAATAATCTGTCTTTTTTTACCACTCAGGTGGCAGATAAGTACACGGCCCACCTGATGGAAAGTGTTTACTGTGGCCTGTTCTTGATACAGTTAGATAATGTTATTCATCATTAGACTGTTCTTACTTCCTCTGTCAGTCCTTGTGGTTCTTTTACTTAACACAGAAGCAAATAAAACTACTCAAACATTTCAAACTACCTTCAATTACATTCAAAACTATCTTCAACCATGTTTAAAACTACCTTCAATGACATAAATGTTGTTTGGTAATGTTGCCAATGTTAATAATTTATTACCCTAGTTATTATTATGATATTATCTCATTAAAGACAGTAAAAAATAATACATATTTAAAATAGTGCAAAATAAAAATTTAAAATTGGAATTATATCATAAATTATCATAATAGGCGTCTTGGGTCATGTGATTTATTTCCGAGGTGATCAAAGTAGACTAATCAATTCCACTTTGTTCACCTGGGTGATATCACCTAGGTGAACAAAGTGGAATAATCCTCTTATTGTTGTTCATCCTAGCGTTAAACTCCGAAGCTTTCACCTCAGAGTCTGGAGCCCGCTTTTTCCAGTCAAACTACGGATTTGGCTGAACTTCGATATACCATCTGACCTCCATAACCCATTGACGATTGCAGCAAGACCAGTAGTTGGACTTTTTAGGGCTCTAACTACTGGTAACTACTGCCGTAGTTGTTGGTATGGCAACCGGGACCGACGGCTTAATGTGCTCTCTAAGGCACGACCAGAGCAATGCAAATACTTATATTAAATACATTACAAATATTTTCACTGAGCGGGGATCGATCCTGCGCCTTATACGTCGTATGACATGGCGATCAGTATTAACGACATCAGACTTCACTTGACCTGTGGCTCACCCCCTATTAAGTGAGATCGAATTTAATGATTGGTGAAATGTGGTAACCATCCGGGGATAAAGGCGTTATTATGTATGTAACAGAAAATATTTATACTTATGTGAGGAAATGAGGATACCTCTGCCTACCCCATCCGAGATATATAAGTGTTAGAAGGTATAAATAAAAATTAATTTTCCCTCATTGAATTTCTAAATTACCTTGTTACAGAACAAAATGAAGGCGATAGCAGTATTCTGTTTAGTAGCGATGTTCTGCAGCGTGCTCGCTAAGAGCAAGAAGGAAGACAATAAGGTTAGTCTCTTAGATTTAGTATAACTTTGATTTGAAACCTTACCCGCACACAAATAACGAATACTTTCGTTTGAATGTTTTGACTCGTCTTCTTTGACACCCGTCAATTATGACATATGTCACATTTGATAAATACGACGTGTGTCAAATTGGAAAAAAAAAAGACAGTTGTAAGTTACAGCATGTTATCATCTGTTGACTTAGTTCTCCTTGTCACATCATCCAAATACCCATGCTTTTCTGCGTTCTGGGTAAGTAGAGACAACTGCTTCTGTCTTTATTAGTAGTACTATGAGAATAATATTATATTATCTATGGTAGTACACACTCCCGTCCACTATATATAAAAAACCGCCTGTCAAATAAACATTATTAAGTATTATTTCTATGAAAGTTTTAATATAACTTTAAAAAAAATTGCAACCACAATTACTAATATTCCCTCTAACCCTTCCAACTAAACTAAATTACTTGTGCTAGCTGGAGTAGGTTCATTAGACTTTATAGGTAGTTGAGTTAAAAATTATGACAAATCCAAAAGGGCTACCATAACTCTTTCCCTAAGTGTGCGTACCTTTTACTAAGGAATAGGGCTATCCGTGAACTAAGAATAATACCCAGGTGACGATAATAGGGTTACTAACAAATTTATGAAATAAATTTCGTGTGTAAATTCAAAACGCATTTTTTTACTTAGCAAGGAATTTATAGCTTTATTTTTCTTTCTTGCAACACTTATTTAGACATTATTTAAAAACGACTGACCTACTCCAACCCGCAAGAACGATACACAGCCTTTTAGTCCATTAAAAATTGAGTCAGTAATCTCTATGCTTGCAAAATTATCGAATATCATTGCGAACGCCTTCATCTTTAGATGAAAAAATCGAGGCTATGTTTAAGAGGCCACCGTGAGCCACCTACAGTGTACCAGAAGACCACTAAATCTAAGGTAAGTTGCTGTAAATAGGATCACTATTACGTATATCGTCTGGATTTGCCCAGTGCAGTAAAATAGGAACAATAGGACCGTCCTAACACGTTGGCGTCTTTGGGCTGTTCTCCATCCAACAGTAACCATTTAGCCCTTGAGAAAATGCCCGCTTGAAGGCAAAAGGCCTGCCTACGCCTTCCATAATTCACATGCGTGCCTATATTATGTGTGGATGTAGGTATGTATTTTTCGTTTATTATCTGAAATTCATTTACTCACGAACTATACATACATACAGTCACGCCTTTTCCCCGATGAGGTAGGCAGAGACCACATGGGTTCTATGGGACCGGATTTACCATGGCACACACCAATGACTTTTCGATGCTTTTCGAAGTTATGTGTGTATTTATCGCAAGTTTTATAAGTGCCCAGTTAATGGCAATAGGCTCGCCACCTATTACAATTAATTTTTGTTCGGAGTTGACGCAAGAACATAGTTATATACTTATCGACCACTGTGTGTGAGCGGACTAAAATACAATAATACAGTGAACACACTATGAGTCAACGCAATCAAAATATATTGCGGTTTCTGTATTAATTTCCACGTTCAATTTAGTACGGAGCCCTCGGGGCGCAGATACAACTCGCACTTTTTAAATTGCAATTAAAATTTTCCCAACACTATAATTGACTTCTCCATATACACGATTTATAATGAGAAATTCCTCATCAGGACATCGAATGCTAAATTGTCACGTAATCAAATTCGTTTAATTTGTCCATTGTCACGACACGGACAAACGTGACAGTATATGTATGAATTAGAGGAAGACGATGTGGAATTACTTGTTTTACAATAGCTACCTTTCCACAGCTTTATAATTTTCTAATAACACAGCGCTGAGACAGCCTTGTTTGAGATTGTTATTGGTCGGAGTAGGTGACGTCACTGGAGTTCGACCTATGACAATCTTTATCAAGGCTGTCGCAGCGCCGCGCTCGACGCTGTATGACTGAGATTGTTATTGGTCGGACGGGGTGACGTCACCGGTGATCGACCAATGACAATCTTTATCAAGGCTGTCGCAGCGCCGCGCTCGACGCTGTATGATTGAGATTGTTATTGGTCGGACTGGGTGACGTCACTGGAGATCGACCAATGACAATCTTTATCAAGGCTGTCGCAGCGCCACGTTCGACGCTGTATGATTGAGATTGTTATTGGTCGGAGTAGGTGACGTCACTGGAGATCGACCTATGACAATCTTTATCAAGGCTGTCGCAGCGCCGCGATCGACGCTGTATGATTGAGATTGTTATTGGTCGGAGTAGGTGACGTCACTGGAGATCGACCTATGACAATCTTTATCATGGCTGTCGCAGCGCCGCGCTCGACGCTGTATGATTGAGATTGTTATTGGTCGGAGTAGGTGACGTCACTGGAGATCGACCTATGACAATCTTTATCAAGGCTGTCGCAGCGCCGCGCTCGATGCTGTATGATTGAGATTGTTATTGGTCGGAGTAGTGACGTCACTGGAGATCGACCTATGACAATCTTTATCAAGGCTGTCGCAGCGCTGTGCTCGACGCTGTATGATTGAGATTGTTATTGGTCGGACTGGGTGACGTCATTCCAGATCGACTAATGACAATCTTTATCATGGCTGTCGCAGCGCCGCGCTCGACGCTGTATGATTGAGATTGTTATTGGTCGGACTGGGTGACGTCATTCCAGATCGACTAATGACAATCTTTATCAAGGCTGTCGCAGCGCCGCGCTCGACGCTGTATGATTGAGATTGTTATTGGTCGGACTGGGTGACGTCATTCCAGATCGACTAATGACAATCTTTATCATGGCTGTCGCAGCACCGCGCTTGACGCTGTATGATTGAGATTGTTATTGGTCGGAGTAAGTGACGTTACTGGAGATCGACCTATGACAATCTTTATCAAGGCTGTCGCAACGCCGCGCTCGACGCTGTATGATTGAGATTGTTATTGGTCGGAGTAGGTGACGTCACTGGAGATCGACCTATGACAATCTTTATCAAGGCTGTCGCAGCGCCGCGCTCGGCGCTGTATGATTGAGATTGTTATTGGTCGGAGTAGGCGACGTCACTGGAGATCGACCTATGACAATCTTTATCAAGGCTGTCGCAGCGCCGCGCTAAACGCTGTATGATTGAGATTGTTATTGGTCGGAGTAGGTGACGTCACTGGAGATCGACCTTTGACAATCTTTGTCAAGGCTGTCGCAGCGCCGCGCTCGACGCTGTATGATTGAGATTGTTATTGGTCGGAGTAGGTGACGTCACTGGAGATCGACCTATGACAATCTTTATCAAGGCTGTCGCAGCGCCGCGCTCGACGATGTATGATTGAGATTGTTATTGGTCGGAGTAGGTGACGTCACTGGAGATCGACCTATGACAATCTTTATCAAGGCTGTCGCAGCGCCGCGCTCGACGCTGTATGATTAGAGATTTGCACAGCTGTACTTTCCTTTATACCTTATATGCAAGTATACCCATTACTAAAGACCCGCTTTTTTCCCTAAGATAAGTGGCAATTCGCTACCCGCTTCATTTCAGAATGATGATGGATTTTTTGTGAATGTATCTTGACGTTTATGACAGTTGTCATCGCATAACATAAACTTCACAATTCGTGTCAACTCTATCATTTATATTCTTCAATACATCAGAAAACGATTTGACACTTGTCTGTGACGGCCTGGGTATTCTACTAAAGCAAAACCATTGTCATACGTAAGCATGTGGGGGTGAGAGTTTGCTTTTGCTGACAAGGGGGAGAGGGTTAAATAATTGTAACAAATCTGCTTACTTAATACTTGAACGGCCCCTAAATCTCAGACCGTATCAAAAAATGGTTGTGTTGTTAAGAAGATACGTAACATACAGACAACAGGAAGAGACTTTGTTTTATATATTAAAGTAGGTAGGAAAGAAAACAACCTAATAATAAAAATAATGTTTGATTCTTGTTCTAAAAGGGAGTCGTGCCATGCTTGCCTTGTATGAAAAAAAATACTTTCCGAGCTACGTTTAAACGTCTCACAACAAGAAAATGGCAAGCCAAACGCAGAATGCTATTTAAGAAGAAAAAAGCGCGCCAAACCTTCAAGCGCACGCCCATAAAGTCACCTCCTTCACCAATATGGCCGACTAACAGTACCACGAACGTATGTTAAGTGTAATTCTTATTTAGATTAGAGTAGAAGCAAAAGCTAGCAAGTAGGTATAAGTGCTAGCAAACATCTTCAGCAAAAACCGGCAAATTCTCGTTTAGATTAGACTTAACATTAACGGTAGCCTAGTGGTATGGGTAATGGACTGATGAAACGAGGTCTCGGGTTCGATCCCAGGTATTACCAAGGCACACACAAATGACTTTTCAATGCTTTTCGAAGTTATGTGTGTATTTATCGCAGGTTTATAAGCGCCCGATTAATGGCAATAGGCTCGCCACCTATTACATTGGAACCGAAACTGCGAAATGTGGGTGCTAGCACCTCTGCCTACCCCTTTCGGGGATATAGGCGTGAGTTTATGTTATGTTATACGAAATATAGTACACTTTTTTTTTTTATACCACTTAGTTGGCAGACAAGCACACGGCCCACCTGATGGAAAGTAGTTACCGTGGCCTATGGACGTCTGTAACACCAGAGGAGTCACAGTCGCGCTGCCAACCCTGTAATTACAGAGTTTCTGTGCCATCAGTAAAAGATAAATCAGGACAAGCCTTTAGTCTTCCCACTGACGGCACAAATTCTCCAGTGAGCTCTGGCTACCCTACTCACCGCTGGGAACACAACACGAAGTTATTATAACCGCGGTATTCTGTAGGGCGGAGGTACTTCCCCAGTCGGACTGCTCAATCGGGCGGATATACCGCCGTGTCCTACCTCCTTTACACTAACTATTCACAAGAAATTATCTGAGTTACCTATGGCACAGATTTACATCCTATGGGGTCGTTCAAGTATTACTTAAGCACTAAAGGCTAGGAGGGGAGGGGTCTATGCATTGTTTAATTTTGATGAGATGGGTGTGGGGGGTCTAAATAATGATTACTTAAGCAGAGTAGAATTTGGACCACCCCATCTTCTCCCATGCGGTGTCGTACAAGGCGACTAAGAGATAGGGCTGTTTGACATCAGACATATATACAGCTCAGACTCAGGCACAAGATACGAGGCTTGAGGCAACAGAGATTTGCTTATTTTTGCTGACAAGGGGAAGGGGAGTTAAATAATCGTAATAAATCTGCTTACGTCTAACCGTATCAAAAAATGGTTGTGTAGTTAAGAAGATACGTAACATACAGACAACGGGAAGAGACTTTCTTTTATATATTAAAGTAGGTATGTAAAGAAGGCAACATAATAATCAAAATAATGTTTGATTCTTGTTCTAAAAGGGAATCGTGCCATGCTTGCCTTGTATGAAAATAAGTTCTTCCCGAGCTACGTTTAAACGCCTCACAACAAGAAAATGGCAAGCCAAACGCAGAATGCTATACAAGAAGAGAAAAGCGCGCCAAACCTTCAAACGCACGCCCAAAAAGCCACCTCCTCCACCAATATGGCCGACTAACAGTACCACGAAAGTATGTTAAGTGTAATTCTTATTTAGATTAATGTAGAAGCAAAAGCTAGCAAGTAAGTATAAGTGCTAGCAAACATCTTCAGCAAAAGCCGGCAAATTCTAGCCTAGTGGTATGGGTAAAGGACTGCTGAGACGAGGTCTCGGGTTCGATCCCAGGTTTTACCACATCAATGACTTTTCGATGTTTTTCGAAGTTACGTGTGTATTTATCGATAAGCGCCCGGTTAATGGCAATAGGCTCGTCACCTATTACATTGGGACCTATACATAAACTGGCGAAATGTAGGTACTAGCACCTCTGCCTGCCCCTTCGGGGATATAGGCGTGAGTTTATGTTATGTTAACATTAACTGTGTGGGATATCATTAATTAAAATGTGCTGACAGCATATAATGTCCACTCTACACGTGTGCGAACACAATGGCTAACGCGTTGGCCAACACTTGTTGGTGACAGAGCACATAGAGCGGGATAGCCCCTGTAGACAAGTGGCAGTTCTTTGGCCAGGGTATTTTTTTTTAATAAATAATAAATATTCTACAACATTCTACACAACGCTATCTAGACCCATGGTAAGCATGGTTTAACTAGCTTGTGTTATGGAATCTAGAACGCGGATAAACATACTTAGATACTTTTTTTGTAAATGCATACATATTATACATAGAAAAGGTATTGTAGAATAGAATTTTGCATGAATATCCCATACATTGATGTTATATTATTATTGACATTTATGACATACGTTGACAACTGTCATATACGTCAAATCCCATATGGTGGCGCGTGGGCCAACGTGTGCGAGTGGACTGTATTGCGGGGAAGCAGATAACTGTTCTATTGACACTTTACACACAAAACAAGACAGGTGGCCGGGCTGCCGCGGATTCGATCCAGGCAGTGAATGCAGCCCGAGAAATTAGGAGAGGATGCACTAACCTTCACGACCCACGTGTTTTTCATCGCAGCCGGTACACGGATCTTCTCTTCCTTGCTCAGGAGCTGCCGTCAGCGTCACTAGATCCCTTGAGGAACACACGAGAGGCACCATCCGATCGGTAAAGGTCTATTAGGCGGTTAAAATACAACAAATATTATTCATTTCTGAGAGACGCGCGCGCGCGATCGCCTTTACGCTGGCTAGTTCAAAGCGGGAGTGAGTGTCTATATCACAAAATGGCGGATGGACGAACTACACTATGGTTAGTGCGGGCGGGGAGATGGGTATAGAAAGGGTGTGTTTCCACGTCAAGAAATACAGCTTCTACATCGGCGCAACCATTCCCCCCGGCTTGAAGGGTTACCTTCGAAACGACAAATGCGAAACAAATCTAAAGTCTAATCTAAATCTAGGTTTGGGGAATAACAACTAAAATATAAACCTAGATTGGAACTCGTGCCTACTGCTGGCTAGGCAGAGGGCAGAGGCGAACAACCGGGCGCAGATACGATCCGGTTGCAGTTTTAACCCGTACAACACGAGTTACCCCGCGGGAATCGGGAAAAACTTCCTCTACTACTCCTCGGTGCGGGATAATGTACGAAGGCTGGGTCCCGCCAGTGTCCGCAGGCGCAGGTGAGATGTAACCTTTATCTAAATATTCGTTAACAACCTCATCATAGGCCCGCTTCGACTTTGGGGACGCCTGCATCTTTCGTTCCAAACAAAGACGTTTTTCAGCGGATACACGGGAGCCACCGAGCGAAAACTTGCGGATGGTAGACTCCAGTGGCGGCTCGACGGTGCAACAGAACGAAGCAGTCGAGTGACTAAAACTATCTATAGAAGCGGGTGCGGAACCAATTATAACAAAACCCAGAACTGTTTCCAGGGCGTGCGGAGCGGGGTACGTCGGTCCCCCTTGAACCTTACGTGATAGCTGGAGGTGCGGGAGAATCGAAGCGCCGATCAATATATCGACGACTCCAGGAACAGCGTAAGTCTCATCTGCTAAAGGCAAATCTTTAAATTTCGTTAATAAAGACGTGTCAACCGGGACGGTAGGCAACTGTTCAGCTATTCTATCTATAACGAGCGAATCCATGTCAAACCAAATATTATTATTAAAACGAGATCTAAACCTTGTTTTAACGGTGCCACGAACAGCTGACCGTAAGCTTCCAAAACCCTTCACCACTGAGCGGGTTGAACGCTTATCAACATTGAAACCAAGACGCCGACAACAATCTTGAGTAATAAAATTACTTTGCGAAGCGCCATCTAACAGCGCTCGAACAATGCGCGGCTTACCTAATGCATCAACAATAACAACGCGAGCGGTCGCAAGACACACAGTAGTGAGTGCAGCACTAGCGGAGAACGAACACAAGGTGACGTCATCCGCGGCGGTCACCGGGCGGGCCGGAGCGCGCGCGAGCGCGGGCTGCGGCTGCGGCGCAGGCCGCCGTGTGTCACCGCTCGACGAGCCAACCGTGCTCACATTGGATGCGGCATTACTATTCTCAAAATGAAGCAAAGTGTGGTGTCTCGCTTGACATTTGCGACAACTATTTCTACTATTACATAAAACAACGCGGTGTTTAGTACCGAGACAATTAAAACAAAGATTATTAGCGCGAACAAATTTATAACGATCACTAGGCGACAATTTTAGGAAACCAGGACACTTGTACAGTTGCGAGTGATGAGTATTACACAAAGAGCAAACAGGTGATTGTACACGTGCTGGTGCGGTATTAACATAAGTATGGGTTGACCTCAGTGACCTCGATGACGCATCTATTTTGCGCGCGGGACTAACAACTGTCTTCGCGCCTTCATGTTTCGATGAAGAGCGTTGTAATATTTTTATATGCTCGCGAACAAAACCTTCTAAGTCTTCGAACTTAGGAATTTTATTGCCGCGATGATCCGACTCAAACAAACGAATGGTTTCGGAATCTAATTTCCTTAAACCCATATACAAAAATACGAAGTCGCAGAGGTCATCAATCTTTAGGTTCTTTACAGCGCGAACAGCTGACGCGAAAGTGTCTAGAAATTTCTCTAAGTTTTGATCGTTACATGCCGTAATAGATTTCAAATCAAACATCTGATCCAAATAGGCGTTAGCTACCGATCTTTTATCCTCATACTTAGCTTTCAAAGTATTTAAAATTAAATTATAATTCCCGGCACTAAACGTAATTCCAGCGCAAACGGTTATAGCTTTACCAGTCAATTTTTCAACAAGATAATGCAATTTTTCGTGATCTGTCAACGAATCGTTCTTATCTATTGTATTCTCAAAACTATCTATAAATCGACACCAATTGCGAATGTTACCATCAAATTCGGGTATTTGAATGGGTGGCAACTTAGGTCGGTCGCGAGTGGGGTTGGGTCGGTCAGACGGCTTCTCCAAACTCCTCGCGACGCGCTTGATACGACAATACAAATCGTCAAACGACGACAAGGCTTGATAACTCACTGAGTAATCGGGATCCAAATTCAACTCTAAAACGTTGATGTCATGCACTAAGGTTTCGAAATCCGCGCGTAGACTATCTAAGTTTTCTATAGAACACAAGAACGAATCTCTGATGACCAAATCAGAGGTTTTAAGTGCACTATCATAAATCGATTGTACGCGAGAGTAAATCATTTCTTTTTTAGCGTATAAAAGTTTCAATTGAACCTTACCGGTCTTATCAACCTTTGGGGACATGTTTACAATTAAATCTCAAACTAAAGTGCGGTAAACAATAAATATGAAATGACCTAATCCTAGCGGTACAGAGCAGCGAGGCGGCGCGAGCGTTAACTATGTAGGTAGGTAGGTGCTTACAACTGTGAATGCACGCTTGAACAAACGCGCATAGCAACAAGGTCGTACCTACGCGATGGTCGCTGTCTAGATTCAACTATTATTTCCGAGATTAAGTATTGCGTAATATCTATTCAAATTAAAATACTTTCGTATGAATTGGGATGAGATGCGAGCGAGGTAGGCACAGCCACGTGTCTACCCACGCAGGTACTAGGCAAATACGACGCGAGCCGAGAACAACGTAATTGAAAAACAAAACAAAGCCAAATGCGTTAGGTATTACACTGTGCCTATGCACTAGGGTGTCTGAGTATACCTAAGATCTAAGCCTAAATGTCTGGATGCGGGGTTTTCTACTAAAATAACCAGGCACTTAGGTGCGATGCGAAAATTGCGAACTACGATTAAGTGTTGATATGATACCTAACCTATTTATGTATTAGGTAGGTACAATGCGAGCCAGCGGCGAACGGACAACAAATTCTAAGCCTAAGTGTCTGGATGCGGGGTTTTCTACTAAAATAACCAGGCACTTAGGTGCGGTGCGCTCATTCCCATTAGAATAATAACAAAATACGAACTACGGCTAAGAATCCGGCTCGAAGGACCAAAAATGGTGGCGCGTGGGCCAACGTGTGCGAGTGGACTGTATTGCGGGGAAGCAGATAACTGTTCTATTGACACTTTACACACAAAACAAGACAGGTGGCCGGGCTGCCGCGGATTCGATCCAGGCAGTGAATGCAGCCCGAGAAATTAGGAGAGGATGCACTAACCTTCACGACCCACGTGTTTTTCATCGCAGCCGGTACACGGATCTTCTCTTCCTTGCTCAGGAGCTGCCGTCAGCGTCACTAGATCCCTTGAGGAACACACGAGAGGCACCATCCGATCGGTAAAGGTCTATTAGGCGGTTAAAATACAACAAATATTATTCATTTCTGAGAGACGCGCGCGCGCGATCGCCTTTACGCTGGCTAGTTCAAAGCGGGAGTGAGTGTCTATATCACAAAATGGCGGATGGACGAACTACACTATGGTTAGTGCGGGCGGGGAGATGGGTATAGAAAGGGTGTGTTTCCACGTCAAGAAATACAGCTTCTACATCGGCGCAACCACCATACCTTGTCATTTTATTTGTCATAGTCATCGGCCAACGAATTGCCAGTTGTCTAAGGGTGTTAGGACAGGACATGATTGAAGTAAAGACAATAATTTTGAGACCTAAACCTATTGACAGAGAAGAACAAAATTGTTTGATCTAAACTTTACAAGTGATCGTTTAGGCATGTAAATTCATAAGTTTCATTTAATAATATGTATCTATTATTGAACCGCGGTAGCCTAGTGCTATAGGTAATGAACTGCTGAGACGAGGTCTCGGGTTCGATCCCAGATTTTACCATGGCACACACCAATGACTTTTCGATGCTTTTCTTTTTTTTTTTTTTATATAGGACACGTCAATTGGACTTCGCCTTGCCTGATGGTAAGCTGAAGGCAAAGTCCCAGAAAAGAGGGTCACCATTACTTACACATACCGTGTGACAATGGTGACACTCAGCTTGACGGCCTTATCATATGCTTTTTCACGCCCCGCTTAAAGGACCCGGGACTGTAGGAAGAAGGAAACACGTGAACTGGTAATGAATTCCAGGCCTTAATGGTGCGACAGAGGAAAGAGTCTCCGAACCGCTTGGTTCTTGATCGGATGTTTTGCACCGTGTGCGGATGACATCTAAGACCTGCACGTGTTGTCCTGTGTAGGAAAGGGGAGGGTGGGACTAATTGGAAGAGCTCATCAGAACACTCCCCATGGTACAGACGGTAAAATACAGCCATGGACGCAACATCTCTACGCAGCTGTAAAGGTTCTAGGGTGTTCGTGATCTCGAGATTCCCAATGATGCGGACCGCACGTCGCTGCAACCTGTCGAGAGCATCTAGTAAGTACTTTGCTGAACCATCCCAGAGATGCGAGCAGTACTCCACACAGGAGCGAATTTGTGTCTTGTATAGAAGACATCGCTGCTCCGGCGTGAAAAATCGTCTCACTCTGTTCAGGACTCCGAGTTTTCGTGAGGCTGTTTTGATGATGCTTTCGATGTAGTTTTTGTTATTCAGGTTGCAGCGAACATCCATACCTAGGATATTGAGATTGTCCTGCAGTGGCAGTGGCGTGCTCTGAAGAGTGGGGAGGGGAAGGAAAGAAGATACTTTTGCTGTAAATGCACATGCCTGCGTCTTCTTGGCATTGAACTCAACCAGGTTCTCAGAGCCCCATTGAGAAATGTGATTCAGGATCCCGTCAAGCTCAGTGACAAGAAGCTGCCTCTTCTCTGCGATATCTGACTGCTTGGCCGCAGGATGTCCATGATAACTCCCATGTAAAGTGCTATCGTCTGCATAACAATGAACATTGCCGGTAGACAGCATGTCGTTGATATGCAGAAGAAAGAGAGTGGGTGATAAGACGGACCCCTGGGGCACGCCAGCATTAACCTGCAGAAACTCCGAAGCTCGTCCGTCACAAAGGACGCGAATACGGCGCCCCTGCAGGAAGCTAGCAACCCAGTTGCACAGCCTAGAAGGCAGACCAAAGGCAGGTAGCTTGGAAAGAAGCGATTTGTGCCAGACTCTATCGAAAGCTTTGGCGATGTCAAGACTAATTGCCAGTGACTCGCCGTGCTTGTCCATAGCCTCACCCCAAAGATGGGTAACGTATGCTAGAAGATCACCCGTTGACCGTTTCGGTCTGAAGCCATATTGCCGGTCATTAATTAAGGAGTGATCCTCTAGGTGCCGCATGAGCTGTTTGTTAATTATGTGCTCGAACACTTTGCACAGCACTGAGGTCACCTCAGGCTATGGGTCGATAGTTGGCTGGCTCCGAGCGATCCCCCTTCTTGGGAATCGGCTGAACATTCGCCTCTTTCCAAGGCAAAGGCACTGTACCCGAACTGTTGGATAGCCGGTACAGGCGCGTAAGCATTGGAGACAACTCCGCTGCACATTGTTTCAAAACTACCGCTGGAATACCATCCTGACCACTGACTTTCCGGACATCGAGTGATTGCAGCACTGCACGGACAAGTTCGAAGTTATGTGTGTATTTATCGCAGGTATATAAGTGCTATTACATTGGGACCTAAACAATAAACTGGCGAAATGTGTGTGGGTGCTAGCACCTCTGCCTACCCCTTCGGGAATATAGGCGTGAGTTTATATTATGTTTATCTATTATTGAAACAGGTTCTATTGCAGTTCTTTTTTATTTTGAGGACTGAACTGAACTGAAAAGTCTTACTAAGACCAGCCAACTTTTCTCATAGCACTCTTTTGGGCCCATAGTCTAAATTAATGCCTCCAATGCAAAAGTAACCTCCTTGCTTGCTTAAAAAAAAAAAAAAATCTTCACAACATTACAAATGTCTTTTAAATAATATTACAATTATATTATATTATCTGTGATAGAAATTAATGGCCTGTTTTGTAACATTTTAGGACTCCATTAAATGTTATTGTACGCGAAAAAAGAAGACCTCTTCCTCGCGACCAAAGAGACTTTTCACCAGTCTTCTGAATAAGAGTATATCCCCAAAAAGCATAGTTTTCACAGCCTTATATGGGTTCCGTGAATATGCAGATGGAGAATGAATGCTATCTCAAGTCTTAATTTTTTGTAAATAAAATAATTGTTAACAAATTATAATAATATTTCAAATAAAAAATAGTTACAAATCTAAAATAATTCTTTAATAATTTTCCGATCTTTTGTCTAGTCTAGACATACACATAACATTACATAAACTCACGCCTATATCCCCGAAGGGGTAGGCAGAGGTGCTAGCACCCACATTTCACCAGTTTATGTTTAGGTCCCAATGTAATAGGTGGCGAGCCTATTGCCATTAAACGGGCATTTATAAACCAGCGATAAATACACACTTAACTTCGAAAAGCATCGAAAAGTCTGGACATATGTATAGTATAGCTATTTAATGGTCTCGGTCTAGAAGAAGGCGACTTCATAAAACTCTGTGGTGATATAATAGTTCTATAGTAGTTTCGTAGAAGTTCAGTTAGCTGTCCGCATTGAGTAGATCGATCATTGAGTACCTACATGTATTATCACCACACATTTGTGTTTTAATTTCATTGTAATAGCTGTAAGTTTTCGTAAAGAATAAAACAAAATGATACAACTTTATTAATATTTTGTAGAATATAGATTGAATAGAAGTTTTTATTATCAACATTTTCAAAAGGATGGAATATAGGAGGTAGGACACGACGGTATTTCCGTCCCAATAGAGTCCGACTGGGGAGGTACGTCCACCGTACAGAATACCACGGCTATAATAACCTCGTGTTGTGTTCCCGGTGGTGAGTAGGATAGCCAGAGCTCACTGGAGAGGTTTTGTGCTGTCACTGGGAAGACTAAAGGCTTGTCCTGATTTTGTGTTCTGCACTGACGGCACAGAAAATCTATTCTTAAAGGGTGTGACTCCCCTGGTGTTGCACACTTTTGTAGGTCACGGTAACCACTTTCCATCAGGTGGGCCCTGTACTTGTCTGCCACCTAAGTTGTATAAAAAAAAGTCTCCTTGACCAATGTAATAGACAAAAATCTGTCAGTAATCGGATTGGAACGTCTCGTCGCACTGGTTAAATAGTCTCGAGAATCGAGACTCACTACACTGTACAGTCTCGAGTCGAGATACACGAGTGCAGTGTTGTTTATAGGGTGTTAATAAAACAAGTGAATATTGTCAAGATATTTCGATACGATTCTTCTGTTAGTTGGTCTCATATTTTTGTCTATCTGTTTAGTTAATTAATAGAAATATTTAAATCATCTTTTTAAATCATAGCTCATTAGCTTGACTAAGCTTAACATTAACTGTGTGAACTAATCATTTAAGTGTGTTGAGAGTCTATAATGTCCTCTGAGATTGCGTTTCTGACAGGTCATGATCGAATGGGCGATGTAGCTTTGAACTGGCGTACAATTTACGACAATATAGGTATTATACGTGGGGCGCACTATAAGTTTCCGGAATGAATATGAAAAAATACTATTAAAGGTACAAAATTAATTTATTGTTTTTCAAAATAATCTCCCTTGGCGTCTATGCACTTTTTCATTCGATCAAACCAGTTTTGAAAACTTTTGTGCCACTCCTCTGTGGTGACATCTGAAACGTGTTTTTCATACTCCTCGACAGCCTCTTCTGGTGATGAAAATCGTTGGCCGCGTAATTGGTTCTTAATTTTTGGGAACAGATAACAGTCACAAGGTGCCAGGTCGGGACTGTATGCAGGATGACTCATGAGTTCTACATTTTTCGCCTTCAAAAAGTCGTTTGTCTGTCTGGCCGTGTGAGAACTAGCATTGTCGTGGTGCAGGATGATACGGCGTTTACGGTTATTTTTACGGAGTTCGTCAATAACTTCCGGCAAAAAAATGGTCGTGTACCAGTCACTATTCACAGTACGACGATTTTCTAAAGCAACAGTAGCCACGTGTCCAGTTTTATTAAAAAAAGAAGCAATCATCCGCTTAGATGCACTTTTCACGCGCGCCACTTTGGTTGGTTTCGGCTCATCTTGAAAGACCCATACGCTCGATTGCTGCTTTGTTTTGGGATCGTAGCAATAAATCCATGTTTCGTCACCTGTTACTATGTCCCACACCAAATTTGACGCACCTTCGTTGAATCTGGTAAGCATGGCACTGCACCAAGTGACGCGGTCCGTTTTTTGATCCTCGGTCAAGTTATGTGGGATCCACCGCGAGCACAGCTTTCTCACACCCAAATGTTTGTGTAGGATTGATTGTATTTGACTCATGCCTATTTCTAAGGATGCGCGAATTTCATGGTAGGTCACATGCCTGTTTCAATCATACGGCGCACAGCATCGATGTTTTTGTTGGTCACAGCGGTGGACGGCCGACCATCGCAAGATTCGTCACTGAGATTGATACGACCACGCTTGAATTCTGCAAACCAGCCATAAACAGTCGTCTTGCATGGAGCTTCATCGCCAAAAGCTATTTCAAGCCGAGCGATGCTCTGTTGAGCCGTCAAATTACACTTAAAATCGTAGAAAATCATACTACGAAAATTTTCCCGAGTTAAATCCGTGTTGATTGATGCAGACACACAATTTTTTAAATGGCGCCACAAGGTAAAAACAAAAGACAGTCAGATGAAACAAACTGTATTCTACAGCCAAAGAGTTCTATTTTCAAATGTTGTAATAAATTTTTAAATATTGTTTATGTAAGTGGCCAGTTCCGGAAACTTTTAGTGTAACCTATGTATCTCTTTTACTTTTCTTATTAACGAGTGAGAACATTAAATTCTTATGTTTGTGTTTGAAATATAATTCCTAAGAAAAAATAACTAAATATACATATATCTAATTCAATAATGTGCATAATGAACGTAATACTTAAATAATATTATTCATTGTACATCACATCAGTCATGAAGAATTGACATGTGTCAGAAACGCAATCTTATAACGGCCGGACTATAATTGGTTTCAATTGTTTCAAATAATTCAAATATTGATTCAAATACACAATTAGCGCGTGAACGCCCTTCATATCCTATCGGATGCATACTTACAGAATGTTTGATAATTTCCATGTTTTCTTCATTTACTTACTAACAAATTCAAAACCATAAAGTATAAAGTATTAATTTCTGACATAAGTTTTTTTTTTCCTTTTGGCAAGTAATTGATATATGCCAATGTCAAGTAAATGTCTTTAGAATTATTAATGGCGAGACGCCAAAGTCAAGTTTTTCAAGTTACGGTCATCAGTAAAGTTGTGGGGATTTTACTAGAAGCTCCCTAGGGAGATTTGGAACCAACACGAAAAGTCACAATTTGTTGTCAAAGATATTATATCTAAAAATCCACCATTTTTATACATAAAATCTCGGATTCACATCAATTTTGGAAAATAAAAAAATACCGCGATGCGTCATTCTTCATGTTGGCGCCAAAAAACTGACATGAGTTCCAACCGCTAGTGGCAAAACAGAGGCCATTGCATCACGGCCCATCACTGGGCACTGTATACACGAGCTTCTCCACATGATGGGCCAGCGAGGTGGCCATGCAATGGTTGACGACGCAACTACGCAATGGTGAAACGCTGTTGTGATCTTCATTACCTTTGATGTGCGGTCAAAAAACCAACACCGTTGCTAACTCAAGACCATAGACAATTATTAAAAATAAAATTAAAAACGTGTTATGAAACTAATATACAAAAAACTAATATAGACAAAAAGTCTACAATTTAATGTCATTTAGTGCAGTATCTGTAGGTCGATGAACGACCTCCGCCCCCCATGAGCGCAGGCCTGGGGGTCACCCTGGCAGAAGCAGGTCGCGGCGGCGGCGCGCCTTCCCGTTTCCGGGGACGAGTTGGGGACTCTGTAGTCCCCACACTCAAGGAGAGGGTCAGATCGTGAGAGATGACCCTGTGTCGGCCGGGGTGCGAGGGACATGCCTGTCAACCTCACCTTCGGCGACCAAAGCGACCCACAGGTGGCGTGCGTTTTGGTCGGTTCGAGTCCGACATAACCTCTTCCACCGGCTCCAGTGGGGGGGGTAGTACTGTACGGTAGAACGCGCACGTAAAAAAAAAGTGCAGTGTCTGTGGTATGACATATTGATGTACAATGGGCGCCCTTATCGCTGGAAGCGATCTCTTCCAGGCAACCTTGGGATGGACAGTGATGTAATAAAAGCATAAGATTTGGTGTAGTTAACAAATAAACTAGAAACAAGGTGTATTAAAAACAAAAATAAAGAAAGATACAGAGAGAAGTTCAAGTAAAGTAAAATAAATATACAACTTTAGCACATAAATAGGTATACAAAAAGGTTGTTTTTTTTTTAAGAATATTGGTGGCTAAAATTACTAATACTCCCTCTAACCCCTCTTGTTAAGTTAAACTACTTGTGTTAGGAGTTGGTTTATAGCAGTAGTGTAAGTAATCGCCAGGATTCGATCCCGGGACCTTTCGATCATAAGTCTGACTCCTCAACCACAAAGCTACGGAGTTACGAACTTTGGACGGGTCTTGGAAGGTTGTTACTTCGATGAAGAGATTGAAAATTACTAACGGATGCTGTTACTCCACCAGGTGAAGATCGCGGTGTACTACGAGGCCCTCTGCCCGGACAGCAAAGCCTTCATCGTGCAGCAGCTGGCGCCCGTGTGGAGAGACTTCCGAGGAGTCGTGAAGGTCAAGCTGGTGCCATACGGAAAGGCCACGGTGAGAGAACTACCATTTTTACCCGACTATGTAATAGGTCGTTACGTTTTAAATTGCCGGTTTTTTTTTTTAAGAAATTGGAGTAAACCCAATTTTCAGTACTAACATTTTTCGGTTTTTTTTTAGAATGACAAATCCAAATTTTATGATTTTTTGGGTATGAATGAGACGACATTAAGCTAACAAACACTTTTATTACATTTTTTAAAAGTGACAGCTTTAAAAAAGTAATACGAAATGTATCATCAAAATGGATAGCATTTAGGAAGTACTGTTTTTAAAGATCGAATTCAATAAATCAAGCAGCCAATAAAAACAAAATTTAATACAGAGTTTTAAAATCTTGAAATCAACTTTTAAACAAGATATAAATAATGGAAATAGTTATTAAATTACAGGAATAACGAACTCATGTAATTTCGGCAATTTCATAGGTAAAGACCTAATACTTATATATAATCTGCCCTCCTCTAAAATTTCTTAATATACCTTTCCCCCAAAGGCGGGGTCGAGTGTAGTCAAGAATTTTTCGGTAGGTATGTCAATCTTTGTCCCCTCACGACGCTTCTTTGCCTATTGGTCTATTAGAATTTACTTTATCTGGAATACCAAAATATAAAAGGACCATCGGCGGATCGGATTCAATGCTTGCTCGATCCGGAGCTGGTCCGCGGCCCGTACTTTACCCATCCCTATTCTAAACAGTTTCTCTAATAAAATTCTTCAAGAAGATCATCCTACAAGGTCGGCAGTACGAGTATGACGCGGCTGGTGTTGAAAACAGTCATATTCACATCATATTATATTACTAATACACAATATAACACACACACAAATTCCAATATAATAATACACATGATATTCACATCAATGGAATGTGCTGTGTGCTTGTCTGCCACCTAAGTGGTTATTAAAAAAATACATTAGTAATTGGCGCGCTAGCAATAGCCACTAGATGCACAATAATTTATTTCAATTAAAAACAGTTGATTTATTCGAGACGTCAATGCTCTTGCTTGCACAGTTTAATGAATATGCATCATGCACAACACAAATAAATAAATAATAATATTAGAAGCTTCTATGCACACTATAGGTTCTCTTTTTTGGTGTGTGAAGTTTATTTTCTTCTGAACTTGTCTCGCCATATTTTGCTTTAGTTATTTCAGTTCGTTGTCCAATATTAAACGAACAAAAAAAGAGAAAACAGGCAAAACCAGTCGTGTTAAAACCGCCACCATAGCGTGCCGCTACTATAAGTGTTTAACAACAATTTTATTTTGTTCATAATTGGCTTCTTGCAAAGCATTTAGCCACTAACATGTAAGAATGATTGTTGATAATGACGATCAATGAGACGATTGCTGCCTCAGTAAAGTTGTGGGGACTTAACTAGAAGCTCCCTAGGAAGATTTGGAACCAACACGAAAAGTTACAATTCACTGTAATATGCCACTTGCCTACACTTGAGAGCGTTGTCAAAGACGTTATATCTAAAAATCCATCAATTTTATACATATAAACTCGAATTCACACCAATTTCGACAAACAAAATAATACCGCGATGCGCCTTTCTTCATGTTGGCGCCAAAACTCATTTTATATAATATATAAAATGAGTTTTGGCGCCAACATGAAGAAAGGCGCATCGCTTGATATTATCAAGCCCCGAGAGTGAGTTTTGAATTTGGAACGAACAGCACGAATTTTGACAGCTATCTGTATTTCTTTTCGTGCGGAAATCCTTTAGGCATCTCCGGTTTCGATGTGGCCCCTTCAGTGTAGGAACCACTATGTCCTAACCTTACCCCGTGACAGGTGGCCTCACCAGTTACCCTGGAGGTAACTGGCTCGTGGAGGACGATCTCACTATCTAAAACAAGGCATTAGCAGTATTAGCACATATTTTAGTAGGTAAATAGTAGTAGTAGTATAAATAGTTTGTTATCAGTGAAATAGTGTCTTAACAATCAATTCAGCCATTTTTAATTTGACTTATGCAATTTTCTATTTCAGCATGATCTAGTGAACGGCAAGTGGCAGTTTCTCTGCCATCACGGCGCTGACGAATGCTACGGAAACAAGGTACCTACAAAATTCCAATTAGATTTAGAGAAAATAAAGCTTTTCTACCCCCATGTTTGCAAAAAATGTGCTAAAACCCCTGTCTGTTGAAAGTCCTGTAATGGGATCCACAGATGGGGCTAAATGACATTTTGACACTCCACGGACGAAAGGTTAACTTACCTACGTTGATTCTTACCGTTCTATAAACCTCTTCGCTGCCTTATGCTCGCTAGTCAGTTTATAGAGTAGATTATAATCTATCTGTGGTCTGAGTCGTGGTTTTAGTTCATGTGATATTATCTTAACTAGCAGTAATTGCGTGTAATCTCTTGTACACTTGCATCGCATGAGCTCTGTAGGTACTTACGCACGTAAGTTCACGCGATGCAAGAATGCTATGCATTTTTCGTTGTCATTAATTAATGCGCAGTCCGGGAAGTACTTCCGCCCTGCAGAATACCGCGGCCATAATAACTTCGTGTTGTATTCCCAGCGGTGAGTAGGGTAGACAGGGCTCACTGAAGAGTTTGTGCAGTCAGTGGGAAGACTAAAGGCTTGTCCTGCTTTGTCTTCTACACTGACGGCAAAAAAACTGTGCTACCAGAGTCGGCAGCGCGAGTGTGACTCCTCCAGTGTTACAAAAAAAGGCCAAAGCTGCTGCAGCCTAAATTTAAATTCGGTTAAAAATTAAGATTATTATTTCTTAATAACTTGACCCAATTAATTTTGTACCTCTTTTTAACGTTCGGAAATCCCCTCGGATACCACCCCGCCGGAGCCAGTAGGGTGGTTATGTATGACCGACTAAAACCCCACGGCCAATTCATCAGTTTTTTACTGCCTGCGTAGAATTCAAATCCCGTTTCTGTCGCAGCGCATACCTACATATATTTGGGGAGGGTTTTATTTATAATTATCGATCTTGCTACACGTTAATACAACTTGTGATTAGGAATGTTACAATGGACAGAAAGAAGTATCTGATTTTAGCATCTGCTGCTGAACTAGGCTTTTGACCTGCTGTGCAATTATCTAAGTACGTAGCGTTGAGCACAGCACTGCGACAGCCTTGATACAAATTGTCATTGGTCGGACTGGGTGACGTCACTGGATATCGACCATTGACAATCTGTATCAAGGATCTCGCAGCGCTATGCTCGACGCTGTGTGCTTAGGAAATTGCACAACTGTATTTCAGCTAATAAGTGTTTGTAAATAATATAATTTTATATTATTTTTGGTTACTAGATCCAGTCGTGTATCCTGAAGGACCGTGCCCTCCAAGACACGGACAAGATGGAGCTCGTCATCTGTCTCATGAGCCAGGCCAACCCTGATAAATCTTTGGACACGGTGAGTGAACAAATACGTACCGCCATGGACCTATTTTTATGTTTTAGATGATGATACCCCCTAATGATGGTCAATGGCTTACCGACAGTCGTAAGCAATGCGAAGTGTCTACTTTTTGCCGATGACCTAAAGGTGTACATGCCCATTGGGAATCAGGAGGACTGTGGGAAGTTGCAGCGGGACATTGACCGGGTGGTAGAGTGGAGTACCAGAAATGGGTCACAATTTAACGCCGCCAAGAGTGTAACTATAACCTTTGGTCGAGCGCGCAACCCCACACTATACCAGTATAATGTGGGGGGGGGAGGCCATGACAAGGGTAAATGAGGTCAGAGACTTAGGTGTCCGTCTTAATGCGGGGCTTACATTTGGGGACCATATTATAGTTGCGGTGTGTAAGAAAACTTACAGGCTTACAGAAATTTAGGTTTCATATTGCGAAGAGCAAATAATTTTACAAATATAGGAGCGATCGTAGCATTATATAATGCGCTAGTGAGAAGCCAGCTGGAAGCAACACAGCCGTATGGTCACCATACGAGGCCAAATATAATCTAATGTTGGAGCGGATACAAAACAAATTTATTATATTTCTATATCTAAGGTTATATGGTGTGTACCCTTATTATCCGCTAATGTATCCCACTTTATTCATATTGGGAATGGTGGGTTACAATGAACTACGGGTGAGGCGTGAAGTCGCGCTGGTATCGTATATGTTGGCGGTACTGAGGGGTAAGCTACATAACCCAGCAATACTGGGTGCTGTGTGTCTGTGTGTGGCGCCGTCGCCGGCCGCCACTGCTGGGGGTGCCGCGCGCGCGCACGAACCTGCAGGCCGAGGCCCCGTTCACTCGGGCCCTTCGCGCCCTCAATATGATATCCGAAATAGTGGACATGTTTGCGGGTTCTCTGAGTGAGTTCACAAGGGCATCTTTGTATGTCATTAGTTATAAGTTATAGAATAGTTAGCATTAGTTATAAGTTATAGTTAGTAGAATAGGTTAATATTTACAATGTACAATTTGGTAACTGCCGCATTGGGTAACCTGTAATGGTAGTTACATAAGGAAAATAAATAAATAATAATAAAAAAAATAATGTAACGCTATTCTGGCGACGCATCTGTGATGGCGGTCGATATTCTTTGGAGGTTTATTTGGATTTCTTTGGAATTTAACGACCTCATTTTATGACACCTTTTATACGAAAACATACATACATATATACCTACATATTATCACGCCTTTATGCCCAACGGGTTAACCAGAGGAGAATTAACACCCACACTTCACCAATCATTGAATTCGGTCCCACGTAATAGGGGGTGAGACTATTGCTGTCTTCCGGGCACTATTGTTGACTCAAACCATGCATCTGAGGCTGAGTCTGGCTTGTATATATCTGTCGGAGATATAAGAAAACCATTTTTTTTTTCATCTTATCCTTGTGGGGCACAAGAATAAATGCTGATGAAGCCGTGATGACGTCACCCACCCTCACATCCATACAGTACAATTATGATACATTGGCTAATACATAATTTGAAATTTTACTGTAATATAACAAACTAGTATAACTCGGACAGCACTACTTCGAAAAAAAATACATTACATAACATAACATAAACCCACGCCTATATCCCCGAAGGGGCCTACCCACATTTCGCCAGTTTATTTTTAGGTCCCAATGTAATAGTAGAGCCTATTGCCATTAACCGGGCACTTATAAACCTGCGATAAATACACACATAACTTCGAAAAGCATCGAAAAGTCATTCGTGTGTGCCATGGTAAAACCTGGGATCGAACCCGAGACCTCGGCTCAGCAGTCCATTATCCATACCACTAGGCAAATCACAAACGAGAAAAAAATTACCGTTTGTCAAACTGGTATGATAATGTGGTGTGACTAAGAGCCGGTAGGGGATATTAATTATTTTAATTGTTATTGTTTCAGTGCTTAACTCAAGCTAACAAGATGGCCGAATCAGACAAGATTAAACGCTGCGCGTCTGGCACGCAGGGCGACGGCTTACTGGCGGCGTATGGCAACAAGACAGACAGTGTTGCTAGACCACTCTCCTTTGTACCAACTATTATAATTAATGAGGTATGGTATCATTGAAATTAAAAAATCGTGTGTCTTATATAAAAAAAGAAAAAAATATATAATAGTGTGAGTGCACGCGCAGACACACGGGGAACCCCTCTCTCCGGGCCAAGATGGAGATAATGTTGTTCCTTCCTATACCCGAGAGGGTCATCTCGGAACCGTTGGTGGCCATGGGTCAGTCGGGGTGTAAGGAAAATGCCTTATACCCTGACATTTGTGGTTATAGTTGGTTCGAATCCGACACCTACCTTTCGATTCGAAAAGGGTTTGCGTTCGTGTGGTCCATAGTCCTATATGTGTTAGTGTACCCAATCGCCCTGAAGACCAGAAATGCAGTGCTTCTATTTATTATAGACCCACTGCGAGTGCTGTAACGCTCCTATGGTACGCGCGGTGAACCGGGGGACGAGGTTAAGAAAGGGAAAGGAAGAGCACCTATTAGCCGAGAGCGAGCGAGATAACGACGTGAGCGCCGGTAGCAGTATCTCGCTTGATCTCGTCACATGCTCTGTCTTTCTCTTTTTTATACGCATCTCGTTTTCCAGTGGTTTTTATTTTATTATAATGTTTGGCTAGACGTGATTAATATACCTAATGAAAAAGAATAATATTTGTTGCTTCTTTCGCAGAAATTCGACCAGACTACCCAAGATGAGGCTTTCGTCAACCTCAAAGGAGTTGTGTGCCGCGTGGCGCCCAACAAGCCCTCAATCTGCTAGATATACGACTAGACACCTTTAGTTATAGACATAACATCTAGTTACCTACAACAAGTCGCTTATTATGTGTACTAGACATGCTGTTTAGAGCAAAATGATAATCCTCCTTTGGCTTTGTCGTAGTTGGGTAAAACATATTACTATTCCCAATTCCCGCCTTACGGGACGCAGAGACTAGATAAAATCAGATAAATACGTTATAAGCATATGAACCAACGAAGAAGCCAAATTCGGATTTGTGTTTGTCAGTATTGTCACTGACAATAGTGTCAAATGCGTACTCTTTTATTGCAAATTAAAAAAAACACGATTTGACAATTTTGAAGGGACGGTGGTGGGTGGCATCATTTTTCAGTTCGAATATCAAAATGACGCTTTATATATGCTTTTAAAACCATTTCAATGTTTTTTGGATCGGTGACATCGTGTTTGCTACAAGTGGTCGTCCATTCCAAAAGAAATATTACTGTTAATACTGTGTTTTTGAAGTATTTTGTTGCTTTTGTGTTGTTTTTTTGTGCTCAGTCTACTTATATTGTCTGGGTGCTTCAACACTCCATAAACCTTTTGACCTCTTTCAAAATTAACTTTTTATATGGAAAAGAAATTTTGTTTATTGACACTTGTACTTTCATACGTTATTTCGATCAGTATATAAAAACTGAATTGTTGGCGGAATCGTTGGGATCGCCATAGAAAAAAAAAAAGAAAAAATCTTTCAGTTTATGGAATTTGAGACCTATCTGTCAAAGCGGGCGCCTTTTTTAATGTCATCTGTATGACAATTTAAAATAGTTACGCATATAGTTGTCTTTGGTGTTACCATTTTTTTTATTCTGTACAGCCAGTCTAGTAATGTACATAGAAGCCAATGTCTACAAATAAAGATTTTTATGATTAAAAATACAAAGAAAATGCTCGATTCATACAGTGAGGAATGATAGATATTAGGTATAAATAGGTATGTTACAAGATGACTTATCTTTAAAGTAGGTAGGTACGGTGGAAATTATTAATTAATCTTTAAATAGACTATATAGGATAGGCCAATAGGCCTGATAACGTCATACCAGAAGCGAACGTCCAAGCATTATTTTTGCTTGTCTGTGGAGGGTAGGAGCCGAATTAAAAATGGCGCGAATAACGGCGCCAAATGAAACAATCACTACAGTTTCGCCACTCTTGAGTAAAATATAAGAAATGTTTATAATGCATTTATATATATAAAACACAAAAATGGCGGAACTGTGCCGATTTTGCAACAGAAACCAATAAATAATTTCAGAACTGAAATGTACTTGTATCTTATTCGTGAGTAGTGTATCGTTATTTAGATTTATTCTTTAATTTCCACCGTAAAAGTTCAATGAACTGCCGTCATTATTTGATGCTGCTCCATATCTGTTTAAGAAGAAACTAAGTGAGAAGTACAAGTGCACACTAACTTGGAGACTCATTGTATAATCGTGATTAGATATATGGAGGGCAGAGGGCAATACATGTCTTCGTAAACCGCTGTTTAGCCGGAATATCCGTGAAAAGTATTGCAGAACATCCGCAACGGCATTTCCTTCAAGTGTAGCTTAGTTATATCCACGGAAGATCCGTGATAGCATTTTCGTAGAGTGTAGCTCCACAAAAAAGTTACTGTTACGGAAATACCGTCGCGGATCTTCCGCTATTACATTTAGCGCATATTCATCAATTAATTTATCAATTAAAATATACAAATGAACCATTTAAAATTACAAAAATATTAATGTAATGTGTCTTTAATGAAATAGGTTAAAATTGATTTAATATTCATACACAAAGTTTAAAAATAGTTGATAATGATAACATAATCAGCAACGAACACTCGAAATTCTCTACATAACCGTATTGGGGAAATCGTTAAAGTCTGTGAAAACTTAAACTGTGTAGGTAGATGAATAACTTGCAATTTTTACCTTCTACCCTCCATAGAAGTTAGTGTTGAGTGAATGTAAGTATTGTATGTTAAGAAATAAGACATTATTTTTTATTTCTATTTTGTAATAAATAAGTACTTATTTTATTTGTTTTATTTTATTTTTACCCTATTTCTTCCATTCCCGTCGTACAAGGCGACTAAAGGATAGGGCTGTTTAACATCAGACAGATATAGAGAGCCCAGACTCAGCCTCAGGTGCATGTGTCGAGTCAATAATAGTAAACGGAATACGGTAATAGGCTCACCCCCTATTACGTGGGAACGAATATAATTATTGGTGAATTGTGGGTGTTACCTAATTCACCTCTGTCTAACCCTCCAGGGATAAAGGCGTGATTATATGTATTTTATTTTTGGAATCATTCATTCCGATTGCTGATCAGTCCTAGGATTAGGATATTCCCTATTCGTACAAATGATCGAGGTAGGACACGGCGGTATTTCCGCCCAATTAAGCAGACCGACTGGGGAAGTACCTCCGCCCTTCAGAATACCGCGGTTATAATAACTTCGTGTTGTGTTCGCAGCGGTGAATATGGTAGCCAGAGCTCACTGGAGAATTTGTGCTGTCAGTGGATTGCGAGTGTGGCCACTCCTTCCACACTACTTTCCATCAGGTGGGCCGTGGGGCTTGTCTGCTACATAAGTGGTATAAAAAAAATTCACATCAATTCATTCAATTATCCCACCGCAATCCACTACTTGACATGGGCCTCACCCAATGTGCGCCATATCGTCAGTCCACCTGGCCAGGGGATGTCCTACCTTCAGTTTGTCTTCTCGCGGTCTCCACTCTAGGACTCGTTTGCTCCAATGGCCAATTCACATATGTGTGTACATTTCCAAATTATATTAATTCCACATAGGTGCGTATATATCAACTAAATACACAGAAAGGTCTCAATGCGTTAAGAATAGCCCATTCTAAAGGCCTGCGCCCACTGCCAGCACGGCACGGCATGGCATGGCAAAAGATTTTATTACCAATCAAGTTATTTTAGATTTTATTTAAGTGACTAGAATTCTTTTTACTTTATTTCGCTACTACGATGCCGCAGTACTCCCTGCCATTGCTGAATTCAACATTTGTAGATCTAGTTTTCCACAAATTATGCACCCAGAATGCGTCTTTTCGTCAAATTAGCAGTTCTTATTTGTTTCTCTTCCTCTTCAGCTAGAAGTGCTATTAATACAAAATCCTAGTCAACCATAACACTCGATTGCTAGGTAGCACCAACAGCATCCTGAAGGTATTGTCCGAGAGGTGGGACCTTCCTATCCTGCAAAGGTGGACGCGCTTACATGCTAGCGCATGTCCCCGATTTCTTTGGTAATTTATGTTTAAAGTAGTACTAACATAGTTATAATATAATAATAATAATAATTTATTTCTAAGAATATGGTACATTGAGGTCTTTATGTTATTTCACTTGTTCAAACATATTCTACCATACCCTGGTGTAGAAATATTAAATTTTATAATAATAATATTTAAGATTTACAATAGTAATGTCAAATATGTCACTCATGCAATTAATTATTTATTTCTAATACGTTTTACAATAATAATTTAAATTTTACGATAATAATATCAAATATATCACGCATGCAATCAATAATTATTTATTTTATTAGTCATTTATTTGTTTTACATCAGTCAAATGTCCTTAAAATTAAATTTGCTATCCATATATTCCCTCACTGAATAAAAACACTTATCTACTAAGAAATTAAATATGCTGAATTTAAATTTAGTCATAGGTAGCGCTCGCACACCAACTGGCAGTTTATTATATATTTTTATAGCCATACAATATGCATTTGAGGAATATAGATGTATTCTTTGCTGGGGCACTAAAATTTTATAAGGATCTCTACTATTTGTCTTTTTCAATATGTCATCATGTAGCGGAAACATTTGTGGATATTTCTTCACAAATAGGCACATTTCATAAATATAAAGGCAAGGAAATGGCAGAATTCTTAGTTTTTTGAAGATTGGTTTGCAGTGTTCTCGGTATCCGGCTCCATACAGAGCTCTAACACACTTCTTCTGTGCCAGAAGTACACTCTCTACTTCTACCGAGTTACCCCATACAACGATACCATATCGTAGCACTGATGAGATGTATCCATGATACGCTGACAGAGCTGTCTCTCTGGAAGCTATCTGTCTCAATTTCCTTAGAGCGAATACAAACTTGTCCACTTTTGCACATACATTTCCAACATGTTCTTTCCAATTTAAATACTTATCTATTGTTATTCCAAGAAACAGAGTTGATTTGACAGGTTTAATAAATGTATTGTTAATATTGATATTTGGTGAAGCGCATTTAGAATTATATGTTTCAAACTTAATTATTTTAGTTTTATCGACATTAATCTGTAAGTTGTTGTTTTGTAACCATTGTATTGCCCTATTTAACTCCTGATTAGTTTCAGTTTCTATGTCAGATTTATTTTTACACTTAATCATAAGTGTCGTGTCATCAGCAAAGAGTATACAGTCATGCATAATATTCTTGCTGAAGTCATTTATGTAAATGAGGAACAGTAAGGGCCCCAATACACTCCCTTGAGGAACACCGCAACTATTTACTTTTAATGTTGATGTAAAAGTTACCTCTGTGTTTTTTACTATTTTTGTTATCATAGTGCACTGTTGACGATTTGAGAGATAACTTTCCAACCAATTATAAGCGTTACCTCTTATTCCGTATCTCTCCAGTTTGTTTAGTAGGCGGTTGTGTGGGACGAAGTCAAATGCTTTGCTCATACACTGACATCTTCTTGTCTAGAGCTTCAGTGACTTGTTTTACAAGCGAAAAACAGGCTAATGCTGTAGAGCTGTTTTTTCTGAATCCAAATTGATTTTCTACTAGTATTTTATTCGTCGTCAAGAAATTATTAAGTTTTTGAAACATGGCTTTTTCAAAAATCTTTGAGAAAATGGGTATTAGGGTTATTGGCCTATAATTACTAATGATTGTGGGGTCTCCCTTTTTAAATAGTGGTTTTATGATTGATAATTTTTTTAAATAATTTTTTTTTGGAAAAATTCCATCTTCAAACGATTTATTAATTAGGTGGCTCTAGTTATAAGATCATTGTTACTAACACATATGGACCGATGTCTGAGATTAAAATGATTATTATTATAACGACAATCACACAACAAACTTCGAATTCACGAAGAGCAAAACTGATGCTAGAGTAGCTGGGCTTGCCATGGCAAGCCTCGGCACACTCTGCCATGCCATGCCGTGCCAAGAATTAAGATTGGCTAGTATTTCTAAACCTTGCAATGTGTTAATCAACTCGGTTGCCACTTAGCTACGAATCTGAAAATTATTGCAAAAAATTGTTGGTAAAGGCTATTATTAAAAATAAAGAAAATAACTTTGCAACTCAATTTATTTACATAAAGGTATCCTTAATAGTTAACTTAAAATATAATTTACAATTAATTATTTACAATAATCATTATACTACCTACTAATTTTTAACCACAGGGTATTTATAATTATATCATGATATTTTATTAAAACGGCACGGGCGCTTAAGGCCTACGGACGGCCTTAAGCGCCCGTGCGTCTTAAGGTACGAGCTCATAGCCGACCGCAAACAGCAGCAAACGATATGTCGTTGCGTCGTGTCGTTACGACACTGGGGCCAAATGGCATTCGCTCTGAAGCGTTTCTGTCGTTACACTCGCCATATAAAGGCTCGTGTAGATAGTGGCCCATTAGACCAGAGCAGATATTTCTTTGAGGAAAAATAATAATACCAGCATGAGAAATAAAAGTAAAAATAGCTAAACCATACTTTATTATATTCTACGATTGCGCATTGCAGAGTTTGGCCGAGCATTGTCCACTGAGTACTAGAGCAAAAAAAAACACTCCCATACAATTTAGAATTTTCTACTGACGTTATAATATCAGTCTAGGACCTCTGGACCTCTCTATGTATTTGTATGAAATACCTGCAGCTAACGACACCAAGTTTGGTTTCTTTGCTACAAAGAAATCAGCGTTGAAATGAACACATCCTATGCTGCTGCCTGCTGCTGTATGCAGTCGACTACGAACTCGCAGCTTTATGCGTGAACGAGGTAATGTTAAGACAAATATATAATAAAATTAATTTATATCTCAACGTCCTGTGTTTCAGTTCAAATCTTTAAAAATATAAACACGATTATTTACAAAAATTTACATACATTTATGTATCCTAATTAATGATCAACCATCTCTTTATATACTAGAACAAGAGCCTGTGAACACGTGGGCAGGCCCGCCGGGTACGAGGAATATGTCTCAGATAATCTAACCTCCGGCCCACGCAGCCGGCGTGCGTTTTAGTCGGTTCAAGTCCGACATAACCTCCCCTACCGCCCTGGGTGGTGGGGGTATCCGTGGGGATTTTGCGCACATTATAAAAAGGCTTACTTGTTCGATTGATTTTTATCACACTGTTTAATAAGTATGTATGTTTGTATGTAAAGAAATCTTTGAATTAAATTTTTTTGTAGGTACTTTAAATTTATTTTTAATGTTGCACAATTACATATATGACAAAAATTAGGGAAAACACTCATGTTACACTGGCATCACATTAATCTTGACGAACTAACTCAATATGAACTTGGTGACTTAGCATCCCCCTTTCCTGTTTAACTGATTATCCTGATATTTGGTACACACATTTATTTCGGATAAACCGCCACTCAAAATGTATGCAGTCAAATTTGATAGATCTGTCAGGAAATGTATCGATTAATTGTCCGCAAAATAGGACAAACGTGTTGTGTTCCCGGCGGTGAGTAGGGTAGCCAGAGCTCACTGGATAGTTTTTGTGCTGTCAGTGGGAAGACGAAAAGCTTGTCCCGCTTTGTCTTTTACACTGACGGCACAGAAACTTGTGCTTACAGGGTTGACAGCGCGAGTATGACTCACTCGTGGTTGCACACGTCCATAGGCCACGGTAACCACTTTCCATCAGGTGGTATAAAAAAAAGGGACGCAAATAATTATAACGTAAGTATCTATCCATACTATCATAGCGTTGTTCCTTATACAACCACTTTCACCTCGGAGCCAGGGGTCCGCTTGATTCTTTTACGGTTTTTTTTTTAAATAAAACACATCAATTAGATTTCGCCTTGCCTGATGGTAAGCAGCTGAAGGCAAAGTCTCAGGAAAGAGGGTCACCATTACTTACACATACCATGTGACAATGGTGATACTCAGCTTGACGGTCTCATCATATGCTTTTTCACGCCCCGCTTAAAGGACCCGGGACCCGGGGTGTTTGGTTTACATTAAATGAGCCTCGTAAGAGCGACTAGGGTCTGACACTGCGAGAGAAAAGTTTGCTACAGAGCTTCGTATATCAATCTACTGTGTACTCCCAAAACAATGACCGCGGTCTGGCGTCCACTAGCTCTTGGACTATATGAATAACATAATATATACTTATTTATTTATAAAAGTACACATAGTAACTTTTTAGGTAAAAAATATTTAACTAAGTTCATTATAATTCTGCTAATTTGTAAATATTAAGTTAGACCTACGTTACACTCGGCGGAAATGCTATGGCGTATCTTATAAGTTCCGCGACGAATTTTCATTAGAACACCAGGCAGAAGATCCGCGACGTTATTTCCGTCAAAACACTAGACGGAAGATCCGTGTCAGTATTTTCATTAAAACACTTCGCGAAAGATCCGTGACATTATTTCCGTCAAAACACTAAACGGATGATCCGTGACAGTATTTTCATTAAATCACTTCGCGGAAGATCCGCGACAGCATTGCCATCAAAATGCTACGCGGAAAATTCGTGACGGTATTTTCATCAAAACACTACGCGGAAGATCCGTGGCAGTATTTTCATTAAAACACTTCGCAGAAGATCCGCAACAGCATTGTCATCAAAACGCTACGCGGAACATTCATGACGATATTTTCATCAAAACACTACGCGGTAGATCCGTGACAGCATTTTCGTCGTGTAACGAAGACCTTCGAGTGTACTTCCCTGGTCGAGCACACCCTCTCTGGTGGGAAATCATGGCACCTACAAAATACCTGTATAGGTGCGAATTAAAGAAACAGGGTTCTAATATAACTTAAGGAATGTAAGATAATACAAAATATTTTGATATATATAATTAAGAATATGGGACAAAATGATAGTCAGCCGACATAACATAAACTCACGCCTATATCCCCGAAGGGGTAGGCAGAGGTGCTAGCACCCACATATCGCCAGTTTATGTTTACGTCCCAATGTAATAGGATGTGTTGCTACCAGGATTGGTATAATGGTTGTTTAAAAGTATTAAGAACAGTGTAAAACATAATGTTGACGGGAATTAACGCGGTTATGGTATAAAAACACCATGATTACGTTAATTCCTAATTCCAGTATATCATGGAATGCGAAATCTTAAAAGTTAGAATAGTGGATAACCTTAATTTAAAATATTTAACATCATAATTAAGTTAGAGGTATGTCCAGCAATAACAAATACTATGCGTTTCAACTAAGAATAGGACTGTCAGCCGCAATTTTGTTTACGCAAAACATGACCAAGCGAGACAATCTCACCTGTCAATCAGCTGGTGTGTTTGGTTTGGACCCTCTTAATGTCAGTTAATCATCATCGTTTAAGCATTTCTCCCGCTTGCATCTGAGGCTCTCATCTTGGAGCCTGGGGTCCTTACTCCTTATCCTACTTTTCATTTGGATTATACAACTGCCATATGTAAGTCAGCAGGTGTACTAGCTTGCAAGTGTACCGGCTTACAAGTGTACCGGCTTGCACATGTACCGGCTTACACATGTACCGGCTTGCACATGTACCGGCTTGCACATGTACCGGCTTGCATATATGTTGGCTTGCAGGCCAATGTGACTAGGCCTCAAACTCCATACAGATAGAAACGCATAGTAACTCACAATAAACCTATTCATTTCTAACTACTATCGGAAAAAACTTCAACCACACTTCCCTTATGCTTTCTTCTCCAATGACTCTTCAATTCGTCTTTCCTAACAGCGATATGCGCGCACTGATCACACGGATACATCTTTGCATTACTGCCACAAGCCCTAACATGGTTCAACACAACTTTCTGATACTCGGAGAAGAAACCACACTTTTTACACTTTGAACCGTTTGTCACTTTCTCTATATAACTATCGCCCATCTTATGTCTTTGTAGATGATACACTAGAGACACGTTATGCGTTGCCACATGATCACATAAATGACACTTGTATTTCTTCCCATGTTTCTTTAGATGTTTAGTAAACTGAGCTTTGCTCGCAGTACTGTAACTGCACACCGAGCATACTTGAATGACTTTGTGATGTTCTTTCAAATGATTGTTATAAGTTAAACTGTCCATGGTAGAGAAATTACACTGCATGCAGTAAAAGTCATACATCCTATTCCAGAATAGTTTTTTGAGGCTCGAGTCAGATTTTTTTTGTTTTTTAGTAGCGGACTTGTGTTTCGATGGTCTCTTTTTGACTAGTTTGACTAAAGGCATGTCGTCTTCGTCCGTCTCGTCTGATACTTCAACGGTATCGATATGTGGTTCTTCGAGTATCACGTCATCTTCATCACTTGACGTTAGAAGACTTACTGGATCCGGATTTCTGGAAACAACGAAAATATAAATAAGTTTTTTGTACTATGGGGCCGTTAAAGTGTTACGTAAGCATTAAAGGGGGAAGTATTGCTTATTATTGATGAAATGAAATGAAATGAAATTAAATAAAATGAAATGAAATGAAATGAAATGAAATATACTTATTTGCAGAAATATGGTAGGTACAGGATTTTAAACATGAGTGTGAGAATCGCATATTTCGTCAGTCAATGTTCTGACATGCAAAATATAGTGCAGCTAAAATAGTGCTTAATTGGAAGATTTGGATTAAATCACCATGACAAATGACAACTTAATTAAGTATACAAAATAATGCAACTTAATTACATCTTTTTGACGTCTTGAATTCTACTTAAAACTAAGTTTACCACCGCTTCCTAGGCGCTAGTGGAGAAGAAACGAAGCGACAAACTCCACTGAGGCATTTTTGAGACGTCAGCTTATAAATGAAGATACATGGGTACTAGTGATTTCTTAAGACTAAATATGGACGAATGTACATTTTGTCTCGTGTCAAGATAATTAAAAGCATATAATAAAAAAAAAATATAATAATATTTCTCTTTCTTTATCACGTCCTCCGCCACGCAAGTATGAAAGGAGCGGTACACACTATAGTTGCGGTAGTTTTCAAAAACGGTATAAACAATTTTCATACTCTCAGTCTCTCAATCACGCACGCACGCACGCACGCACGCACGCACGCACGCACGCACACACGCACGCACGCACGCACGCACGCACGCACGCACGCCCGCACGCCCGCACGCACGCACGCACACACACACACACGCACACACACAATAATTAATCTTATTTTTAATAGCCTTGCGTAATTTTGAGTTTAAGTAAAACCATTGTCGATCATACTAAAGGGAAGGGCACTGCTTATCCTTAACACAGGCTACTTGTAGTCTATCTAGGAAAGCAGCTGGCCACTCACTGTATCACTGTTCTGAATAAAGATATATTATTATTATATTACTTATCAGGTGCCTTCTCCTCCTCCACCAGATCGCAGGCGACCTCTTCGTCCGAGTCCCTCTCGGGTAGCATGAGACTGCTGGGGTCTATGTCCACTTGTACGCTCTCCAACACAATCAGACAGTCCTCGTTGCCTCCCTCACTTGTGTTGTTATCTGAAGAAAAAACACCATGGGTATATTTTTCCAGAGTCTGTACTCCGTGCACCAACCTATCTTAAAAGATGAAGAAAACTTATTAAGTAGAGAAAAACACATTTTTAATTTGTTAGCTTAAGAAGTATACGCGAAAATCGGTCGGTCACGTGACATTCTGTATGTGACGTCAAACTAAAACGTATGCTGTAGGGTGCTCTATGGGTCAAAGCAAACTTGTCTGCAAGCAACTATTCCCACCTCCTTCCCATGGCCCTACCAACCATCTTGGTTATAACGGGCCGAATCTTGGGAGATGCGCACCCTACTGGCGTCTGCTCTCTTTCAGGCGCGCATTTCTTGACTCCCTACAAATTATTTTATGTGCCCCACCATTTTCGCTCTCTCCCCTTTCTGGGGCATCACGCCACACTAACAGGCTTCGTCGCCGTTAGAGACCTCACGAGTTTTGCGCCTCTGTCTGCAAGCAAGTACATTTGTTGATTGGTTGATAAGACGCAGGCTTTCTTATCGGACTTGGAAAGTCAGACAGCAGACTCATATAAACCGTATAAGCCACATTAAAAGAAGGAGAAACACTAGGCGCACTCTATAATCCGAGGTGAAGGCCTCGGATGGAACCGGTTTCTGTACTAAGGCCCCGTATTCCAGGACGATGCTCAGTCCTAGATTTTGAGATGACAGTTGAGCGTTGGCGGGGATATATCGCTCGCTCTCAGCTAATAATCTTCACACACGCCAACTTGACTTCACCTCGCCTAAAGGTAAGCTAAAGGCAAAGTCTCAGGAAAGAGGGTCACCATTACAGACACTAAGTGTTACAATGGTGGCACTCAGTTTGGCGGCCTCATCAGATGCTTTTTCACGCCCCGCTTAAAGGCCCCGGGACTGTATGAAGAAGAAAACACGTGTGCTGGTAATGAATTCCAGGCCTTAATGGTGCGACAGAGGAAAGAGTCACCGAACCGGTTGGTTCTTGATTGGATGTTCTGCACCGTGTGCGGATGACATCTAAGACCTGCACGTGTTGTCCTGTGTAGCAAAGGGGAGGGTGGGACTAATTGGAAGAGCTCATCAGAATACTCAAAATGGTACATGTACCCCCCCCCCCCCCCCCCATCTCTTCCCATGCGGTGTCGTCATGGCGACTAAGGAATAGGGCTGTTTAACATCAGACAGATATATACAGCCCAGACTCAACATCAGATGCATGGCCAGAGTCAACTATAGTGCCCGGAATACAGCAATAGGCTCACCCCCTATTAAATAGGACCGAATACAATTATTAGTGAAATGATTTGATTGGATTTATTCATTCAATAAACAATATTACACTATTTTTTATCTTTTTATCACGCCTTTATCCCAGAAGGGTTAGGCAGAGGTGAATGAACACCCACATTTCACTAATCATAATTTTCGTTCCCACGTAATAGGTGGTAAGCTTATAGCCGTCTTCCGGGCACTATTGTTGACTCGAGCCTTGTTTCTGTGCCTGAGTCTGGGCTGTATATATCTGTCTGATGTTAAACAGTCCTATCTCTTAATCGCCTTGTACGACACCAAATGGGAAAAGATGGGGTAACCCAAATTCTACTATACTAGTTACCAAATTTTAATTTAATAAGTATTCCTGCTAAATTGCTTGTATTACAAGGTTCACATAGGTCGTGTTATGACAGAATTCGGAACCCGGGACCTCTCGATCATCGGTCTAACACTAAACCACCGACGCTTATATATCGTGTTAGTACAAATAAAGAAGCTTCCAGAACACTCACCCTTATCTACAGCAATTTCAATGAACACTGGCGGAGCGTCGCCCTGGTCATCCACAAGTATAGCGTCGTCTCCCTCCCCCCCACGAGGATAATCTATCTCCATCTCCAGCGGCAGGAGGCTGTTGGGTTTGTTGTTCTTGATCTGGTAGTTGGTTATCATGTCTTCGAAATCTGGCTGTTGCTTTGGATCTGGCAACATGTCTCTGTAATAGAGAAGGTTTATATTATTTCATTTCATTCTTTCGGAAAAACTAGAACTACCGCTAGAATACAGATTAAAAATAATTGTAATATGAAATGGCCAATTACAAGTTTTTGCATATAGCTGTTATTATGACATGTAAAAGACGGTTGATAACATTGCAATTATTTATATTATATTAATTATATTATATTATATATATATATATATATATATATATATAACTCCCAAAATTTATAATTTCCTTTGGCAATGTTACAGATACCCCTCTAAATTATTATACAAGGACAACCTTTTGGAATCTGATGTTGGATGTCAACAAGGAGACCCTCTTGGACTGGTAATTTTCAGTTAAGCAATTCAGCCCATTATTCGGCGGCTAAATTCTAAATTGAATGTATGGTACCTAGACGATGGGACTCTAGGGGGAGATGTGGAGACAGTTTTACAAGATTTAGCTTTTATTAAAAATGAATTTAAGTTAATTGGTTTAGAACTATATGATAATAGGTGTGAGATTTTTTAAAATGATATTTCGGACAAAATTACTACTATTTCTAAATTTAATACATTAGCTCCTAATATCAAAATAATAGGTAAACAATCTCTACGTCTCCTTGGGTCCTCAGTCCTAGAAGATGCCTACATCTCATTTATAGAAGAAAAAATTCAAAATTTTAGTGACATTTCGGACCGCCTACTCCAAATTAATATCCTATTCTTCGGTACTGCCTTTTCGTTCCTAAATTGACCCATGCTCTCATCATTTTGGAAACATTTAACAATTTTGGAAACATTTAACAATTTTGGAAAAAGTGGATAAATTATAGAAATTACACTCTCCAAAATTTTAAATGTGGCCTTGAATGACCGAGCTTCACTACAAGCGTCTCTAGCGATTCGCTTGGGTGGGCACGGTATTCGCTAAATTTCAGATGTCAGCTTACCGGCTTTCCTGTCTTCGGTCTACAGTACGAAAGAATTAACTAGGAAAATTCTTGCACCTACACTAGTTGATATTGAAGTACTGTGTAAGACTGATGCAGTGAATGTAAGTGTAAGTGGCATAAAAAAGGAATAAGATTCTATACTAGGTCCAATACGCCGAGGAAAGCGACAACCCAAGCCAGCCAAGGAACACAACACGACGTTATTATAGCCGTGGTATTCTGTAGGGTGGAGGTACTTCCCCAGTTGGACTGCTCAATTAGTGACTCCTCTGGTGTTGCACACGTTCAAAGGCCACGGTAACCACTTTCCATCAGGTGGCGGCCCACCCACTGTGCTTGTATGCCACCTAAGTGGTATAAAAAAAAATCAAACCAATCTGAGCGCGCTAGGGCCTTTTTTTTTATATAGGACACGCCAACTTGACCTCGCCTCGCCTGATGGTAAGCTAAAGGCAAATAATAATAATAATAATAATAATAAATCATTTATTTCAGGCAATAATAGAAAAGTTACAGGATGTTAAAAAACTTATTCTACGGCCCATAAATATATACCTTAAAACTAAAAATACATATAATATATCTTAACCTAAAGCACACGTAATGACGTCGACGTGTCACGGGGCGGGGTGTCGCGTGTCGGCAGGCGTCCTCGGAAGCGCCGAAACTTCACCCCCGTCGGCCAAAAGTCAGGACGCAGGATGGTAGCGGTGTGGCTGTTTGGAACTCGCACCACAAAAGAATTGAAGCTCACGTTGTGACGAGAGTCCAGCTTCTCCACCCTTAAGCCCATCCCGGTTTTCTTTTGGAGATAGTTCGCGACGTCTACGATCTTCACGCTGTGATGTACACGAGATACGTAGACCATCGTCGAAAGGACCTCTGCGCGGAACTGCTGCTCAATGCTCCTCGCTGCAGTACCACACTGGTTCTTGCGGGAGGACTTCTTCTTCTTCTCAACAACTTTGAAGTCCTCCACATTACAAGGCTCCTTCCCCGGCGCCTTGACGGATGCAGTGTTGCACTGAGTGATACTACACTGTCGTCTCTTTGTTGGTACGGCTGTAGGGGTGCTGGCCGTAACAGCTGCGTAGTCACGTGGATGAGGAACTTGCAACGTGATATTCGGCCTCTTCACGGGTGATGAAGGGGCAGCGGGGGCGGCGGGGCGCGCGATAGTGTTCGCGGCACGCTCCTCGGCCATCGGCGACTCAGGCGAATCAAATTTTGCTGACTCGAAACTGTAAAATGACGCATTCTGCGCGCCTCGTCGTACGTTGACATTATTAGAGGCAACATTATGTGACGTAGTTGTACTACTGTTACGGAGTAGCAATAATTACCTGTAGTTCACTCATAGTTTTATCAGAAGCCTCTAATTTTGCCAACACATCAGCAAGGCTGGACTTCAAGAACGTGATGTCCTTGAGAAGTCTTGTGACATCTACGTGGTCGAATCCCACCGGCGGAAGCTTGTGCAGCTCCTTTGCGACGAAATCTGGCACGTCATCCGGGTCGGTTTGCTTCAGCAGGGTGATGATGTCCTGCACACTTCGTTCCCCTCCATCCCTTCTGCGAGATGGCATCTGGGCAGTTTTGCCAACCGATTGGTATAGCAGCGCCTTCCCGCTGCAGACCTCCTCTTCCTTGAAATTGGACTTGCAGATCTGCAGGATGCTGATCTCGTCCATAGTGTCGACTGCATTCTGGATGAACGCCAGTAACTCGTTCACTATGATCGCCTTGTTGGTAGCCATCGTGGCGATGTAGGGCAGCGGCGCCCGAGCGGCGCGTTTCGCGAATTAATTATTTTTATTAATTAATTACGAAGCTATGCATTAGTGAGACGCGACCGTCGCCGACCGCGCATCACAAGAAAAAAAAGCAAAAAAAGGCAAAGTATCAGGAAAGAGGGTCACCATTACAGACACTAAGTGCTACAATGGTGGCACTCAATTTGGCGGCCTCATCAGATGCTTTTTCACACCCCGCTTAAAGGCTCCGGGACTGTAGGAAGAAGGAAACACGTGTGCTGGTAATGAATTCCAGGTCTTGGTGGTGCGGCAAAGAAAAGTGTCTCCGAACCGCTTGGTTCTTGCTAGAATATTCTGCACAGAAATCGCTTCGCTTATTACACGACTAGGGGCTTTTTTTTACGTGCGCAAAATCCCCACGGATACCTCCCCACCGGAGCCGGTGGAAGAGGTTATGTCGGACTCGAACCGACTAAAACGCACGCCGTCTGTGGGTCGCTTTGGTTGCCGAAGGTGAGGTTGACAGGCATATCCCTCGCACCCCGGCCGACCCAGGGACATCTCTCACGATCTGGCCCTCTCCTCGGGTGTGTGGGGACTACAGAGTCCCCAAGTTGTCCCCGAAAAACGGGGAGACGCGCCAGGCGCGCCGTCGTTCATCGACCTAAGACGCCCGAGTTGCCTTCGTACGCGGACGACTTGGGGCTAGATATGCCGAGAAACATACTAATTACAGACTCACCTTTCTACACTGCTGTTCGGAGAGTCTGCACTATCCTTAACAACCACCTTACATATCACACTAGACTTTGTTTTTCTCTTTCCTTTCGAATCTCTTCTTCTCTCTTTACGGGGTTTTTGGGTTGGTTCAAACATATTGCCAGTAGTAGAATCTGGTTGTGGAGTTTCAGAATTTTCTACTGTTTCCTTGTTTTGTATTACTGAGCTTCCTACCGTGTCCTTTTCTTGTATTACCGAACTTCCCACCATTTCATTATCTGGTAGTACTGAGCTTCCCACCATTTCATTGTCTGGTATCACTGGGTTTCCTACCGTTTCCTTGTCTGATATTACTGAGCTTCCTACCGTTTCCTTGTATTCTACCATTTCCTTGTCTGGTATTACTGAGTTTTCTAATATTTTTTCGTCAGGTATTACTGAGTTTTGTAATATTTTTTCGTCAGGTATTACTGAGTTTTCTACAATTTTTTCGTCTGGTAATACTGAATTTTCTATGATTTTTTCGTCTAGCGACACTGAATTTTCTACCATTTTCTCGACTGGTAATTCTGAGTTTTCGGTTACAGTTTCAGGCTGTATGGATGTTTCTTCTGTCATATTTACATCTTGAGATTTCTATAAAAGAAAATAAAAATATTATGATTATTAAAAATATTTTATTCATACACTAGCTGTTGCCCGCGGCTCCGGCTCATGGCAGGTAGCTGATGTAATAAGGAGTAACGTAGGATACTTTTATTTTAGAAATATTTTATGCTCAGTAGCGTTGACTCAACATAAAGCGATAACCAACATCCACGCGGGCCGAGTCGCAGGCAATAGCTAGTCTTATATAACTTGCATCTCAAAATCCTTTCTTAGGGGATGCCTACGTCATAGTAGCTTTATCAAAGTCTCAGCCCAATCGGTTTAAAATTGACTAAGTTTCATACAAACTTTCATCCCCTTGGGTGTAGAATTAATCAAAATCCTTTCTTAGCGGATGCCTACGTCATAACATCTACCTGCATGCCAAATTTCAGCCCGATCCGTCCAGTGGTTTGGGCTGTGCGTTGATAGATCACTATGTCAGTCAGTCAGTCAGTCACCTTTGAGTTATACATTCAGTCAACAAAGTATCGGGAATGAATGTTTTGTTTATGGTTCCAAATTCAAATTTGTTTTTTTTTGTTGTTTGATTGGCACAACTGCTTTCCATTTTGGCGCGGAGTTTGAGTTGCATCTGTAATTTATGTTAAAAACAGTGCTGTTTTTAGTTTTATAATATCTAGTGTGTATTGCGAATTTCATAATGGACAAAAACATCGAACAAAGAGTTTGTCTTAAATTTTGCATCGCCAATGGAAATTCATGTTCGGAGACACTGAAAATGTTACAGAAAGCTTACGGTGAATCGACTTTATCAAAAACACGTGCTTATGAGTGGTACAAAGCGTTCAAAAGCGGTCCAGATGTGATGGAAGATTTGCCTCGTTCTGGTAGGCCATCAACGTCTGCAACTGAAGTTAACATCGCAAAAGTGAAGGAAATAGTGACTGAAAATCCTCATTCAAGTTTGAGAGAGATGGCCGCCGAACTTTCTGTATCTCACGAGTCGATCCGTACCATTTTAACTAATAATTTGGGTATGAAACGTGTTGCTGCCCGGCTAGTCCCAAAAGACCTGAATTTTCTCCAAAAACTAAATCGCATGTGAGTCGCTGAGGACATGCTAGAACGGGTCAATACCGACCCAACATTCATGAAACGCGTTGTTACTGGTGACGAGACGTGGTTTTACGAGTTTGACATGCATACTAGTCAACAAGCTTCGGAATGGCGCCTTCCAACTGAACCAAAACCGGAAAAACCACGTCAAAGTCGATCAAAAGTCTAAGTTATGTTGACTGTTTTCTTTGACTATCGCGGTGTTGTGCACTCGGAATTTTTGCCGAAAGGTCAAACGGTAAATAAAGAATATTATTTGAGCGTTATGCGACGTTTAAGAGAACAAATTCGACGAAAAACGCCAGATTTGTGGAAATAAAATTCTTGGATTTTGCACCACGATAATGCGCCTTCGCACAAGGCCATAATTGTGAACGAATTTTTGTCCAAACACTCTACAAATACCATCGAGCAACCACCATATTCACCAGATATGGCTCCAGCCGACTTTTTTCTTTTTCCTACACTCAAATTACCACTTCGTGGCACCCGTTTTCAATCAGTAGAAGACATAAAGGAGAATTCGCGGCGAGAACGGAACTTAATTCCGGAAACAGCGTTTAAAAAATGTTTTGATGATTGGATTATTCGTTGGCATAAGTGTATCATTTCTGAAGGAGCATACTTTAAAGGTGATAAAATAAATTGGGATGAATAACATTTTTTTTGTGTATTATTGATTTTTTCCCGGTACTTTCTTGACAGAGTAGTATATATTTAGATTACACTAATTTAAAAAGACACTGCAAACTACAAATCTTCGATTTCGCCAATTGGTCGTGGAGGTCAGATGGCAGTCGCTCGCGGGAAATATTGAAGATCACCCGCAGACGATAAGGCTCAGAGAATGATGAATGAATTCAAATTTTTGAGTTTTTAAATGTATAATTTCATCCTGTTCATGGTTAATATTCTTTTACACATTTGTATAGCAAAATACCTCTGTGGCAATACCACATGTACCCAGCGCCATCTAGCGACAGCAAGCCGAAGTACTACGTCGCTAAAAATCCTGAATCGCGAATGTGAAGTTCTAATGCTAGTACAAGATTATATACAACATCCCAACGGTAATTATTGAGCGGGGCCTGCCAGACGTGATCACCTTGGTCGGAGGATCCTACCTTTGTTTGCAATTTGTAGTTTGCAAGTACATACATATAGTGCATAGAAATAAAAATTAGACATGTGCCATACAAATATATGAACTAGACAGAAATCAAATCCACGACCTGGAGACACCAGACAAACTAACAATCTAACAATGAAACGGCTCACCTGGCTTAAAGATGTGTGCAGTATTACGGGTGTCATACCCGTGTTGCAACCCTATAGTAATTTTCTAATGCCCTTTTTGAAGAACCATATATAGATAGATAGTACTTTATTGCACACCAATATTATAAAAGATATACAGACATAATTAAACAACAACATAAACTCACGCCTATATCCCCGAAGGGGTAGGCAGAGGTGCTAGCACCCACATTTCGCCAGTTTATGTTTAGGTCCCAATGTAATAGGTGGCGAGCCTATTGCCATTAACCGGGCACTTATAAACCTGCAATAAATACACACATAACTTCGAAAAGCATCGAAAAGTCATTGGTGTGTGCCATGGTAAACCTGGGATCGAACCCGAGACCTCGTCTCAGCAGTCCATTACCCATACCACTAGGCTATCGTGGTAGACATAATTAAAGTTACAGTTAAATGCACAATGGGCGGCCTAAAAGTGTTTTACTCCAGGCAACCTTAGGATGGACAGGAATTAAAGTATATAAGTGAGTGTTGGTGTAATTTGTCAACATTTATAAAATAGTGTGTTACATGAATCATTACATAGTATACAAATATGAAATATAGATAAATAAATAATATGTGAATATGAGAAATTTCAACGACTATGCTGTAGAGAGATAATGGCTCTTTACTAATTTTTTTTTAATAGTTATGGATTGTGCTTTCTTTATATTTACTGGTAATGCATTCCATAGGCCAATGGCCTTCACCGTAAAAGATTTGCCATAGTATGGCAAATCTTTCTTATGCCATAGTGTGGCAAATCTTTTTATCTGGCAATCCCAGTGCCAAGTTCCATGACGGTCTCAAGGATCTTGTGTGTGTCATTAAGAAATGTATAATGTTCTTTGAGATAAATGGGAGTAGTTGGATTAAAGAGAATGTTGTGTAATAATGCTAAAATATGAGCATTCCTGCGAAGACCTATATGTAGTACTCTTTTTTTTTCTTTACTCACCTTTTGTAACAGAAGCGTAGGAACGACCTTACTCTTGAGTCGCACCTTGCCCCGCACAACTTCGTACTCATCGCTGTTGAAGTGTTGACTACAAACCAGTGTGCCTAAGGGCACTTTGGACCCGATGTTCAATACATCTAACCACTTTCGACGCAGACTTTTTCTGGTAGGGAATCTGAAATATTACAATGCTTATATTTACATGTATACAAATATTAGTGGTCCGCTTGCACCACGGAATAAATTCCTTAATAAATCCTATAACCCATCTAACGTCGATAAAAATAATCTTTGCACCAGATTGTATATCCCATGCCTGAACAGCAAAATCCAATCTGGGACCATAGATATCAATCTTCTTCTTCTTTCTTCTTCTTATTTTATTTAAATGGCTCCTTGCATCGGTTATATAGATACCGATGATTCTGCCAACCTCAAGGTGGAGAGTAGGTTTAATCGTTTATAGAGGTCTCTAGGTATTCATGGTATTCTTAGTAATTTCGGTTTCTTCTTCTTTAAAGGTATATTCATTCTGCTTCTGAGAATTTCCTGACAGAACAGGCCCAATTATTTTTTTAAAACATTTTATTAATATGATTGAAAATAAAAATATACTCTTTTCTCCAGCTACTCAGAATTAGGATAAACTTGTGTTAGGAATGAGTTCCCGTCGGTAGTGTTATGGCCAGGACTCGAACCCGGGACCTCTCGTGCGCAAACCTGGCTCCTTAACAACTAAGCTACCAATATTCATAATAAAACAAACATGCGTATTCTCCAACTTACTCAAAATAAACTATTCCTTCTTGTATGTCATGGCAGCCGTCAACACAACAAACACCCATAGCGGACTGATTATCTGGAAATATTAAACAATTATTATACACTAGTCCCCGGCAGAGTAGAATTTGGACCACCTCATCTCTTCCTATGCGGTGTTGTACAAGGCGACTAAGAGATAGGGCTGTATAACATCAGACAGATATATTATACAGCCCAGACTCAGCCTCAGATGATTGACTTGAGTTAACAATAGTGCCTGGCAGATGGAAATAGGCTCACCCCTTACTACATGGGGCCGAATTTAATGATTGGTGAAATGTGGGTGTTAATTACACATTAAAACATGTAGTCTCAACCAGTTCAAAAACAGAATTGATATATTTTACCTCAAACTAGAGAAATAGAAGGAAAGAAAATGGAAACTGGATACAGGCATTATCAGTTGTCTACGACTACCTGCCTGCTAACTTACAATTATAATAATAACAATAATTCATGCCTGCCTAACCTTTCGGGGATAAAGGCGTGATAATATGCATGCACGTGGTCCACTTTAATTTCTTATTAGAAGTTTACAATCGCAATATCCCAAGTTACACATGGGATATTGCGATAGTATTATTAAAAAATTTTACAAAAATGAATTTTATCTCATTTTCCTTAATTCAGAACTTTATAACTTTGGAATAATATAGTCAACTCGCCATAGCTTGTAACAAATGCTGAAATACATGGTAAAGGCTCAGGAGTACAAAACCCATACAAAAACGAAGGTAGGACTCGACAGTATTCCCGTCCCAATTGAGCAGTCTGACTGGGAATGTACTTCTAACCTACAGAATAACTCACGTATAAATAATCGGGTGTTGTGTTCCCGGACAGTGAGTAGGATAGCCAGAGCTCACTGGAGAGTTTTTGTGCCGTCAGTGTGGGAAGACCAAAGCATTGTCCTACTTTGTCTTCTGTACTGACAGCACAGAAACTGTCTGTTCTTACAGGGTTGGTATCACAAGAGAATAAATAAATAAATAAATATTCCACGGCATTCTACACAACGCTATCTAGACCCATGGTAAGCATAGCTTAACTAGCTTGTGTTATAGGATCTAGAATGCGGATAAACATACTTAGATACTTTTTTTTTTGTAAATATATACATATTATACATAGAAACACCCAGACCAATGCAAATATACATATTCATGCATACAAATATTTGCACTGAGCGGAAATCGAACCCGCGCCCCCTGCATAGCAGTCGAATGCTCTACCGCTACGCCACGGAGGTCGTCGGAGAAAAGCCTATGACATCTGTCAATCAACAGGTGTTTGAGATCCTCTGAGATGTGTCGGCATAGAATGCTCAGTGCAAATATTTGTATGAATTAATATAGATATTTGCATTGGTCTGGTCATGCCTTAGAGGGCATGTTAAGCCCTCAGAGCCTGTTGCCATACGAAAATCTATGGCAGTTGTTATGGGTAGTTGGAGCCCTAAAAAGTCCAACAGCTGGTTTAAGAGCAATGATTTGGGTTGTGGCAGTCAATTCACAGAAAATATCGCAGTGAGACTGGTAAAGCGGATCTCAGACTCAGATAGAGAAAGCATCGGATGCAAATCAGTTTAACGCTAAAATGAAGAAGAGAATCAACTGGCTACTAGGTGACCTAGGCTTAGGCCACAAAAAATTTCGTGGGGCTTATATAATCAGAATTAAGTGATAATTAATTTCAAGAAAAAATTCCCTCATTCATTTAGGACAGATTCTAGTTTGGACAGATTCTGGTTACGACAGATTCTTGTTACAACAGATTCTTGTTACGGCAGAATTAGTACTGTCGAGCATAAAAAAATATTTTTAGAAATTCTGGGTTGGATGACCAAAGTATATAATGAAAGTATGACATAATACTCTCGATTCATTCACTCTCATAACAAGAATCTCTTATTAATTATTACAAGAATTATTCTCTCTGCCATAACAAGAATCTGTTGTAACCAGATACTGTCCTAAGACGAATGAGGGAAAAATTATCTCAAAATGATTATAGGTAGATTATAATTTATAACACTTGGACAATAAAATGCTATAGGAACATTATTAATTGCTATACTTAAAAATGGTAATCTAGTAATAAGATCTAATAAATATTAATTAATAAATATTAATTACCAATATTTTTTTAATTAAATACAGTGGCAACCCTAGCTAGTCCAACTCACATCCAAAAAGCAATAACTGGTATCGCCCTATTCTGAAAACTGCATCGCTTTTACATCGCAACAACTACATCGACCTTATAACTATTATGCATAAGAGCTATAATGCCATATCAAAATATATTATTTACGATATCGTTGCGATGTAATTTTTTGAATAATACTGCGTCAATAATTAATTCTAAGAGATTAAAATCGATATTTAGAGGAGATTATTCCCAAAAATTATAAATATCAATGTTTGTAAACAATACCTACGGCAGTTTAGCCGCGAATATATCTACAACAGGTTAGAAAATTTAAAATATTAATATAAAGTTATACCTGCGTTTGTTACGTGTTGCACAGTATATAATGTTGGAATATATCGAGATTAATAATATTTGACATTCATTTCACACACTTTTATACAGAATCTTCATAATTTCCGGCAAAATTATTTAAAATTGGGTCCTGGAAAAATATTTACAACAAGCGACCTTTTTCAGCTGTGACGTTTGATGGAATTGATAGTGATGTGACGCACTGTGAGTTTATGTCACAGATTATAAATATTGAAGCCATGTGATAATCGATCGATTGTAACTATAATAAGTCTGTTAATTTATTTATAAGACATTGAAAGTTAGGTAAAATAAATATTTTGATTTCGTTTCTACTAGAAATAGGAACATCAATCCTACATAAAGTTAGCGCACAGCGATGTAAACATATTTTAAAATAGTTAACTGAATCACTCTATTCTAAATCCGATTGAATTATGATGCAATCGATTTTAAAAACCTAACGTCCCTCACGCAAGTTATTATCTGTGACCGACTATTTTATTGACTCGATAATACGAACTCCTCGAAGCGTTATAGCCGACTTTAAAAAAGGAGATTCATTCAGAATTCGTGTTTACATTCCTGATCGTTTATTTTTGATACCAGTACCTATTGACTGTAGTGACAGCAGGCGAAAGCATTGTGTATTTTTCCAATCTCCATGAGCAGTCAACACCTTGGTTCCCTTACATTAAAGATCCCTTCTATTCTAGCAGTCGACCGTTCGCGGGTTCCAATCTTTCTGATTTTCTATATATTTCTCATTACTAAAGGTTGCGTCGTCATTTTAATAGACTTCCGGGACATAGCTTTCAAATTTTAAAAATATTTTTCTGGTACCTAAGTACTTAGTTCCAGAGATTAGCCCGTTCAAACAAATAGAAACATAGAGTTACTTAAACGTCATCATATAGGTGAACTTGGTTGCCCGAAACTTTCGCCTCGGAGCCCGGGGCCTGGATTTCCTTCTTTTTTTAATACCACACAGTTGGCAGACAAGCACACGGCCCACCTGATGGAAAGTGGTTACCGTGGCCTATGGACGTGTGCAAAACCATGGGAGTCACACTCGCGCTGTTAACCCTGTAAGCATAAAGAGTTCCTGTGCTGTTAGTAGAAAAGACAAAGCAGGACAAGCTTTTGATCTTCTCACTGACAACACAAAAACTCTCCAGTAAGCTCTGGCTACCCTACTCACCGCCCGGGAACACATGACGAGGTTATTATGGCCGCGGTATTCTGTAGGACGGAGTTACTTCCTCAGTCGGACGGCTCAATTGGACGGAAATGCCGACGTGTTCTAACTCCTTCAGAAACTTCGCTAAGTATTTGTCTTCGGTATTTACGAGAGTGACTGTCTGACAATTGACATTACTTGTTAAATTTCGATGCTATACTTTGTAAAATGTAGCTTGGGTCCTATGACATTTGAACATTTTCAGGACGACTTTACATTGTAACGGCGTCTCTCTTTGATCATTCATTTCTAGATTTTTATTTTTCTTAGTTACCAACATAGCTCACAAATAAAATTTATCATACAATAATATAACACAATAACAACATAATAATTTGGAAAAACAAGCATCAATAAATAAAATAAATGCGCTACAAAAAATATCTTGCCGTTCTAACAAGGTTCCGTCGGTCGGCAGAAATTACTAGAGATGGGACACAATCGGTCGACTGGGTCGACTCAGTCGACTGAATGAGGCATAATCGATACACATTATTTAACTGTTGTGAATTTATAAAATTATGTAAAGTTAATAGATTTACGTTAGGTATCCTTGTTATTGTCCCCATGTTATTGTTATGGACAACGCCTCATACCATTCCGTGCAAATGAATAAACCGCCAACCAAAGTTAACCGAAAGAGCGAAATTTTGGAATGGCTCCAAAATCAAGGTGTTGAGGCTGATGTCTCAATGTTGAAGGTGGAGCTACTAAGGCTCGTTAACTTAAATAAGCCACCCGGCGGTCCAAAATATATATTAGACGAGCTGGCAAAATTCTTTGGCCACACTGTTCTCCGTCTCCCTCCATATCATTGCCAATACAACAGTATAGAAATGATATGGGCTCAAATTAAAGGTTCGTATTTTTTAATTATTTTTAGTTTTTTTTAATAAAATCCTGTCATATGATACATTTTATAAATTTGAAAGTGTTTGTTTGTAATTTTTTTTTCGGTGCAATGTAGCAACAAAGGCTGGAAGGACCATAGCCTACTTTTCATCTAAAAAAAATAATGCAGACTGAGTGCCAGGGTAAAGCTAATTACATAAAATATGTTACCTATTTAAAGTTCAGTAACAAAGACCCATGTAATACATATTTTACTATTAATGTAATAATGAATATTTAATTGTTTTTAGGCTACGCGGCACGCAACAATACCACTTCGCCGTTTACTGCAAATAAAATGATGGGGTTATTAAAAGAAGCTTGCACCAAAGTAACACCGGAGAACTGGAAAAGTGTTGTGGAAAGGACCAAACGTCTCATTATTGAAGACTGGGAACGTGACGTTCGTTTTGACAACCTTAGAGAAAATGAAATTATTATAAATCTCCAAGACTGTGCCAGCGAGTCGGATATAGAAGACGACTACGATGATGATGATGATTTAGGATGTACTCCATTGTCTGATTCAGATTAAATAAATAGCTTTTGATAATATACATACATGCATTTTCATTGTACCTATACTTATTCTCGACTTAGACTATTACACTTTCACATCACTAGTGATGTCTTGTCAACATCTGTCATAGGACCCAAGCTACATTTTACAAAGTATAGTAAACGGCACCATTGAGAAGCCGCAATGAATTAAAACAATATTATCATATTCAAGTATATTTCACGGTAGGTTCGCATTATAAGATAAGATAATATTAATTTGCATATATAAATTTGCAAAAAACATATAATATACATAGTCAAGTGCTTATTATATAGGTCTTAAACTTCGATTGGACACAACATGTTTTACCATTGAGTGGTGTACAAATTATTATTTAAGTTTAAGTCATCACATCTACATTATACATCAGTCATCTAGTTACAAACAAAAGTCAATCCTACAGGGTCATGTCCTCGAGAAAATCCTTAATACTATAGTAGCACCTCTCAATCAACAATCTTTTGAGCGCCCACTTAAAACGATTGTTGTTATCTGCAGCTGATGTATGCGGTCGACTATAAATTCGTAACTACCTTTACTAGCGACTCGACACTTCACCGCAGCAGTTTCATTTTATCTTAGGTAAAGTAGCCAACCCGCCCCGACATCGCCTGTGGCTGATTGCGAAACTCGTAATCTTTTTTTGAATAATGTATGAGAATCTACCGGATATATGTTGACATTAAATGTCATATAAATTTTATAGATACATTTATAGGCACAGATAATTATAATATAATTCTTTTTACCCGACTACGGCGAAGGAAAAGGCGAGTTATGATTTTGACAGGTTATGTATGTATGTAAGTTCATCTGTTCCCTCATAGCTCCTCAACCACTTATTAGATCAGGACAAATGAGGTATCGTTAGAAACGTCTTAGTTGTCCGCTGGTTATAGGCTATTTAATGTGTCACTGAATCTATTGTACGCCAGAACTGGCAGAATATGAGATCTGAACATTATGTACCTAAACACCATTTTGTACCTAAGTACCATATTCAACGAACAAAGACTTCGACTTTGCCCAGCAGTCTAGCAGTCATACAGTACCTACTGTTAAAAAAATAAATTTGAGATAAATATGTTATGTTGGGTATCAACTGAAAGGGCTTAATTAGCACAATTAAAATATGTATAAATTATACTTATTGCTTGCCCCAAAATTATATGAATAAAGAAAATAAGTATAAAATTAAAACCCGACTACTGAAAAATCACGCTCTAGTGTTAAACAAGAAAATATCAAGGATAGCAGTAGTCGTATGCCACTTAGTCTAACAAAACAATACATTCTAAGGTAAAGTGGCATACGGCCACGGCTATCTTTGCTATATTCTTGTTTAATACTTTATTAGAGCGTGATTTTTCAGTAGTCGGGTTTTAATTTTTATAGTTACTCTCCGCTCCGTTGAGTAGTAATGAGTAGTAGGTACCTTTATGAATATTTCTTTTCATGTTTGCTTTTTTAGGGTATTTTTAGGTGAGAGAAATCCCCACGGATATCCCCCCGCTGGAGCCGGCGGGAGAGGTTATGTCGAACTCGAACCGAGTAACGTCGTTTTTGGTTGCCGAAGGTGTGGTTGATAAGCATATCCCTCGTTCCCAGACCGACCGAGGGCTCATCTCTCTCGATCTGGCCCTCCTCGGGTGTGTGAACCACAAAGTCCCCAACTCGTCCTCGGATGGGGAGCCTCGGCCAGCTTCTGCAAGGTAATAGGCGGCTGCCGTTTCGGCGTCTCCCACGCCGGAGTCTCGGTGCAGCTCCGAGTCGTCGCTCGCGTCGTTGTGATGGCACTAGGACGTTGGCTCTTTCTCCTTCCGACGCAGATGCCTACTTCCCGAAGCACCCGTGCTCGGAGATCATCTGCGTCAAACGGTATGAGAGGCTTCCGTGTGGCGCCACTTCCTCATGATGGGTTTTACCACCGCTACTGCGGCGTGCCATTTTTAGGTAAGGTATGGGTAATGCATGCTTTTATTATGTGTGAAAAAGTAAGCTTTCATAATCATTATCTAGACTCCTCCCATGTCGTCAAAAATAAGCAATGCAAAGGCCTTTCCTCTCCCCTTTAGTGCTCACGTCATACTTGAACTGCTTTATAGCCTTTAACCTTCCTCGATGAACGGAGTATTTAACAATTTGAACCAGTTTTCCTGAGATTACCGTGTTCAACTAAATAATTCAGCCTTACAATATTACCTAGTATAGATTTTAAATACTAAGGTACTTACTTACGTCGAAAGTAAGAAAAAAAGCAATAAAAAAACTCTATACTTTCTGTAATCAACTTAACAAAGTAAAATATTAAAATTAAACATTTCTACTTAACTGTTGAAAAATAATACTTTGAGATCTTACAACTACAAATTGCTGGTTACGATTCCCCCCTTTCTCTATCGTGGTGTGGTGTCGGGAAAAGGATACCAGTTTCACCCAAGCTTCAACAAAGCGACAAAACCGATGGTTCTCGATTCCCCCCGAATTTATTTACCGCGACTAACCTAAATTTTTAACTTAATAATTTTCTTTGTTTTACTGCTGGCCATTGCACCTATCCTTAGGATAAATTTCAAAGGCATGGACTATAAAACCACTCCCTTCCTCCCTCAAATATTCTTAGCTAAATTTCACATAGGATCAAACACATCAATCTGATTGGTAACTTTGAATATGTTTTTTATTATTATAATTTATTTGACGCCCACTGTACATTATACAGGAGTAAGGAGGGGGCGGGGTGTTTCCGAACACGAAAACAGTCGATGCCTACTGACGATTAAAAAAAAAAAGGTAACTTTTTTTCGATCGCAATACTTTTTAAATCATGTTTATTATTTACGCAATAATGCTAATAAAATTTCTAAACGCCACACGAAATGTTCTGCGATCGTAAAAAAATTGCCCATTTTTTATACTACTTTTTCCCTTTTTTTTTATACCACTTAGGTAGCAGACAAGCGCACGGCCCACCGGATTGAAAGTGGTTACCGTGGCCTATGGACGTGTGCAACACCAGAGAAGCCACACACACGCTGCTGACCCTGTAAGCACAGACCTTTCTGTGCCGTCAGTGTAGGGGGCAAAGCAGGACCAGCCTTTAGTCATCCCACTGACAGCACAAATTCTCCAGTGAGTTCTGGCTACCCTACTCACCAGTGGGAACACAACACGAAGTTATTTAACCGCAGTATTCTGTAGAGCGGAGGTACTCCCCCAGTCGGACTACTCAATAGGGCGAAAATACCGCCGTGTCCTACCTCCTACAACTACTTAGGTGGCAGACAAGCAGAAAGCTGACCGGATGGGAAGTGGTAACCGTGACCTATAGACGTGTGTTACACCAGAGGCGTCACACTCGTGCTGTCTACCCTGTAAGAACCTTCTGATATTCTTCTTTCCACCCGATGAAAGCATCTCATATCATTATGCGAACACAGAATGAAGTTACTTTCAAACCTCACTGAGAGCACCGCTTCGGTAGCAACATGTGAGGATGATATACCTCACTGTAGCGAGCAGTACAATGATAGAATGTAACTCACTTTCTTCTTTCTTCCAAGTTTTGACATGCCTTTGCACACCCCGTTCCATACTCACACATTGGGTAAATTTATTCTATCACACACTTTTTTTTAAATATAGAACACGTCAATTAGACTTCGCCTTGCCTGATGATAAGTTGAAGGTAATGTCTCAGAAAAGAGGGTCATCATTACTTACACGCCCTGCTTAAAGGACCCGGGACTGTAGGAAGAAGGAAACACGTGAGCTGGTAATGAATTCCAGGCCTTAATGGGGCGATAGAGGAAAGAGTCACCGAACCGCTTGGTTCTTGATCAGATGTTCCGAACCGTGTGCGGGTGACATCTAAGACCTGCACATGTTGGCCTGTGTAGGAAGAGAATTATGTTTACAAGAGAATGAATCTTTCCTTTGTGTGTATACGGGTATGATCCACTTTATGCTCAAGTCTAGCAAAACCTTTACCGCAATAAAGACATTGGTGTAGTTTGACCCCAGTGTGAACAGTCATATGTTCATCATAATGACTCTTATTGTGGAGTATTTTACCACATTCAACGCACTCAATCCTGTTATGCCTCCTCATATGTTCTTGCAACCTATAAGCTGATACTTCTTCGTTATAAATTGGAGAGCTCATAGTAGTTTGGAAGTGTGTATAGATATGTAGTTTCATTTTAAGTTTGGACTCACTGGTTAACCCACACTCGGGACATACAAGTCTATCATTGTGTTTACGGTGAGATAGTTCGTGTATTAAGAAATCACAGTGGTTTGAGAAAGCAAGTTTGCAACTGTGGCATATGTCTGATCGGTTTTGACCCTTGTGCACAATCTTGTGTGCAACTAATTCTGTGTTCGTTTCAAACGTTTGTGAACACATAGTGCATGTGTATTTAATGTTATGTTTTTCATGTAAGTGCGTTTGCAGTGTTCTAGCAAGGCTGAAGACTTTACTGCATTGTTTTTCTGGACATGGATATACTTCTGCTTCGGTTTTAATCTTGTTTGTGGACAGTAACAATGGTGTATCATTAATAGATGGTATTCTGTAAGTGTTAAAATGGTTAAGTTATTCAGCTGAAGCATTCTGCAATATATTAAAAAGGTAGAGACCCTGAGGCAGAGATACAAATCTGAAGATATTAAAGTAAGTCATTAAAAGCACTTTATATCCAATACTTTATTTATTTTAAATTTAAAGAGGCATTCCAAAACCACTATTAAAGATTTACTGCTCTACTTAAAACATACCATCCTGCTATGCAATAGAGGCAATATTAATATGCATTATAATATGAATATGCTAAATTTGTAGTATGATACGGACCAAGATTTATCCCTCTTCGGGTCAGTCCCCGGGTTCTTATCCTGACATTTACACTACCGATGTGAGACCGCTCCATACACAAGTATTAGTAATTTCAGTTTCTGATACTTCTTTTTTAAACCTGTGAAAAGTATTATTCATTCACTAATTAAATTAGTTAAGATTAACTTACTCAGACTTATGTTCACCAGTCTGAAGTCCATATTTCTTATCATTGTTTTTAGTAAGGACGTTAAATTTGGTGTCTATAACACTAAGATCTTCAAGTTCTTTTGGCTTTGGCCTTCTTCTACTAGAAGTTTTACCATTATAATTATTCTCCGGTTCCTTGGGTACAATACTGCCCAGCATAATAACATTACCATTTTTAAAAGGGTCTTTAGGGTTAATTGTATCAGAATCTTCACTTTTTGTTTTACCGATAACATTAAATTGTACAAAATTATTTGTTCTATTCATTTTTAAAGGACTTTTATTTTGTGTAACATTTGGAGTATCACTATCTATAATACCACTTTAATTTCGGTCATTTTCAACCAAGAGCACTGTAAAATAAGAGATATTAATAAATTGAGTAGCCTTGGGTATATTGGGGTCCCACCTGGTCTTCAAGTCTAAGTCAACTTGTAAAAACTTATCTTAAGTATAAGTTATAATAACACTTAGGTATAACATATGCAGAAGATTAACTAAGGTATGAATTAAAAAAAAAAGTATATTTTGTTGATCATCGTTGGGTGTAAATAATCCAAAGCTATCAAAATTTCCTAAAACATTTTAATTTAACTTTATTTACCCTAATTGGCACAATCCCAATAGATATTATAGTTTCAGTACATACTTTCACTATTCTTCTCTTATTTTATTTATTTCACTATTCTTGTTTTCTTAAATTTACAATTACTTGCCATAAGGGACAAAAAAAAAAACAAAAAATGACACTAATGACAGTATTTTTTTTTTACCTGGTAGCTGGTAGCTAAGGCAAAAGAGGATTTATGTAACTTTAGCAAGCTAAGACCTTTAGGTCCATAATGACAGTATGATGTCCATATTTGAGCTAGTAATGTGAATATTGATTTGAGAAGGAAGAAATAATCGATCGATTAATCAATAAATTGGTCAGTTTTGAGTACTTTGACCTGATTTTTCTATATCCCATTAATTTGATCATTGTATGGCTAACTGAGGTTGGCCGTCTATTCGCCTGTGTTTTAAATTAAATTTTCTAGAAATAAAATACATAATATATCATATAAAATTATATTTATTTACAATATGAAAGCATTACAAACATTGAATATCAGTACACATTCAGTCAACAAGTAATTACTTACTTACAAATAAGGTAATTCATACGCTCCATGGTACCGTAAAATAAATTTTTGAATTATTTATTTTACAAAATTTCCTATAGATGATATATCCATTACAACATTAAAACAGTCAAATTTTTTTTATTACAATCAATCATGCTATCTTTGTATAGGTAGATTTTTTTATTAATTATATAAAGTACTGAGTGAATAGGGATAAGGGGAAAAATATTAAAAAAAAATCTTTTGCAAAATTTTGAGTACATTGCCAGATATTTGATGATTTTTTTTTATACCACTTAGGTGGCAGACAACCACACGGCCCACCTGATGGGAAGTGGTTACCGTGGCCTATGAATGTATGCAACACCAGGGGTGTTACACTCGCGCTGCCGACCACGAAGAAACCTTCTGATGGACCTCTTGAAGAACCCCATATGATTCTGTTATTAGACTTGAAAGTCAAAAACTATAGAATTTAGCTGACCATTTTATTTCTATTCCTCTTCGACTTCTATTCACCCCATTTTACGGTAACCATTCAAGGGTAGATTCATTGTCCTTTACTAACACATCTGCCAGTGAATGGCTGACTTTACACGAAAAGAACAACTATTTACATTTCCTGTATGCATTTTACATATTAATGCTAAGCTTATTCCATTAATATTTACATTTACAAACTAAATTGTATATGAACTAGGCAGTATTTGAATACATATTTATTTTTCAAAAAATGTCAACATTTATGACGGGATTTAAACCTGGGGCTTGTCAAAGTCTTTGTGCACACTCACAGGACCTCGATTCTGCTAATTACTAACTATACAACTGACTCCGCAAAAAATACCATAAAATTTTAGACTTTATGCAATAGACAAAGTTCAAAATTAAAAGAATGTTAGTTCATTATATTTTTCATTCACTCTACAAAATGCCATTTAATTTTCGACTTTAACAGTATAACAGTAAAATCTAAAATTAAATGTCATTTTTTTCAGTGTCTTTAGTGTGACAGTGGTTGACTATAAGCAGAATCGGGGTCCAGATGCCTGTTTCGTACAAATAATATTGTACGAATTTCGTGCAAATAAACGCACTATTTGCACGAAACAAATCAAACTGCCGAATTTAATACTAACACTAACATAATACGTTTTGTAGAGACGATGGTCCATAAGTATATAACAACACAATACTCGGCACGAAATATATAAAAAAGAGAGAGGTCTCGGTATCTGCTTGGTTATAATGCTGCGAAGATGTTCAACATAATTCGTAAAAACATTTAAGCTCAAACTAAAGCTTAAACAGATGAAAATTATAACCAATGATATCACTGTTTTGAAATTTGAGCGGCAACACTAGTTTGTATTTATTGTGCCAAACTGTTAAAAATGTATATTCGTGGACACGGATCCGGTATTCCAGATTTGATATCAAGACACGGATCCGGTATTTCGGATTTGATATCAAGACACGGATCTTACCTTTTATACGCAATCAGTATTGGTGCGCGTTACAAGAGTTGCTTCTATATATTATAGTTTTCCAGCAGTTCCCGATTTAGCAAGAGATCAATAGATAGGTTTACCCAATATTTGAAAATTAATAAGGTCAAACAATAAACAAACAATCAATCAATTGAAAAATTACAATAAAAAAAGTAACAGATCCGGATTTTTCTTGAGTACAAAAGGTTAAGATCCGTATTCGCAGACGATTGGGCACATCACTAGTCCATACTACCGTGGTGTTAAAGAAAAGAACTCACTCTTAATTACATACTTCATGTTACCAGGGCCAGAGTAAATTAGAATATTCGTCCAGTCCGTCATTTCCTTCGTCGTCTCCTCCTATCCGGATTCTAAAACACTCGATCCTGGTAACCAGAATCCTGTACGGGCTGGCTAGGTTTGGCCTGGGCTCCGGCCACGTGGTGATGATGCCGGAGGTGTCCAGGTCGCCTCGGGGGTGCCAGGTACTCAAACATGCTCTGTGTGTGTTGGGCCAACATGTTGGCCAGGTCACAGGGCATTGGGTCAGTCCAGAAAAAGTCGTGGTTTAGTGCTGTGTCAGCATCATACCTTGAACAACAAATTATATTAAGTTTGTGATTTTTTTTATTGAAATTTGGATAAATTAATAATTAAGCAGTAGGCCTTACGATTGGCCCGGGTTCTGGACTTATCCATTAGATGATATGAACACACTCATAGTACATACAAATATATTTAATAGGGGTTACTGGGAATACAAGTGATTTCGAATACTAATAATTTAAAAAAAGTACACCGTCTTCTTCTTCGAGTCAATGGATAGGTCTGACATATAATGGCCTGGTATTAAATTTTATTGATCCAGAACTTGGCCACAGCAACAGCGCTCTCTGTTGCTCTACATAGGTCTTCGGCATTGCAAGTGAAGGGGCACATCGAGCAGGAAAGCAAATGTGACATGGAGTGAGATTGGGCCCCGCAGTCGCAGGACCGTTACCGCATATAATATGTGCGCAGATGTCGGTTAACTTTTGTTCGTATCTCCGGTTTTACTCAAACGACTGCGATCAAACAAACCTAAAATTTTAAGGCTGACCAAGATCTTCCCAATAAAAAAAATAACATAATCCGTTCAGTAGTTTTAGCATTCATTGCAGAAAAACAGACATGATTTAAAAAAAACAATTGTATTCTGTATTACTCAATTATTGACAAACTACTATAATTTATTACATACATACATATAATCACGCCTTTATCCTATTTTTAGCCTTTATTCTATTGAAAAATTGTTCACATGTATTAGCTGGATACATAACGAATATTATGAATGCCTCCCTAGAAACTGAAATCTTGCCTGTTGACTGGTGTAACGACGCGCTCTGCGAACGTCATCACACCGGTTTTAATTCTATTTTTGAACGAAGGGTTTCGGAACGCGGAGTGAATGACATTTTGACGTATGGCTGTCAAAGCACCTTTCTTCCTAGCATTGAGGCTGGATGGTCGATATTCATGGCTTCGTAACTTAATTTCAATAAATCTCATAAAAATGAGAGTATTTTGGCCTAAAGGATAATAGTTTGTGTCTTCACAACTATCCTCTTGTGGAATTATAGTTTATTTCTGGTGAGTTGTCATTTTTTAATAAGATTCACTCTGATGGAAATCGCCACGCTCCTAATTTGAAAAATAATTGTTAAAATTCTATTGTTTCAGCTCTTAATCTGAGAATATTATGATTTCTTTTGCTATTGGCATTGTTCCAGCAAATTAAGGCGGTAAGTCGCCCAAATTTATAAAAAAAATTAGGACCTCGTGTTCATATAGTTTGTTCTAATGACATGCAATTTTATTACAGGTTTTCAAATTGGAACCGCCTTTGTCTTTGCCTTTTCTCTTTTCTTTGGACCTTTTTCGGCGTTTCTTTGTCTTCGGTCAACTGCATTTCCTTATGGAGGATTTGGGCTTTTCACCTCAAACATGGATGTACCGCATGGGCTTAAACTGAAAACTTCGCCTGCTACGAGCTTTCCCGCTGCTGTGTTTACATATACTCGTCGAGGGATGCCGTGAGCTTACTTTAATTATATTTTAAATCTAAACTTCAAAATAACCTAAAAATGCATTGGTGACATAAGATCATTTTGACCTAGCTTATAAAACTCTAATTTTAAATTTAAGGTTAGATATACATTAGGAATGTATCCTTGCAACTATTTCTAAATGCACACTGGAGTGGACAATAAAACCTTAAACCTCACAGTTTGGTTTCATTTAGCTCACCTCCGGAAGATTAAAAGTTTCCAATATCCGCTGATTATCTTAGGCATGTGTATCTCCAAGGCGCCCGAACTTTTATGGTAATGTACTTACAAACCAATTTTATTTATATTTCTTTTAAATAGGAGATTACACACTTACTTCTTTCATTGTCATATGACACATATTTTTTTATTATTACATCTGACGCTTGCGAACCAATTTTTTTTACTTTGTAATAACACATATTTTTTAATTATTACAATTGGCACTCGCGAACAGGGACATGACAGTGTGCATATATCTTTATTCCTTGTCACCTTTGCATTATTTTTTACTTTATCATGTTAAGAACAGTGTTTTCTTCATGTATTTTACTGTTACATAACTGTGTATTACAGTAAATCTTTGTTATTGTTTACTTTGCAAAACTAATCATACTACAAGTTAGTACTATTGTTTGTATCTCTCAATTACAGGTGGGTGTTTCAATTTGTATAACATGGTTACTGTTATAATTGTTTTGTCTTATATAGCTTTTGTTTATTACAGGTAAGATTTTCCACTTAGTAATATTATATAATTACTAGTTCTTAACCTTTATTCACATGTGTGAAAACATAGTAATATTTGAATATTTGCTGTTTACCTTAAGTAGACATAAATAATTTATTTTGTGAATCACTAATGCATTTTTATCTTTATAGGCATTTGACCTAAATAATTTTTGCAACAATAACATTCCATTCTATGAGTTTGTTGACTTTTGAGTTTAGCGTTTTGCTATCAATGCAATTAACTTCATTCATAATTTAATTAACTTTAATTAGAAACTTTAATTGATACTTTAATTAGAAACTTATAGTGTATTTAATACAACTTTTTATTAGATTTTCACATCCTTTTATAAATCAAACATGGATAAGGAAATACAGGTCCCGCCTTTGTTTGAGAATATTGTTGGTGATGTTCCAGTTGGTACTTTTACTCATGTCATGGCTGATTTATCTGAAGTTGTTGATCCATTTTCGAATAGTCGAGGAGCTGGTGATCATAGTCTGAGAGCCGCATCTTCATTTAATATGATGAATGTTTTATTGAATGATAATTTGAGGAAAAACTTGCCTTCTGTTACTAAGTTGCCTGATTTAAAACGAAGTAAGCTTTTGTATGATGGTAAATCGTGCGTTAGGGAATTTATTACTCAAGTGGAAGAATATTTCTTGTTTAAAAATTTTAATGAATATTTTTTGGTTAGTTCATTCTCTGATCTTTTGTCAGGCACTGCGCTTAAATGGTTTCGTAGTGTTCGTATTCGTATTGCTTCTTGGCAGGATTTGAAGGCTGCGTTGTTGAAACGTTTTGATAGAGTTGAATTTGATTATCATTTGGAACATGAACTCCGTACTCGTAAACAAAAGATAACTGAGTCATTACCAGATTTTATTACAGACATAATGGATATGGCTAGCCGTTTGTCTATGCCTGTTTTTGATGCTACCCTCATAACTATTATTAAACATAATATGTTAAATATTTACACACCTTTTGTGTTTGGTAGAACTATTTCTTCTATCGACGAATTTATTAACCTCAGCAGAGAATTAGAGAATTTTGTGTCAAGAAAGAACTTGAGTGAGAATAAAAGTATTAAAAAAGAAAAATATTCTGCTCAAATTAGTGCTGTTAAATCAGATGATTTAACTTGTTTAAAATGTAAGTCCTCTGGACATTCTTATAAAAATTGCCCTACATTTCCAGGTGTAATTTGTTTTAAATGTCACAAGCTTGGCGTCACTGCGAAGAATTGCGAAGTTTGTGGTTCAAATACTGTTCAGTCAAAAAACGTATCAGGTCCCATCGAGCCCTAGTTTTTGATAAAACCTCTGGTGACTCGATGTTGAAAAAATTTAGCAATGCTCCGAATGAAGCCACTTGTAAGAAAGAATTTAATGAATGGTTGGATTATTTGAAAGTTTTCTTTAATAATATCAGGGCTGCTCCTGTTTTGTTTGTTAAACATAAAGACACTAGACCTTATTTAAAATTTAATATTAATAATAAATTTTATTCAGGTTTGTTGGATAGTGGAGCTTGTAGTTGTGTACTCGGTTCTAATATTCATCAAACATTTTTGCAATTAGGTTATAAATTTAAACCTTATAAAGGTAACGCTGTTACTGCTGATGGTTCTGCACACAATGTTATTGGAACTATGGTTTTACCTATCACTTGTGATAACTTAACTCAAAATGTAGATTTTTTGATAATACCTTCTTTTAAACCTTCAATTATTTTGGGATTTGACTTTTGGTTGAAATTTAATCTTGCTAAAGACTTATGGAATAATATTACTTTTGAATATGAATCCACTACTTGTGTAAATGCAGTTACTTCTGTTTCTGAACTTTCTCCTTCTGAGAAACACGAGTTAAATAAAATTATTTCACTTTTTGAAAATATTTCTTATGAAAAGAGAGGCTTAGGTCTTACTCATTTAGTTAAACATAAAATTAATGTTACTGGTGAACCTTTTAAACAACGTTATTGGCCCCTTAGTCCTGCTAAACAAAAAGAACTTTATGATGAAGTGGAAGTTCTATTAAAGGAAAATATTATTGAACCTTCTAAATCTCCTTGGTATAGAAAAATATTTGTAAATTGTCAAAAGTTTCCTAGAAAATATAAAAATTTCAAAGTTGAAAGTGATACTTTGTATAGATTTTGTAAAGATAAATATAATCCTAATAATCGTTTAAATTGGAAAATTGTCATACCTAAAGAACACATCTTAGACACTATTAAATCTATTCATGATGATGTTAATTCAGGACATTTAGGAATTCATAAAACTTTAAATAAATTAAAAATACATTATTTTTGGAAAGGTATGTTTATTGATGTTCAAAAATACATTTCTTCTTGTGATATTTGTAAAGCTTATAAATCTTCTACTAATCCACCTCATGGAATTATGGTTAATCCTAAGAAAGTTGATAAACCAATGTTAATGCTTTCTATTGATATTATTGGAACTCTTCCAAAAGCTTATTCTGGCCATAAGTATATACTTTCAATCATAGATGTTTTTACAAAATATTGTTGGATATTTCCTATGACTAGTGCTACCACTAAAGTAATTTGTGGGATACTTGAAAAAGAAATATTTCTTAAGTTTGGAACACCTAAAGTTTTTGTTTGTGATAATGGAAGCCAATTTACAGCTAAGCAATTTGTAGATTTTCTAAAAAGTTATAATATTAGTAAAATATTTTATAATACTTTATATACACCTCAAAATAATCCTGTAGAGAGATATAACAAAACAGTCGAAACATGTATTTCTTGTTTTGTTAAAGATGATCATAGAACTTGGTCAAAATATTTGCCTCATGTTCAATTAGCTTTAAATAGTAGTGTGAATCTAGCTACAGATTTCACTCCTAATTTTCTCATGTTCGGTAGAGAACTTATTTTTGATGCTTCATTGCACCGTTTTAGTAATTCTTTTGATAACCTCAATCAACTTGATGTTGTTGATAGGTCTTCATTTGCTTTTTCACTTAAATCACTTAGTGATATTTTTATAAAAGTTCAAGCTTCATTGCTTAAAGCTTATAAGCGTAATGCGCGTTATTATAATATAGGAAGGAAGGTCATTTCTTTTGAAGTGGGAGATATAGTGTGGAGGAGAAGTTTTGTGCAGTCTAATGCTCCTGCATTCTTTTCGGCTAAGTTAGCACCTAAGTTTGTTAAGTGTGAAATAATAGATAAAATTTCCTCTAATGTTTATGTTTTAAAAGACCTTAATAAAAACTATACTGGTCGTTATCATATTAAAGATATAATTAAATATTAAAATTATTCTTGTTTTGACAGTGTCTATCTTTGTCTTTGGTACTTTGTCTGAAGTATTGAACCATTAAAAGGTGATGTTTGATAGGTTTATGGTTCTTGAAAGGAGATGTATGTTAGGAACTTCACAACAATTTATTAATTTCAATTTTAGTTTCCTTCAAAAATAACTTAGGTCATTTTAGGACTTATTTTTATGTAACTCTACTCCATATTAACAAATTGTTCCACATCAAAAGATCTTATATTTTTATTTATCTTTGTTGTATAGGATTATTTTCCTGTATATATTTTTATACACTTGTATATTTAATATTGTATATTTTGTACAAATTTAGGAATTTAGTTTCTACTCTAATACAGGAGTGAAATTTAATATTCATTTTCTACATTAAATTCACTTGACTTATTTCCGCTCACTTAGGGAATGGAAAATTAAGTTTCTTGAACTTTATTTTTGTACAGTTCTGGGTTATTTTCTTAGTATTAAGATTCTCGGATTGGACGCATTTTATGCATTTTTTACACACTTTGTTATACCATTTTTTGGGAAACTTGTGTCTTACTGGACTTTACAATTTTTTGTGCTATTGTGTTTCATACACATAGTCACACCTTACGCTTTGCGCACGGGAAGCTGGTGGTGTTGAGCCGGTCGTAATTGTCGTTTTTCTCTTTTTGTACGATTGTGTTTTTATGCACATTGTTACATTTTTTATGCTTTGCGCACGGGATGTCGGTGGTGTTGTGCCGGTCGCAAATGTCATACTCTTTTTATGCGGTTGTGCTCAGAAAGTCAGTGGTGTTGTACTGGTCACAATTGTCATATTTTCTTTATATTTTGCTTGTGCTCGGAAAGTTGGTGGTGTTATGCCGATCACAGTGCTTATAAATGTATTATTGCGACACTTTTGTTGTGATTTTGTTTTGACGTTTTGAATGTTGGAATAGGAATTTGAAGTCGGCGGCTTTTCAACCTAACCGACAGTGGGAAAACTTCATTGTTTTTACCGATTTTCTTTCAGATTCGGCAGCGTTGGTGCTTAACCGATATCTTGTTAGTTTCATATTTTTGTTTCAGGAATAGCTGGTATAGAGTCGGTGGCGTAGGAGCTCAACCGCACTTTTGTATTGATGCTAGAAGGCTGGTTAAGATCAAGGATTAGATTCGACGGCGTTGGTTGCCTAATCGATATCTGGAATGGAATTGAGTAGGGATTGTTTAATTTGTTTTATTGAGGGATTTATTTTCACTTTTGTGTTGAAATAAATGATTACTCTTTTCTGAGTTTGGTTTCGGTTATTCCATTAAGTTGGATAGTGTCCTTTGTTTCCATTTGAAACTGGAAATTCTTTTTCAACTTAATTCTTTACTTTTCGAGTGTTTTTACATTCTTTGATTTTTAGGAATGCTTTCCCATTCTTTAATTTATAATTATTTCTGCAATACCCAATGCAAGATGCTTTCGCATTGCCTTTTTTGTTTATTGAAAAATGTTGTAAGACATTTTGTCTTTTGAGGTTTTTTGGAATTTTGTTCTGGACTCTCATAATTTTCTTTAGAAAAGGAAGTTTCTTTCTTTCTTTTTTTTCCTTTTGGGGAGGGATGTAATGTAACGACGCGCTCTGCGAACGTCATCACACCGGTTTTAATTCTATTTTTGAACGAAGGGTTTCGGAACGCGGAGTGAATGACATTTTGACGTATGGCTGTCAAAGCACCTTTCTTCCTAGCATTGAGGCTGGATGGTCGATATTCATGGCTTCGTAACTTAATTTCAATAAATCTCATAAAAATGAGAGTATTTTGGCCTAAAGGATAATAGTTTGTGTCTTCACAACTATCCTCTTGTGGAATTATAGTTTATTTCTGGTGAGTTGTCATTTTTTAATAAGATTCACTCTGATGGAAATCGCCACGCTCCTAATTTGAAAAATAATTGTTAAAATTCTATTGTTTCAGCTCTTAATCTGAGAATATTATGATTTCTTTTGCTATTGGCATTGTTCCAGCAAATTAAGGCGGTAAGTCGCCCAAATTTATAAAAAAAATTAGGACCTCGTGTTCATATAGTTTGTTCTAATGACATGCAATTTTATTACAGGTTTTCAAATTGGAACCGCCTTTGTCTTTGCCTTTTCTCTTTTCTTTGGACCTTTTTCGGCGTTTCTTTGTCTTCGGTCAACTGCATTTCCTTATGGAGGATTTGGGCTTTTCACCTCAAACATGGATGTACCGCATGGGCTTAAACTGAAAACTTCGCCTGCTACGAGCTTTCCCGCTGCTGTGTTTACATATACTCGCCGAGGGATGCCGTGAGCTTACTTTAATTATATTTTAAATCTAAACTTCAAAATAACCTAAAAATGCATTGGTGACATAAGATCATTTTGACCTAGCTTATAAAACTCTAATTTTAAATTTAAGGTTAGATATACATTAGGAATGTATCCTTGCAACTATTTCTAAATGCACACTGGAGTGGACAATAAAACCTTAAACCTCACAGTTTGGTTTCATTTAGCTCACCTCCGGAAGATTAAAAGTTTCCAATATCCGCTGATTATCTTAGGCATGTGTATCTCCAAGGCGCCCGAACTTTTATGGTAATGTACTTACAAACCAATTTTATTTATATTTCTTTTAAATAGGAGATTACACACTTACTTCTTTCATTGTCATATGACACATATTTTTTTATTATTACATCTGACGCTTGCGAACCAATTTTTTTTACTTTGTAATAACACATATTTTTTAATTATTACACTGGAAGAATGCCACTGTTGTTCCAATATACAAAAAAGGCAACAAGTTACTAGCAGTGAACTACAGACCTATTAGTCTTACAAGTATTGTATGCAAGTGCATGGAAAAGATTGTGGCTGAACAACTTAGATCATTCCTAAACCAAGAACACATTATCCTTGATGAGCAGCATGGTTTTGTTCCAAGGCGGTCAGTGACAACAAATTTGTTAACCTGTGTTAATGAATGGGTGAAGAACCACGACATAGGGCTTCCTACCGATGTTGTATACCTTGATTATGAGAAAGCTTTTGATCGTGTCCCACTACAGCGTCTCATCCATAAATTGGAACATTTTGGTATCCGTGGCAAAGTGCTGGCTTGGATAGAGAACTTTCTGTGTACGCATAGGAAACACAACGTCAGCAGCGCATGCCGTGCATAGCGGCGTGCCCCAGGGATCTGTCCTCGGACCATTGATCTTCATACTATATCTGACTGACCTAAAGAATACACTACGGTTACCCTTCTCATTATTTGCCGACGACACGAAATTTTTTGGTAACCCCTTATCCCAATCAGAAGATATCCAGAGGGATTTAGACGCCATATTTGATTGGACTAAACAATGGTTATTGTCTCTTAATGCTACAAAATGTACCATACTGCACATAGGTAAAAAGAACCCCTGTAAACCATACTATCTGGGACAGCATCAACTGACACCTGTGCAAACACAGAGGGATTTGGGTGTCACAATAAGCAAGGACTTGAAATGGGAACCTCATATCAGTGAAATTGTGAAGAGAGCTACCTCCATGTTATATTTGGTTCGAAAATCCTTCAGATGTCTCACACCAAAAACATTTGTGAAACTATACAAAACATATATAAGACCACTGCTGGAATATGCATATGTAGTTTGGGATCCCTACTTTAAGAAGGATATTTCACTCCTTGAAAATGTACAAAGGAGAGCTACTAAAATGGTTGGAGTATTGAAGTACAAATCTTATGATGAACGCCTTAAGTTCCTTAGCCTTACATCACTTGAAAAACGGAGACAGAGAGGAAGTCTCATCGAAACTTACAAAATACTCCACGACTATTATGATATCGATAACATCCATGACATATACAGCCTCAACGAGAACAAGCACCTGAGGGGTCACCCACTAAAGCTATGTACAATGCGATCCAGACTTGAACCTCGGAAACACTCTCTACCTATAGTTTCAAAAACAGACTTGACAAAATCTCCGGATCATGAGACACACACGCATCAGCCTAATGGCTGCTAGTGTGTTCAACATAAATAATAATAATAATATCCCCGGAGGGTTAGGCAGAGGTGAATTAACACCCACATTTCACCAACCATTGAATTGGGTCCCACGTAATAGGGAGTGAGCCTATTGACGTATTCTAGGCACTATTATTGACTCGAGTCAGCCATCTGAGGGTAAGTCTGGGCTGTATATATCTATCTGATGTTAAACAGCCCTATCCCTTAGTCGCCTTTTATGACACCGCATGGGAAGAGGTGGGGTGGTCCAAATTCTACTCTGCCGGGGTATTGAAAATTAATAATCATTCATTAATTATAAAAATTTTCGATACCTAAAGTTGCAGTTTCCCTCTTTTTTTATTTAATTTTTGTAAATATTGCATAATTAGCATTCTGTATATATTTTATAACTTATTGCATATATTTTTTCTATAAGGAGTAAGTTAATATTGCAGCAACTTTATGAATTATCTTAACGTAAAGTCACAAATGCCAAAGTTACTTGCTTCGAAATTTCACTATACAATGGGTTAGCCTGTGACCATGGCCGGTGTAACCTGGTTGAATCGTCAGGCAAACCAAAGGTATGTAAGTACCTACATCATGATCGCCTTGTATATAATGGGTTAGTATTCAAAATAAATAATTCACTTTGAAAATCATCCTAAAAAATTATGAGATATTGAATCTGATGCTCATATCATTTTAAAGGACCACTACTCATTTATTACTCATGAATATCCAAAAAGGAAATTGCTTGTATTGTAGAGTGCCAACAAGATTTTCGGTTATCTTTGCTACATAAGTACAAATGTTTTTAATTTTTTCAAGTACTATATAAGCACAAGTTGCTACATAAGCACGTGTGTTTTTATTTTTTTCAAGTACTACATAAGCACATGTTGCTACATAAGCACATGTGTTTTTAATTTTTTCAAGTACTACATAAGCACATGTTGCTACATAAGCACATGTTTTTAATTTTTTCAAGTACTACATAAGCACATGTTACTACATAAGCACGTGTGTTTTTAATTTTTTCAAGTACTACATAAGCACGTGTTTTTAATTTTTTCAAGTACTACATAAGCACATGTTGCTACATAAGCACATGTGTTTTTAATTTTTTCAAATACTACATAAGCATATGTTGCTACATAAGCACATGTGTTTTTAATTTTTTCAAGTACCACATAAGCACATGTGTTTTTAATTTTTCCAAGTACTACATAAGCACATGTTGCTACATAAGCACATGTGTTTTTAATTTTTTGTTTTGTGTACATTTTGAACAAAGTACTCAAAGTTCAGCGTGGTAATGCCGCCAGCCTCTTGGGCACGGTACCAGTAGAGATCGATGGGGATCTTTTTCTCTATTCCATTTTTGTATATATATTGTATAGTTGGCATAGTTTTATATAAATTTGTAAGTAATTGTATGTATATTATAATAGCGTATTTTATGTACTTAAACTGAATTTAATTTTTTTAAATTTCATTAGTTAGCCAAGTAGGCTGGGTTTTTACGAATAAAAAAATAGCCTTCTTGGTACTAATGCCTAATAAGAAAAATAAAAAACAAATCATATTATCAACTCTTGTTTTGTCATTGTATACTCAGTGTTGCAAACAGATAGATTTACAAATATGCCACGGGTTTCTCCTTTGCTACATAGGACAACACATGCAGGGCTTAGATGTCACCCTCACACTGTGCAGAATATACATTTCGTTTTGCGTTTGCGTTTCGGAGACTTTTTTCTTTGCCGCACCTCCAAGACCTGGAATTCCAGCACAAGTGTTTCCTTCTTCCTACAGTCCCGGGTCCTTTAAGCGGGGCGTGAAAAAGCTTCTGATGAGGCCGCCAAACTGAGTGGCACTATTGTAACATTACTTAGTGTCTGTAATGATGACCCTCTTTCCCGAGACTTTGCCTTTAGCTTACCATCAGGCGAGGTGAAGTCAAGTTGGCATGTCCTAGATAATAAAAACCATCTTTCGCTGGGGAAATTCTGTGTTTCCAGCCACAGCATGCTAAGAAAAATTCCAAATTAAAAAACACCAACCTCTTTGCAGGATCCAGCTGTAACAACTTATCCAACAGATCACAGCCATAAGGATCCTTCACGTATGGCTTCAGACGTTCCTTAACCTTCCTCTTCTGACCCTTAGGCAACTCCATCTTGGTGTACAGGTCCAGGTTCTCTACACCAGGCCACACATCTGGTGTACAGGAACCGCACAGCTGTGAGATGAGTATGAGTTGCTGCTGTTCTGTAGGACCCTAAGGAAATTTTGATTTCTAAATTATTATAAATTCATTAATAAAAAAACTTGATTGTATTGTATTTTTTTTATGATCTGTCAATTTCACTTGGGTTCCGCCTGTTGATTTACAGACGAAGATCTGACGGGGGTATACTATCGGTGTTGGAAAGGCAGAAGACAGTTGCGGCCTCAAAAGCCCAACCCAACAATACACAACTGATGTAAAAGACCCCAGGCTCTGAGATGGCCTTGGAAGTGATATTTAGTAGTTAGATAGGCTCAAGCCATGCATTTGCTCAAGTGATGCTTGCTGAATCACCTGCTGATGAATGGATAGACCTGGTACAGACATGAGATATCAGGCAGTCAATCAACCAACAGTTGTTTTTGTAATAACCAAATTAAGCCAAAAAAAAAATTTAAAAGGGAAGAACCGCAGATACCAGGATCAGTTACTTTGTCTGCTTCCAGGAAATTTGTGGCTGCTCCATGGTAATACATACATCGTAATTGGCTATAGGAAGACCATGTTAGTTATAATATGTGATGTGACAATACCTGCATAATAGGTGACCTAGTCCACATTTCTGCCATGATGCAGCCTGCACCCCACATGTCGACCGGTGGGCCATAGTTACGGTCACCTGTATAAAATATAATTATAAATCTTTATTTTTTTATTGAAGAAACCAGTAACTACACTTGTAAGTCTAATATTGGGATTTGCCCCAAAGGCTGTTCATTAATCCTGTGATGTTTTTTTAGCAACTTTTTAACTCCCCCATGGTGATACATGGTGTGGTTTCAGACTACCCCTCCCCCTTTACCCAAAATCACGTGTATTTTAGGTACAAGTCAGAATACTTAATTTTTACGTGGGTAATTTAGAAAAAATAAATATCTGCGATGTCTCACTATACTGCTACCCCCCTGGTGATATTTCATTATTTTATCCCAAATAATGAAATATCACCAGGGTGAGCCTCTGAACCCCTCACCCCGTTAGGCTTGACGTGATTAATGGACAACCCCTTTAAAATAAATAAGAGTTAAACTCTTTTTATAAATTAGGGTTGAATAGCTGTAGTCCCATCAATTTCAGCTGTTTCAGAGATTTTTTGTAGGGTGCTCTAATACTTTTTCTAAAATAAAAGTAGCCTCTAGCCTCAGCTATCTACAGTAAATAGTTCATCAATATTGGCCAAGCTACTGCAGCGATTCCCTGTTACAAATAGGCCAAGAGATAGATGAAAATAAATTATGTTTTTGCTATAGGTTTAGTGAGAAAAATGTCTTGACAGACAAATAGACAACCAGACAGGCAGCAAAGTAATCCTATAAGGGTTCAACTTATTTTTTCTTATGGTACTGAACCCTACAAGAGTATTAGTAACCGAAATTACTAACATTCCCTCTCTAACCCCTTCACCTAAGCTGAATTGTTTTTGTTAGTGGAGGGTTCAAGTCGGTAGTGTAACGGCCAGGTTTCGAACCCAGGACCTCTTGATTAACCATTAATCTTCCAACATTTTTCCATGCAATATGTATTCATTATATAGCTTTAACATTACAAACATGTGGTCCGCAGCGCGAGTGTAACACCTCAGGTGTTGCATACGTCCATAGGCCACAGTAACCACTTCCCATTAGGTGGTCGTGTGCTTGTCTGCCACCTAAGTGGTATATAAAAAAAACCACTCCAAATTTATTTATTAGTATAGACAAATTAAATCACTCACCTAATAATAACTCTGGTGGCCGATACCACAATGTGACTACCCTATTGGTGTATTTATTCACTTGCCCAGACTTTGCAACACTAAAAGCTCTAGCCAAACCAAAATCAGCCAGTTTTAAGATTCCATTCTTGGTGATGAGTACATTAGCGGCCTTCATGTCTCTATGCAAGATTTTATTGCTGTGTATGTAGTATAAACCATTCAGTAACTGTTGCATAACCTTCTTGATCTCGCCCAAGCTGAATTTCACGTTCACATTCGACAGTAATCCAGCCAAATCGTGTTCACAAAAGTCAAACACTAAATAAAATGTAGATCTATATTTGTTGTGTAATGTCGCTTTCGTGCGGCAAATCTCGATTAAATTAACAACATTTTCGTGTTTAAGAAGCTGTAGAATCTTAATTTCACGCAATGCAGTGATAGGGAAGCCTTCTTTTTCATTGTCCATCAGAACCTTTTTCATGGCGACGAATTTTTTATTGCTGTTCCTTTGCCGGGCTTTAAATACTTCGCCGAAGGTTCCCTGCCCGATTTTTGCAACTTTTTCATATTTCGAAGACTCGTCACAAAAGGGGAAATCGAAATCTTCGATATATTTCTCCTTTTCCCTCATGTTCAGGATAGTAGAACTTGTGCTTATTACGGGTTGCGCAGGCTCCCGCGGAGCACTAACGCTTTGCATTTTGGACGAAATTTTGTCAATTTTTCGTACACTACCGTATAAAATTGATAATATTAAATTAAAAGGAGTCGTGGCACTTTAAATAAATACTAAAACAATACCACAAACGACAATACCATTTCACGATAGTGTTCACAAAACTTCGAAGCTGTCAAAAAGACAAAGACACTCGATTTGACGGAATTTCGGATTTTGACCACAGATTACAATCACATGAAACGTTTACACAGGTAACTTTTATTAACGGTTTTCCAAACTACAAGCAAATACGACGCAATGGGAAACTTGATATACTGACACGTTTAGAAGAAGTATTTCGACTGCACGATATACACACTCACAGTCACACGGTCTATTACTGACTGCCAAAGAGTATATATGCTGACTGCTGACCGGCCACCAACTTTAGTTCCATTTGAAAGAGGTGAAAATAAACGACCACAGTTCACACGCATGACAAATTACTCTTATCTCTGTGGCACTTAATCACCTTTTGTATAGGCTAATAAGTCATAAAGTAATGACAATTAATAACATGCTAATGAATACATGTTTAAAGCCATCGATTTAAGTGTAACATTTAAAAGATCTATTAGACAATTACCTAATTAATTTTTATACTACTTTGAATACTAAATACCTAATTTAAATGTCCATTACTGATGATTTCTATAATTTGCTGTCGATTACAATAATCATTATGACGTCTGACGCCTAATATATTATAGCTAGTCGACCCGCCCCGTATTCGCCCGCTTTTGAAACCCCGTACCACCCCTTTGAGCCCGTAACGTTAGCCGTCCATAGGCCACGGTAACAACATCCCATGAGGTGGGCCGTGTGCTCGTCTGCCACTTAAGTGGTCTAAGTAACGTGTTATTTAAGTAGAAATTAATTTAAATTTATTTATGTATTCAGACAATGATCCATTCTGTTAGTAAAGTACATAAATCTTAGAAACGTAACGTTAGTAATTTTAATAAAATTATAGTTTTTATAAATTTAAACTAGGACGCCCACTGCGCCACAGGTTTAAGTAGCCGCAGCCTATGTCCTCACAGGGCTGTCCCTCCGGTCAGCCAGTGTTAAGAATGTTATTGGGGCTGTCGGCAATCCTGCGCTTGATAGACGCGCATCTTTTACGCATGATGGCGTGAAACCCATTCACTGCTGCCTCTGCGAACTTTCCGGATGCGCTGTAGTAGCGCGGCAGACCCGCCGACACCCTGAACGCATCATTATACGACAAACGAGAACGCCGTATGATATCTGCTTATAGTTAACCCATAGAGTTATTTTTTTTTTTATATAACCACGTCGATTATATAGATTGCCTAATGATAAACTGAAGGCAAAGTTTCAGAAAAGAGGGTCACCATTACTTACATATACCATGTGACAATGGCAACACTCAGGTTAAAGCTTCACATGTTTTTCCACGCGCCGTTTAAAGGACCCGGGCCGGGACCACCCGGGACTGTAGGAAGAAGGAAACACGTATCCATTCCATAACATTGTGTAGATGTAGTTAGGTAGTGAAAGTGTGACCAGGAGCGCTGTACCGCTCCGGTTATACGCGCGGCGTTACCTGCATATTATATAATAACTAGCTGACCCACCCCAGCTTCGCCCGGGGTATATTTTGAATTGATAATTTGAATTTTCATATCCCTTTGAGCCCGTATGTTTTAGTCTTCAAAATATGTATGAAAAATTACCGGATTTGTTAACATTTAGTATCAATGCTCCGCTCCCTTAAGTAGTAGCGTGATGATATATAGCCTAAAACCTTCCTCGATAAATGGACTACCCAACACTGAAAGAATCATTCAAATCGGACCAGTAGTTCTAGAGATTAGCGCGTTCAAACAAACAAACACAAACTCTGCAGCTTTATAATATTAGTATAATAATAAATATTCTGCAAAATTCCACTAGAACAATGGTAAGCATAGCAAAACTAGCTTGTGTTATGGAATGCGGATAGGATAGGAGGTAGGACACGACGGTATTCCCGTACGAGTTGAGCAGTCCGACTGAGGAAGTACCTCCACCCTACAGAATACCACAACTATAATAACCTCGTGTTGTGTTCCCGGCGGTGAGTAGGGCAGCCAAAGCTCACTGGAGAGTTTTTGTGATGTCAGTGGAAAGACCAAAGGCTTGTCCTGATTTTGTTTTCTGCACTGAGGACAAAGAAAATCTCTTATCTTATAGGGTCGGCAGTACGGATGTGGTGTTACACACGTTCATAGGTCACGGTAACCACTTTCCATCAGGTGGGCTTGAACTGAGCGGGAATCGACGCCTTCGTTCACTAGAAGTGATGAATAAAACCATTCAAAATTATTTTACAAAAGTCTTTTATTTTATTATACAATATTACGGTATATAAATAGAGAAGTATTGCCAGATTTCTAAATATAACTTATACTACAGATTATATATAATTCTAACTGTTCCTACGATAACTTTGACTTGGGTACATGGAGTACAAGAGGAAAGACATTTATTTTGAGTATGGGGGGAATATTAGAAAATTTAGTTACTTCCTTTGGATGGATAGGGTAACATTGTGATAGTGAGTTATTTGCTTTGGATGGATATGGTAACATTAGGATATTTAGTTACTTTCTTTGGATGGATAGGGTAACATTGGGATATTTAGTTACTTGCTTTGGATGGATAGGGTAACTTTGGGATATTTAGTTACTTGCTTTGGATGGATAGGGTAACTTTGGGATATTTAGTTACTTGCTTTGGATGGATAGGGTAACATTGGGATATTTAGTTGCTTGCATCGTAAAGAGAAGGTAACATTGGGATATTTAGTTACTTGCATCGTAAAGATAGGGTAACATTGGGATATTTAGTTACTTGCTCTGGATGGATAGGGTAACATTGGGATATTTAGTTACTTGCTTTGGATGGATAGGGTAACATTGGGATATTTAGTTCCTTGCATCGTAAAGATAGGGTAACATTGGGATATTTAGTTCCTTGCATCGTAAAGATAGGGTAACATTGGGATATTTAGTTACTTGCATCGTAAAGATAGGGTAACATTGGGATATTTAGTTACTTGCTTTGGATGGATAGGGTAACATTGGGATATTTAGTTCCTTGCATCGTAAAGATAGGGTAACATTGGGATATTTAGTTACTTGCATCGTAAAGATAGGGTAACATTGGGATATTTAGTTACTTGCTCTGGATGGATAGGGTAACATTGGGATATTTAGTTACTTGCTTTGGATGGATAGGGTAACATTGGGATATTTAGTTCCTTGCATCGTAAAGATAGGGTAACATTGGGATATTTAGTTCCTTGCATCGTAAAGATAGGGTAACATTGGGATATTTAGTTACTTGCATCGTAAAGATAGGGTAACATTGGGATATTTAGTTACTTGCTTTGGATGGATAGGGTAACATTGGGATATTTAGTTCCTTGCATCGTAAAGATAGGGTAACATTGGGATATTTAGTTACTTGCATCGTAAAGATAGGGTAACATTGGGATATTTAGTTACTTGCTCTGGATGGATAGGGTAACATTGGATTATTTAGTTACTTGCTTTGGATGGATAGGGTAACATTGGGATATCTAGTTCCTTGCTTTGTATAGTTGGGGTAAAATTGGGATACCCAGTTACTTTCTTTATTTCATTGCAGTGGACAGATAGACTTTAGTTAATTTCTTGTTTATATTGGGTAACTTGATAAATGTATATATTACTTTGGGTTACATTAAGTAACATTGATATATTTATTTACTTTATATTAGAGTTACAATAGAACATACAATATTTGGAAATGTAATAATAACCTCTTGTACACGAGGTATCTTAAGAAATCTGATTACATGAGCATAGAAAAGTTTACAATGATATATATATATCACCTTAAAAATTACACCGAAAATTGACTTGGATGTCCTAAAAAGGGGGGTTACTACCATTTCTAGCAGTGTTATTTTAATCTTACTTTTTAACTTCCATGGTGTAAATCGAAACGTCGGCGATCGTCAGTATACTAAAGGAAACTAAGTTATAATTATATCGATTAATATAGGATTCTTTATTAATTGGTTCAGACAGGATTCGATCCCGCGATCATTCCCTTACAGGGGAGAATGCTCTGAATACTGAACCACCAAAAGTCGTCTCAAACTATCGGAATCTTCGTGTTCGTGGTTCATTTAATTTTTTTTTATCTTACTCGATTTGAATAGTTAGCACACTACAGTTGCGGCACGCTATGATGGCCGTTTTGACAGACTGATTTCGCTCGTTTAGTCTTTTTTGGTGTGTGAAGTTTATTTTCTTCTGTGCAAGTCTCGCCATATTTTTCTTTAGTTATGCGTCTAACAGTTCGTTGTCCAATATTAACCACACCAAGAAAACAGCTATCATAGCGTGCCGCAACTATAAATGATTTAAAAAATCATTAAATAGTGCTATATAGTCAGTCTGGGTCAAACAGTATCTTTTACTGTAGTGGACATATTTATTTGATTTTACACTTGTCTTACAAGATACAGTATACAAATATCGACTGACGCCAAAAGTCCAAGTCTGATTCACAGTATGAAAGTAAAGTACAAATCAAATAACATTTAAACCGATTCAGACGGGATTGGAATTCGCGATCTTTGCCTTACAGGAAAAACGCTCTGACTACTATGCCACAGAACCTTCGCCTGAAACCATCCAAATTCTTCTATATACATATATTCATCTTACAGCGATGGTTAATTTATTTTCTACTCTAGCAACTCCATCTGGTTGCAATTTTTAATACAGTCAGTCTTCTTAAGTTTAAATATAGAATTTAAACACTCAAACAGACGGTGGTTATTAAACGGAGTTGCTAGATTAAATACACCACTTACAATTTACAAAAAATCAAATCGTGATCGATTCTAGATTTAAAATTGGTTATTTTTGGTTGGTTTTTTAGTTTCAAAATCATTACGAATTTTGAAAATATAAAGATATAGTAATATTTTACTAACTCTCAGTCTTACCAAATCTCTCGCTAACTCACAAAGTGAAAAGGACAAAAAGAGAGATTTTGACATTATATACAATACAAACATGTACTACACTAGCACTAAAGATAAGATCATTTAAAAAAAAAGCTATTTTGTAAGGATTCTTTTTTTTTAAATAAGTATTTGCAATACCCATATTTATATAAGTGGATATTGCTAAGCGCATAACTCGAGAACAGCTCGACTTTGGGTTAATTTGTTCCTGAAGTTCCACAAAATGTTATTATGTAAAAAATGGTCACTGGAACGGGAACAGAATTACACGCAGTCGAAGTCGTGAGCATCAGCTAGTATATAACTCGCGGGATAACGCGTTGGAGGGTGGAGGGTAGTCGTAAAAAAATTCTGAGCTCAGCGCTCACTCGCACTCGAGCACTGGCAGTGACTGCACGTAAACAAAGTAGAATATATCTTTAAATTAATGTCTTTAAACCGAGAATATATTTCCTTTTTTATATTTACGAAACATAAATTATGTATGTTGAATTCGGAATTAGTCAACAACATGACTAGTTACATCCACATTGGTGTGACGTGCCCAAAGTGGCATTGGTTTATAATAAATTATACTACAATGGATCCTGCCACTTATGGCCACTCTGTTAAGGTAGAAAATCTTTTTGTGCACTCTGGGTAACTGAAGGGGAAATTTTCTTTGGGACATTAATTGTTTCTGAATAATGTTCTTTACTGCATATTTGTGGATGAGAATTTATTTAGATTTTTTTTTCAGGTCTGTAGTATTTATCAATATATATTGATGTGTTAAAACTTTGATTTTTAATTTGGTGATTAAATATTTCAGTTTGTACTACGTTAGTATATCTAACTATACAGTTATTATCGAACACGTTTTAGGTTTTATTATTGCTATACTAGGCCATTTTATTATATTACTCTTTCAATATATTCAAGAGTACTGTATCACAGAATCATGATAGATCCACATCCGCAAATTCCGTCAACGGATCTGTAATTTTCTCATTTACAGGTTTACCTTTACTGTTGGAAGGTATCGATTCTTCTAGAATTTCATTAACAATTTCACCTTCATTTTTATTATTTGTTTTAGATTCTTCTATAGCATTATTTACATTAACCAAATCATTTTCTAAATCACCATCCGAAGATATCGAATTAAATTTAGAAGCAACATTGTTCGTTTCAAATTTATCATCACTAACGACCGCATCAAATTTTGTATCACTATTTTTCATATCACTATCATCACTTTTGTTGATCACTTTAATAACATTTTCACCACTTTTAACTTGATAGTCATCGTGGCTATCAAAGTCTTCATTGTAGTCACTGTAGTCATCTAGATCTCTTTCTGTTTCAGTAGGAGATCTCTCTGATCTACACCTTGATGGTGATAGGTTCTGTACAGCAGTTTTAGATACTGTTTTGAAGATATCTTCTATATTGGCCTCGGTAGCTAGTTTGAGGGATTGCTCCCAACCTTGGACTGTCTGCCTGTGGATGTTCACTTGTCTATCAGCTAAGTCTAGGAGGAGAGTCTTTATCTCGGTGTGAGTTTTTGGTAGCCAGTCTGAAAGTTCTGAACGGAGTGCCTCGGAAGCCTGTTCTAACCTGTAAAGAGATTATTTGTTTTGTCATTTTTAATTTAGTGACTACTAATAAAAGTAATAAATTGAATAATAAAAATATGTTTAAAATTCAGTGTCGATGTAATCTCAATCACGCAATTGTCAAAAACGTTCGCGATATTAATGTTCGATCTTACAAATTGTGAATGCCGCTTTTGACATTTGCGAGATTAAAATTAAATCGATATTGAATTTTGAACAAATTTTTATTACGAGAATTGGGCCTTTTGTCATACTGATGACATTACAAAAAGCCCGCTATGCCTCTACACATAGATGTCAATTTTCAATAACTCTAAAGTTTCTGTGTCTCATTCCAAATTCCAAATATATTCCCGCCTCACGCCCTCACCCACAGGACCTGTGACACAATTTTTGTTCTAAATATCTTGTCTAACATTTTTATTTATACAACCTAGGTACAAGCACACGGCCCACCTGATGGAAAGTGGTTACCGTGACCTATGAACGTGTGTAACACAGAGTACCCTGTAAGAACAGAGAGTTTCTGTGCCGTCAGTGCAGAAGACACAATCAGGGGTCGCACTATGAACGCTTAAAACAGGTCAATAATTGAATTGAACGCCGGGCACACAACACGAGGTTATTATAGCAATGATATTCTGTAGGGTGAAGGTACTTCCCCAGACGGACTGCTCAATTGGGACGGGAATTTCGTCGTGTTTTAATTCCTTCAAGAAGCGTTTTTTCGTGTGCCATCATTCGATCGATGTGACTTGCCACCTAAGTGGTATATAAAAAAACTTGGCTTCAGAGGTACATACATATAATCACGCCTTTATCCCCGAAGGGTTAGGCAGAGGTGAATTAACACCCACATTTTACCAATCATTGTTTTCGGTACCACGTAATCGGGGGTGAGCATATTGCCGTATTCCGGGCAATATAGTTGACTTGAGGAATGCTTCGAGGATGAGTCTGGGCTGTTTATATCTGTTTGATGTTAAAGAGATGGGGTGGCCCAAATTCTACTCTGCCGGAAACCACGCGGTTACATTAATTATTTATAAATATTAACTTAAACCCACCTATTATGCAAATCATCCGTTGTGTTGGTCCCTGATACGTATGTAGCTGAAATCAAAATTATTATTAAATAATATAATATAAATCTTCGCCTTAAATAAAACAAACTTAATACTGACATACTTCATGTGCGCAAAATCCCCACGGATTAGAGATAGATTGATAACTGCGAATAAGGTGATGGGGGAGGTTATGTCGGACTTGAACAGACTAAAACGCACGCCGAGTGTATGGGCCGGAGGTGAGATTATATGAGACATAACCCTCACACCTCGGCCGGCCCAGGACCGTCTCTTATGAGACGGCCCTCTTTGGGTGTGGGGCCAACGGAGTCCTCATCTCATCCCCGGGTATGGAGAGGCGTGCCGCGGCCAGCTTCAGCTAGAGTGACAGGCGGCTCTACCAGTCACCTTCAGGCCCACGCTCATGGGGGACGGAGGTCATTTTGCGACCTCCGACAATAATAATATATACATTATACATAAACAAACCCTTGTTAGCCAAAAGTAAGCAAAACTCTTACCTCCCCCCTACTCCTTGCGTAAACATTGGTACCTATATGCATATTCTTTTCATGTTTCTTTTTTTAGGGCAATGTATAGCTAATGCATACTATAATATGTGTGAAAAAGTTAATTACTACTGCTTATGTATCCCCACCCCCATGTCGTCAAAAAAAGCAATGCAACCCAAAAAGGACCCCCCCCCCCCCCCCCAAGTAAATAACTACTGCTTACATACCCAACACCCCCATGTCATCAAAAAAAAAGGCAATGAAAGACCCCCCCCCCCATTTAGTGCTTACGCAATACTTGAACGGCCTCATACGTCATTGTATTAGTGCGCATGTCTCACCGTGTATGGCGTCCCTCTGCTTGATCTTGTCGGCGTGCGCGGCGGCGTACTGCGCGAGCAGCGGCAGCACGGCGCGCTGAGTGAGCGGCGCACGCGCAGTGCAGTGCGCTCTGTGAGCGCCCACCGCGCCCGCCGCGCATGCGCCTACGCCTCGAGCGAGCCGACCGCGAGAACCGCTCGCCCACGCGTCGCACGCGCGTTTCATACTAGGATACAACATGTATAATTAAAATTCGTTTAAAATGTCCTTGTCTCAAGTTTTTCACGTGTGTTTCCCCTTTCTTCTTCGTCCTGGTCTTTTTTTTATACCACTTAGTTGGCAGACGAGCACACGGCCCACCTGATGGGTAACCGTACCGTGGCCTATGGACGTATGCAACACCAGTGGTGTCACACTCGCGCTGCCGACCTGTTGGATGGGAACATGCTACCCACACCCGCGGTAGCCATCTTAATACTGTAATGACCAAAAATCAACCCATTGGTTTGCCGTAAAAACCCTCAATGGCCAACAAGCAGAACGAATAGATATATTTACCACTATATAGATTTTCACCCTCAAAAAGTTGTTTTATAATCTAGATATACCGGATTCTTTTAAACGAAATACCAAAATTTTTATAGCCAGTCTACTAGTATACATCAGTAGTTAGGAGTCCCCATAACCCAATTTGGTATTTGACAACTATTACAAAAAAATATAAACATAACATAACATAAACTCACGCCTATATCCCCGAAGGGGTAGGCAGAGGTGTTAGCACCCACATTTCGCCAGTTTATGTTTAGGTCCCAATGTAATAGGTGGCGAGCCTATTGCCATTAACCGGGCACTTATATACCTGCGATAAATACACAGATAACTTCGAAAAGCATCGAAAAGGCATTGGTGTGTGCCATGATAAACCTGGGATCGAACCCGAGACCTCGTCTCAGCAGTCCATTACCCATACCACTAGGCTATCGTGGTATAAAAAGTATTGAAAATGATAGCTTATACGTAAATAATGACTATCAATCAGTTAGCCCATTGCAGTCCACTGCTGGACTAGGCCTCTCTCAATGTTTTTTTTTTTTTTTTTTTTTTACGTGCGCAAAATCCCCACGGATACCTCCCCACCGGAGCCGGTGAAGGAGGTTATGTCGGACTCGAACCGACTAAAACGCACGCCGCCTGTGGGTCGCTTTGGTTGCCGAAGGTGAGGTTGACAGGCATATCCCTCGCACCCCGGCCGACCCAGGGCCATCTCTCACGATCTGGCCCTCTTCTCGGGTGTGGGGACTACAGAGTCCCCAACTCGTCCCCGGAAACGGGGAGGCGGGCCACGCGCGCCACCGCCGCGGCCTGCTTCTGCCAGGGTGACAGGCGGCTCCACCTGTCACCCCCAGGCCGGCGCTCATGGGGGGCGAAGGTCGTTCATCGACCTCCGACGCCCGAGTTGCCTTCGTACGCGGGCAGCTTGGCTTGCGATCCTTCGTCGCTCCCGCTGCCGCTCCCGCCCCGCCTCCTCCTTCACGAGCATTACTTGCTCGCAGAAGGAGGCGCCGGCCGCCCACGCATCCGCGCAGCGGACCATCGCCGCGAGCAAGGTGGAGAGCGTGAGAACTCTCACTCCCAGGGCCGCCACAAGCTCCCGCCTCGGCGTCTCCCACGCCGGACACTCGGTGAGCGTGTGCGGACCTGAGTCCTCGCTCGCATCGCAGTGATGGCACTCGGACGTTGGCTCTTTCTCCATCCGACGCAGATACTTTCCGAAGCACCCGTGCTCGGTGATCATCTGCGTCAGACGGTACGAGAGGCTGCCGTGTGGCCTCTCTAGCCACTCCCCCATGATGGGTCTTATCGCCGCTACTACGGCGCGCCCTGCGCCTGGTCGCCCAAGTCGTAGCTCCCATTCCGGCCTCTCTCAATGTTGGTAGGCTTTGGCCTACTGTTTCCACGCTGGCCAGACGGGTTGGTACAGGGTTTTATTTCAGGGTTTCCTTCTCTCGCAGTGATATCGTCTGCGTATTTTTCCGAAAATTATAACTATACAATTTGTATTTTATATTCTTGTAAATATTAGTTTATATCTTATTACATTAGTTTACGTCTTGAAAAAAAAAATTAATTGAACGGAATGAAATTTAGATAATCTAAAAAAAAGAACAAAAAGATGATTTTTAAGAATTTTATTTTTACAAAATAAAATTGTGATTTTTTTATCTGTAAGACAAAACGCAAAAACTCTGTTGACGGTTCGCGTGAAGTAACTACAAAAATTTTACTAAGAGTAACGGAAACATTCGTTGGTTGGTCTCTTCATAGATATTATTTAATGACGTCACGCGCAAAACGTCACGTGACCGTTTTTCGAGCACATTTTAAGCTAACAAGGTGAAAACGTGTTTGTTTCTAATTAATATTCTTTTACAGGAAAATGATGGATTGGAACAGGTATTAAATAAAATTCTACATATTTTAAGATAGGTTTCCAAAATTTATCAAATACCCAATTCCTACCACCTTTCCAATAGCTGGCAACCAAGATAGAAGTAAGTTATTTTCCACAGGTTCATTCTTGAAAATTTTCATCCTCCGTTACTAGTAATGATACAAGTCAAGGTACTTACCCCATAAATTCCGAGCCCAGTGAGACGGAACTGTTGTGTAGCTTAGTGGTCAGAGAGCATAGAGTGGTCAACTTGTGTTGCAACGACTGTAGGTAGTCTGCGACAGACGTAAACTCTGGGTCTTTCACCCTGAAAGGAAAAATAACAGAATATAGATAATAGACCGCGGTAGCCTAGTGGTATGGGTAATGGACTGCTGAGACGAGATCTCGGGTTCGTCCCAGGTTTTAGCATGGCACACACCAATGACTTTTCGATGCTTTTCGAAGTTATGTGTGTATTTGTCGCAGGTTTATAAGTGCCCGGTTAATGGCAATAGGCTCGCCACCTATTACATTGGGACCTAAACATAAACTGGCGAAATGTGCGCGCTAGCACCTCTGCCTACTCCTTCGGGGATATTGGCGTGAGTTTATGTTATTATGTTATGGCCGTCTCAAAAGAACTACTTGTGCCGCCCGGGGTGCGAGGGATAATCTCACCTCCGGCAGTCTGGGACCCAGCAACGGTAGGACACGGCAGTATTTCCGCCCCATTGAGCAGTCCGACTGGGGAAGTACCTCCGCCCTACAGAATACCGCGGCCATAATAACTTCGTGTTGTGTTCCCAGCGGTGAGTAGGGTAGCCAGAGCTCACTGGAGAGTTTGTGCTGTCAGTGGGAAGACTAAAGGCTTGTCTTGCTTTGTCTTCTATACTGACGGCACAGAAACTGTGCTTACAAGGTCGGCAGCGCTTTATGACGGGACTTGAACCCGCGATTAGTCCCTTACAGGGGGAATGGTCTGGTTACTGAGCTACTGAACCATACCTTGAGCCCTCGAAGTTATCCTATACAATCTTGGAGAGAAGAAATTACTTTTTAAAACATAAGTCATATCGCCATTGGGTTGTAGAGGTCAGATGGCAATCGCTTCACGGAAAAGAGCGAAGTTCAGACAAATCCGCAGTTAGACTGGTTAAACGGACCCCAGACTCTGAGGTGAAAACTTCGGATGCAACTGGGGTTAACGCTAAGATGAAGCAGAGTGTAGAATACAATTCAATATTAAAGAAAAAAAAAATTACCTTGGTCCGTTAGCTGACTTGGCCTCGCCAGAACTGTACAGAGCACTGCTTAGCCCCCACAGGTTTAGCGCACTGTTTTCACTTTTGAATACCTGAAAACAAAAAGCATATAGCAAATAGTGGGTGACGTCACTAAACTCTTTTTTCCGTGCGGAAATCCCTTCGGTTATTCACTCGTCGGCGGGAGGCAGTTATGTGGGACTCGAACCCTCGGGGGGTCTTCAGATGTGGGGTGTAACATGGCTCACCAGGTTAAGCTAAGGTCATCTTCGGTTTCGAGATGACCCCAGCGCGAGGATGAATCACGGAGTCCTTGTCTTGTCCCCGACTAAGAGCGGCATCACTTCAAAACCCTCGGCAGTGTAACGCGTCCTTTCATATGCAAATTTAATCTGGAGAATACGTGCTGTCAGTGGGAAGACTAAAGGCTTGTCCTGCTTTGAATTCTACACTGACGGCACAGAAACTCTGTACATACAGGGTCGGCAGCGCGAATGTGGCTCCTCTGGTGTTACGTCCATAAGCCACGGTAACGACTTTCCATCAGGTGGGCCGTGTGCTTGTCTGCCACCTAAGTTGTATAAAAAAAACGCCTCTTATCTGTATTTACTTTGTATACCTCTGAGGACATGCTCAGAGGATGTTGAAGTATTTTGAATGAATTACCTTGTCTAACTCTTCATCGGCCGTGGTCAGGAATATTCTGAAGTCTTCGCTGTGCGTTAGGATGGGGTGCTTAGCGACACGGTCTATAACAAAAAAAAGATAGCATCATATTAGGTCTTTACCTATGAAATTGCCCAAATTTTCTTACAGATTCATGAGTTCGTTATTCCTGTAATTTAATAGCTATTTCCATTATTTATATTTTGTTTGAAAGTTGATTTCAAGATTTTACAACTTTGTATTAAATTTTGTTTTTATTGGCCGCTTGATAAATTAAATTCGATCTTCAAAAACGGTACTTCCTAAATGCTATCCATTTTGATGATAAATTTCGTATTACTTTTTTACAGCTGTCACTTTTCAAAAATGTAATTAAATACGACGAATTATTTTCATATGTATCGACCTTTTATAATGAACTGCTAAAGTGAAATATCCGCACGAAAAATAGTATTATAGATATTTGGTTTGGAAAATTCAACTTCTCCCACCGCCCGAAAACCGAATGTCGTGTGGGCAATACTGTAACCCATATTATTTCGCAGGAGAGAGGAGGCGGCGCGCATCGTCCCACCGCTCTAGCCTGCTTCTGCTAGGGTGACACCGCGCCTCCCCCTGGCACCTGCGCTGTTCACGCGGAGGACAGAGGTCATTGAGCAACCTTACACACGTAGCCTGTAGGTTTCCGCACCAACGGAAGCGACTCTACTGCATTTATATGCGATGTCACGGACATGACAAAGCACGATATATCACCATACTGACTCCTGTATGTAGAAGACTTACCTAGAAAAGCATTAAGAGCACAAGTTCTGACTGCGACAAACGCTGCTGAATATCTGTCAAGCTGTTGTCTGGCTGAGTGGAGTGGAGGCAGTGGGGGGGCAGCCACTAGTGGGTGAGCAGATGATAGCCGCTTGTGTAGTAGCTGTGAATAAACATCTTTAAATAAATAACCTACAAACTAATGTGTGGTTGATAACAGTCAAACACGGAACGGACCTAGCTGTAATTTGGTATAGAGATTGATTAATACATAGGCTATTTTTATCCGCGGTAGCCTAGTGGTATGGGTGACTGCTGAGACGAGGTCTCGGGTTCGATCCCAGGTTTTACCATGGCACACCAATAAATTTTCGAAGTTATGTGTGTATTTATTGCAGGTTTATAAGTGCCCGGTTAATGGTAATAGGCACGCCGCCTATTACATTAGGACCTAAACATAAACTGGCGAAATGCGATGTTTAATGATCCACATACATAACATAAACTCACGCCTATATCCCCGAAGGGGTAGGCAGAGGTGTTAGCACCCACATTTCGCCAGTTTAAGTTTAGGTCCCAATGTAATAGGAACCTATAATAGGAAATGATTTGAATATTAAATATTATGACGTCACAATAACATTTTTATATAAGTGGCCAGTATCTAAAGTAATCTAAACAGATAAATGCTTACCTACTTTGTAATTCCAAAAAAGGATATTGTATGTATGGCTATGTACTATAGTGGACGTTTATACTTAGTTTGGCCATAAATACTGTTACAATTAAAATAAGAAAGATATTACATTTGAATTTGGAATCTGTCATTTTTATACGATTGTTCATTGTGTTTTCTAATTTTGGCGCCAATACATTGTACAATATTTTGCTATATTAAAATGGAGTGGGGTGATAAAGAAAACCGAATCGCTGTGATTGCATTACACAAATTTGGTATGGAGCCGAATGTAATTTTTAAAACGTTCCATACGCTTGGTATTAGTCAAATGTTTGTGTACCGGGCTATTAATAGGTACAATGAGACCTCCTCTGTTTGTGACAGAAAAAGATCTGGCCGTCCACGTAGTGTTCGTACGAAAAAGGTGGACAAAGCAGTAAGGGAAAGAATTCGAAGAAATCCTGTCCGAAAGCAAAAGATTTTATCTCGGGAGATGAAGATAGCACCCAGAAATGTCGCGCATTTTAAAAGATGACTTCGGACTTGCAGCCTATAAGAGACGCACTGGTCATTTTTTAACTGATAATTTAAAAAAGAATAGGGTGGTAAAATCGAAGCAACTACTGAAGCGGTACGCAAAGGGAGGTCACAGAAAAATTTTGTTTACGTATGACAAAATCTTTACAATTGAGCAACATTTTAACAAACAAAATGACCGTATTTATGCTCAAAGCTCTAAGGAAGCTTCCCAATTAGTCGACAGAGTGCAACGTGGGCATTATCCGACTTCAGTGATGGTTTGGTGGGGTGTTAGCTATGAAGGAGTGACTGAGCCATATTTTTGTGAAAAAGGTATCAAAACATCGGCACAAGTGTATCAAGATACCATTCTTGAGAAGGTAGTTAAACCCCTTAACAACACCATGTTCAATAACCAAGTATGGTCCTTCCAACAAGACTCAGCGCCGGGTCATAAAGCTCGGTCCACGCAGTCTTAGTTGGAAGTGAACGTTTCGGACTTCATCAGAGCTAAAGACTGGCCGTCGTCTAGTCCCGATCTTAATCCGCTGGATTATGATTTATGGTCAGTTTTAGAGAGTATGGCTTGCTCTAAACGCCATGATAATTTGGAGTCCCTAAAACAATCCATGCGATTGGCAGTGAAGAATTTTCCCATGGAAAGAGTGCGTGCTTCTATTGATAACCGGCCTCAACATTTAAAGGACTGTGTTGCAGCCAATGGAGACCACTTCGAATAAGCTTTTTATATTTTAAATTGTTTTATATTTATGTATTAAACTAACACACTGTAAAAGTAATAAATATTATTTGCAATAAAAAAAAATGTTTTTTCTTCGTAACAATATTTATGGCTAGACTAGGTATACTTAGTTTGTAAATTTTTCAGTTGGACATTTATAATTCTGGACATATTTCTAGTTGGACTTTTCTATAATTGGTCGTTTTTACAGTTACAGATTTGGCATTTCTCTAGTTGGGTATTACGTGTACATTTTTCTTTTTGGATATAAGTCATGTGAAGGTTTATTTCATACAAGTTTTCTTGTAACTTACCGTTTTGATGTTTAGCAAAAATTTACTAATTTGACTGGTCAGTAAAATATCCAATTCTAGTCGCATTCAAAACATGCACAGAGTCTTCTCTCATGCTCAAACATTTATTGGTTTGGTGTAGTTTTATTGTGTCAGATCAGACAGCACTGACCTCCTTACTCCAAGACGAAAGCCTCTGCTAGAAATACGTTCGTCTTTGTGGAGATCCAGCCATATCACAAAGACAGTGTAGATTGTTATTTTGTACTGTTGCAGTGATCTCCAGAAACAGACGTACCTTGAAATGATTATACCGCCTCCGTACGTGCGGCGGAGTTTGCCATCTTGCGCACACGCATCTCACACGATATGTGACGTATGTCTCTAAGGTCGACAGCTGCTTCATTGGTGCATCCACCTGTTATAAAAGTAATGCTTTTCAATTTTATATTAATTAATAGACTAGTTATAGTTATTATTATTATTATTTAATATACTAGCAGCATAAGCTGATGCGTGTATATCACTGCACTTGTGTTTTGATTGTCCAATATTTATCAAGTCTATTTTTCAAAATATTCACATTAGGAGTTTTTATTACACTTTCCGGAAGGGAGTTTCGCATTTGCACCACACTGTTAGGCAATAGTTATGGGTGTATAATAGAATAGTTATGGGTAGATGGAGTCCTAAAAAGATCAATAACTGGTCTAACTACATTGCTTCCATATCTCATCTGTGTTGTGGGGATCAGATGGTAGTCGCTTCATGGAAAATACTCCGAAGTGAAGGGTCCTTCCAGGTGGACAAACTATTTTGTCAAACTGATTTGACCACAAGGAAAAACTATTCATTGTAGTTAAACTATTCCGGTTTAAGATAAGTACAGTCATTTTTAAATCGTTATTCATTGTAATTTATTCCTAGTGGTCAAACTTTTACCTACGTTTTAAGAAAAGTTATAAAAATAGTCATTTCAAAATTAAGAAAAAATATAATGTTCTTTGAACCTAAAATACAAATATGGACAAGCCTTAACGTAATTTGTCAAGGAAATGACCTATAGATATTTCTTTATGTACCAATTGTAATTGGGATTTCATAATGTAATCGTCTCTTATAATATGCTCGTTTCGGCGTGGGGACGATTCGTGGTTGCTATCATCATCCTCCATTTGCAGTAATGTCGACAATAGACGAGATATTGTAATTGGACGATGGTTTTTAATTTTTTGATTGAGCTGTGAATGCCAGGATTCTATAGCGTTATTGCTTCTATGTCTCTCGCCAAATACTGACCATTCAGATTTGAAGCCTTTGTCTTTCAACCAGGTTTTTTCGAAATATTTAATGAACTTTTCGATTTTATCGTTTTTGGGACATTCCGATATGATATATTCCCAGCCAGCGTTAATCTCGTCTGCAGGCAATAGAGGGAGAGCTGAACAAAGTCCCATAACTCTATTTAGAATTTTAGTATTAATTTTTATTTTTTTTGCTCTTTTCCATAAACATTTGCCAAAGTGATGTAACATTTTATTATTTTAAGGTTAGTGAAAATCTGCATTAAGGCATTGCTGGCGGCTGTTTCAAAATCAATGTGAATATTTTTTGGCGTCCACTGGGGAATTTGGGAGTTTATCATCTGAAATAATGCTGTATAACTCTCCTCCTTTTTGTCAGTCATCAAAGCATACACTGCTGGAATTACATTTGTAGTTAACGTTGACTGGGCCACATCAGCATGTATAGGTACTATACATTTGTTTGAATGGCTTCGGGCAGCTGAAGAATGTTCCATCACAAAAAAACTCATTTGATGTCGTCAATAATTCCTTTCCTTTTTCGGAACAAAAAACCAGAATTTTAGAAGTGTCCGTTGAATATTCCGCACGAAGAAAAAACTGTTGGTGGTCAGAAATATGGACTTCTTCTAAGTTACGGAAGCATGTTTTGTTCCTACTCAAATATAAAGAACTTTTTATATTGACAAATGATGGTATTGTTCCTACAAAGTTCAGACCTCTATCCTTAAGCGAATTCTTTGTTTCGCGGTATAATTGCGGAATAGGCGAACTCGTCAATGTTGCCTTTTCTTTTAAAATATCAATCGCAGCATCCATTTCGTTCTTGCCGTAATCGGCAGTACATAAATGATCTCTATATTTAACTATTCGGTCGTCCTAAAAGAAAAATATATATTTATCAGACTAAATAGCGGGAGGTTATTTTAAAGAAAGAAATGTATATCTAAAGAAAATAATGCTATTTTATTTTAGTATTAGGATATATATCGGGATATTTACCATGTTGAGTATTGGTTTTTGAGTTCCGATATTTCGGCATCATTGCAGACGCCATGATCACGGATAACCGTCGAGTTAGTTGCTACTGGGCAAACCGTATCGATCTACCCTCTTCCGCACTCGTTTTTTTCGTTCGTCGCTCCTACCATTACTTTTGACCACCCTGATGTGCTCCTCAGCACATCAGGGCGGTCAAAGACAACGAGCCACAGAAATCGGCTATAGCTCAACACCTTTTAGAGGAGGGGACGAATCACTGGATTGAGTTACACAACCCTCAGATCCTCTCGACAGAACGCCACTACATACCCAGAATGGTGAAAGAAGCTATTGAAATTAAAAAGTACAAGAACTTCAACCGGGAAGATGGGTTTCAACTGTCGAGTGTCTGGCATCCAGTGATCCGTAAGTTCACTCAAAAACGTACAATTGAAAAACCTGTGCGAGTCGATTCTGTGAGTGTTGTGTGTCGTGAACGTAATCGAGTGCGGTGCGAGTTAGAGGACAATGGTAGGAGCGACGAACGTAAAAAACGAGTGCGGAAGAGGGTAGATCGATACGGTTTGCCCAGTAGTAACTAACTCGACGGTCATCCGTGATCGTGGCGTCTGCAGTGATGTCGAAATATCGGAACTCAAAAACCAATACTCAACATGGTAAATATCCCGATATATATCCTAATACTAATGTAAATGACCATGTCAATCTAAAATCATACAAAATAATGCTATCTTCTTTAGATTTACACAAACTTATTTATATATTAGACTTAATGGCAAATGTATAGTATACATTTTATATATTTACCTTTAAAGTTATGGAGCCGCGACACTTTTTCTTCTTTAGGTGGCTGCAAGTCCAAAAGACATTTCCATTTTTGTATGAACGCAGTCTATAATACTGCCGTCCATTATGCAGTAATATAGTTCCTCTTTTACGTTTTATGAACTTTAAATCCATGAAGCACCGTAATAAATGATATTCGTATTATTGAATCAAAACAGGAAAATGGAAATGAAAAATTAATGACAATTATTTGAATCATCACAGTACATAAAGAAAGAATCACATAATAAAAAGACTTCTCTCTATCCAAGAAGTTTGACCACCGGGAATTTTTTTCCACTTGGTCAAATTAGTTAGACAAAAGATTTTGATCACGTGCACTCGATTTAAAAAGTTTGACCAACATGAATTTTATTCCACTTGGTCAAATTAGTTTGACAAAATAGTTTGACCACACGGAAGCACCGGAAGTGAAAGCTTCGGATGCAACTGAGATTAAAAATAAGATGAAGAAGAAGCATAGGCCACTCATCTGCATATTATCTGCAATATCAATTACATAAGAGCTGCAGCGGATGCTTTAGTTCCTTATGCTATCATTACGCCTGACTCCCGGCGGTGGCGCGTCTCGCGTGCCTCCCCGTTTCCGGGGACGAGTTGGGGACGGGTTCTGTAGTCCCCACACCCGAGAAGAGGGCCAGATCGTGAGAGATGGCCCTGGGTCGGATGGGGTGCGAGGGATATGCCTGTCAACCTCACCTTCGGAAACCAAAACGACCCACAGGCGGCGTGCGTTTTAGTCAGTTCGAGTCCGACATAATCTTTTCCACCGGAGCCGGTGGGGAGGTATCCGTGGGGATATTGGTTGGTTTTATAGATTAGCCTATTTCAACCAAACTGGCCTTTTGGGATAAACAACACGACGGTATTTCCGCCCAATTGAGCAGTCCGACTGGGGAAGTACCTCCGCCCTACAGAATACCGCGATTATAATAACTTCGCGTTGTGTAGGGTAGCCAGAGCTCACTGGAGAATTTATGCTGTCAGTGGGATGACTAAAGCCTTGTCCTGCTTTGTCTTCTACACTGACCACACAGAAACTCTGTGCTTACAGGGTTGGCAGCGTGAGTGTGGCTTCTCTGATGTTACAGACGTCCATAGGCCACGGTAACCACTTTCCATCAGGTGGGCCGTGCGCTTGTCTGCCACCTAAGTAGTATAAAAAAAAAAGTTACAAATGATAAAACATGTCTACCTTGACAGCAATATCATATCCATGTTCCATAATAAGAGGGATACCCTCATGAGTGTCATCTGTCACTGTGGTAGCTTCGGTGTCTTCGTTATCAGCATCATTCAGCTCCAATACCGCAGAGCTGCTTTCGCTGGCCATTTTGCTGAAATAAGAATAAGTCATTACTGTGTTGCGTAAATAGCTACCTCCAGCAACCAAAGACCTCTAGACAGCATGGCTTTAAGTTGGTGCGAGACTGGGGGTGTATCCGTTATGGGTATTTTGTGCACTTTAAAAAACAATGACCCCTTACCCCTTAGTACATGCCAACAGAGTGGCATAAAAAAAACAGAAAATAGTAAAGATTCTTATAATTGCTACTATTCAGAACATGTAAACTAGGAATACCTAAGGACACATCACATGACAATCGAAGCTATGGTGAGCGGGAATTGTTTTGTAATAATATATGCTTGATAAATTTGAGAATTTCCACTGTCATAGCACCCTGTGCTATCCCCATGAGATACAAAAAACATGTACTGCTCATATAGAGAACATTTTGTATTTTTTTGTGCTGTCATTGGGAAGACTAAAGGCTTATCCTGCTTTGTCTTCTACACTGACGGCACAGAAACTCTGTACTTACAGGGTTGGCAGCGTGACTGAGACTCCTCTGGTGTTACAAACGTCCATAGGCCACGATAACCACTTTCCATTAGGTGGGCCTTGTGCTTGTCTGCCACCTAAGTGGTATAAAAAAAAACTATATTGTCCAGTCTATTTTTAAACTTACCTATTCTTTGATAAAAATATACAAATTAAAAGTACAAACGTGAGTACATAAACTCATAAACTACATGATATCATGATGTCCTTGTGACCATGGCTGCTAAAACCAGCCAACCAAAACAATGGGCAAACTTTCATGTAGAGTGAGAGGTAGCTTGTAAAGTGCGTAAGTGCAGAAGCAGACGGTGGACAGTGAGCTGTTGTCTCACTCTACCCCAGGGGGAATATTATGTTAAAGCGAGTACATTATGTGTGTATGTAGATAGGGGTAAAATGGCGTGAGCATTGTAGGTAGCCATACAATATGGATGAATTAGTTTTATTTCAACATAATTTATTCATAATAATTTTCAACTTTCATTACGAAATTACACTGATGTTGACCTACAGTAAATAAATATACGTAGCCATTATGAACAATATTTTTACTTACACAAAAACGTTTGTTTATTTATTTGTATAATGATGCGCTGTCGAAAACCAGGAATATTTGAAAAGGGGGCGTACACTCTATACTTATTACTCAAACAGTTCAGTTATAACTTACTTGCGTCACTTGTATTAGTAAGGCTTCCCTGATAACGTAATCATACCTGCAATTATCATATGACCGGGAAAAAAGGTACAAAAATATGTCCTATTCTTTATATACGGATCGATAGTGACGTTTGAAATAATTTAAATATTGCTTGAAATACACGTTTAGGTTTTGAAGATTCTGTATTAAGACCAACATCTGGCTTTGACTTACCTGTTTTAAATGTAAACTATGCTTATTTTCACAATCTTTTCATTGAAAATCATATAAAATATTACCTATGCGAATTTGCGAATGACAGACAACAGACGACGTTCCATTTATGATACGTACCCGTTTTGGGTGATGTGACGTTTTACATTATGTTGAATGAACTGTAACGGTACATGCGTGAAATGGAAAGTAAATATATTATATTATACCTTCTATAGATGCTCTTCCTTAGAACTTCATTCGTAGATGAAACCATAACTTTTATTTTATTCCATTGATACCATAATATCCCCCTCATAATAAAAGCTTAATTACATTTTATATTTTCTGTTTTATTTAACGCAATATATTAAAATCGAGCAAGTTCGGGTACCTATGTAGCGATTTTGCTTTTATTATTTTTATAGCCCTACATAACGTAGGGCTAAAAGCCTATTACCTAAACGAGTCTTGAAACTAAACCACAGATTAAAGAACACAAGTTATTGATTTATGTTTTATTGATTGTAAACAAAATTGAAGAAAGAGCTCCAAAAGAACTGCTCTTTTTAATCAGCTTTTTACTGTATATATCGGATTTTAAACGATTTTTAAATGTTTTTATGCAGTCAGTGCGGTGTGTATTTGGTAGTTTATAGACCGCACAAATACGGCTCACATCAAAGCCTCCGGCTTCAGTATTTCTTTAAATGAGATGATTCGGCCCTATTGTACCCCGCCGAACTAAAAAGTTTATATCATGTCGAAGGCGAAACGTATGATTATGAGTGAGGATAACGGTACGTACGAGTGCAAATTGGTATTAACTTAGGTTTATCAACTCCTACGAACTAGAAGTACGCAACGAAAGTTGCTTCTCTTTGTTATCGCATATAATACTGCTGTGTTACGCCGGTTTTTAATATAAACCTTCAACTTTTATTCAAATTGCAACTTATTAATTAGAATTAATAATATATATAATAATAATAAATTAAATATAATAAGAATTAAAAAGAATATAATATATTAAGTAATAAAAATTCATTCAATATTTCCTTTTTATAATTTTTTATTTTTATAGTATTGCCCTACATTTTTATCCATGTAAGTACTTCTTCTTTGAATCAGTGGTTAACTTATAATTAAATTTTGTCAGACCAGAACTGGACCACAGCTACAGTGGTGCCCTAGGGTCTAGTTTCAATGACTTGATCATTTTCTGGCATAGGTCATCTCCAAACGCAAGTACTGATCCCATGGGAATATTGGGATAAAAATTGCTAATGTTATTCACATATAATAAATGATACTATTGATGATCGGACTTTCAAAATTAACCATATTTTTGAAACTAATCAATGACATATAAAGTAGTTGGTTTCCCGTAAGAAATTGCCGCTGAGCGATAAGGCCGCCATCTATATGTACCACTAAACGTGATATCTCTTACTATAAAAATCAGAAAAAAACTTTAATGAGTAAACGTTACTATAAAGTGGATGAGTATCTTAAAGATGTTAATGCCTGATCAACATAAGTCTCTTGCTTGCTTGCACAAAATAAATTGTAAACTAAAAAAAACTAAATTTAAAAAAGAAAAATAATCTAGTTCTAATATAGTTCGCTGAGTTTCGTGTTGGTATCTTCTCAGTAGAACCAACCTACCGAACCAGCGAAAGAATCAGTTTCCAATGATTTATTTTTACATTATTTAATATTTTTATATTATTTCTTGACATATCCAATTGTAAAATTTTGACGTTCATATGTGCTCTTTGTGTGTCTAAACTGAATAAATGAAATTGCTTCTTTGATTCTTTGGAATGTAATATGTTATTGGTGTACAATAAAGACGTTTATTTATCCTGTTTAATTTATCCTGTTTATAACATTAGTATAATTGTGTTTTAAAAAAAATCTATGCTGTGCCAAATTTCATCCAGATCTGTTCAGCCGTTCTATTATCACAAGCATCTATCTATAAACCCAACTCGCATTTATAATAGTAGTGAGTCTGGTTTTTTTTTTGGAGTTTTTATCTATACAGATGTCAACTCCATTCCCTCTGCCATGGGATTGACATATCTGTAAAGTTAAAAACCCCAAAAAACGTTGGAAAAGGAGTCTTCAGTCCGCATTTAGACTCCTTTTTTGACCCAGTTCTGCCCAGAAACGCAGAAGTTTACTGGGGACCAGTGTTGAGCACATATTCTTTTTTATATACCTCTTAGGCGGCAGACAAGCACACGACCCACCTGATGGAAAATGGTTACCGTGATCTATGGGTGTGTGCTACAACAGAGTAGCTGCACTCATGCTGCTGACCCTGTTACAATTGGCCCGACTGCTTTCAAAATTAATATTTTTTAATTGCAATTAAAATTTGCGCAACACTGCTGGTGACTTTTCCTTGAAGAGCGACCTCACTGCGCTGAGTATTTCAAAAACGTTGAGCCGTTTGTTTACTGACGGCATAGCCATTTTTGATTGCCCGCTATCTGTGATTTTCATAATGTTTATAAGTATCATATATATTTATCAATTAATATTTTTTTATAGATGATGACCAACAATTACATGTTCCAATGTCAAAGAACCTATGTCCAAAACCAAGTGGTATCATGTTTAACCTCAATATAGAGAAACGTCCCACTCACACAAATACAAACATACCAACGATTACAGTACTTGACGATAATGACATTCCACGAAAAATAACATACAAGATATTACTTGTTAATGGGAAGGTTAAGTTTGTAGAACATAAAGGTGACGATTGTGAAGATTTCACAGTGGAAAATAATTCTGAGGAAGACGATATAAGTGAGGTTAGTGATGATGTCAGTGACGAAAATTGGAAAGATATCACAGTGAACAATGATAATGATGATCTAAGTGATGATAATGATCAGGCTACAGATGAAGATAGTGAAGAAATTACCTTAAATAATATTGATGATGAAGATGATCAAAGTAAAGTCAACGAAAATGATGACAATATCAGTGTAGAAAATGATGAAACAATTATCGAAATAATTGAAGAAGATGAATTGATGGAAGGAGATGAAGTTATTGCTGAAGATGAAGTTATTGAAGAAGATGAAATTATTGAGGAAGATGCAGTTATTGAAGAAGCTGAAATTCATCAGTCACCTGTAATAAAGATGGATAAGGTGTTAAGGCAGGATAAGGAGGATAAACTAAGTAAGTTTATTATTATCTTTTTATTTTAATAATTTTTATTTTCTTTCGTTCTTTATCTTTTCTTTGTTTTTTGTGACGTACACTTCACATCCCCCTTCATTACTATATGCTTCTCTGCTACTCAAAGGTTTGCTGCGAGAGAACTTATTTTGAGTTAAGCTCGCCTTTGTACATTTTCTTTGCAATGTTTTTATTTATGATCTCTGTGCTGTGGTGTGCAATAAAGAATTAAATAAAATAAATAAATAAGTGACCATCATATTAGAATTCTTTGACCACCCTAGCAAGGAGGACCAGGGGGAAATGGAAAAACATACTCCTGGCGTTGTCATCGTCTTCCTAGCCACAGTTAAGGTTGGTTTTACAGAAACGCCTGTACTGTAATATGTGCCGAATGTTCTGATATTGTTGCGATTTCTATCTTCCACAACCCAGTAGCAATGTCGGAGTTCTGTAGCTAGACCAGCTGTCGGACTTTTTAGGGCTTCAACTACTCATAACTACTGCCGTAGATCTTCATATAGAAGCCAGGATTGATGGTTACATGGTGTCCGAGGCCCAGAATCAGACTGTGCTGTATCCTAGCATACTTATTTAACAACTGTTTTCAGGAACCAGCACACACACTCAACGGCTGTCTTCAAACGATATTACTGTAGCTAGTACCAGTGGAGCGACTATATCCACCAATAGAATCTTCAGTTCTCAACAATATTTAAAGGATGTCAAACAAGGGTATGTATAATTATGATACATTGTTATTGTCATACCTAGTACCTACCGACATACACACGCACGAGCACGTACACGCACACACACGCAAACACACGAACTCATACACACGCAAACACACGAGCGCACACACACGCACACGACAGAACGTCACAATAAGTAGGTATGACTATGAATTTAATTATATTAGGTACACACGCATCTACGGACTTAGGTTGCAGTGAAATCCAAAACGAATGCAAATCGTGCAAGCTGGCAGGTGTTCGCGAAACGTTCCTAAGGAAGCATGTCCGTACGAACCGAATATCGAAATGCCGGCTGCAGAGCTTTTCTTCGGAGCAAGGCGAGTGCAATGGTAGGGAGACAACGCGTGACGGGGCAAAGCGTGCGGCTACAGCGTGCAGTACGCTTTTGGTGCACATACATAGTGGCGCGCATTACAGTCTCCCCCTCTGTCTCTGCAGACGCCCCGGTGAGGAACACAGAAGCTAGGTGGACGGCTGCTTCTTGCGTAGTCTTCCCCGAGGTGGAGCTTCGTCCACGGTTGTCGTCGCCCCCGGAGGCGGTGCGTTCTTCCGTGGGCCCCCTTGCCGGCGTATTAGCAAGATTAGCTCAGGCAGGCTCTCCGAAGACGCTCCGCGTAGGGTCGCAGGGCTGATGAATGGTAGAATCCTGTGGTCTTTTCTGGGGTTGATGAGTCAGAAATCTGGAAAGAAGAGGGTCAATTAATGGTTTACTTAAGGCAAGGGCACTAAACTCTTGAGCTGGTGTACTTAAAGCATGAACATCAACCATAACTTGATCGCCAGGTTGATAGTTTGGACATGGTTGTCGCTTCTTATCAGCGTATTCTTTCCGCTTTTCCTCTCTTATCTCATGTACTTCCTGAGCTTTCTTCAATGTAGAGCTAGCTAGCTATTGTCAATGTATAGCTTGGGGATTATTTCAGAAATGAAATTTTCATTTTACACTATCCATCGCGGTAGCCTAGTGGTATGGACTGCTGAGACGAGGTCTCGGGTTCGATCCTAGGTTTTACCATGGCACACACCAATGACTTTTCGATGCTTTTCGAAGTTATGTGTTTATTTAGCGCAAACCTTCTAGCCCCCGATTAAGAAAGTATACCCGCATCTGTCGATCACACACACACAAGGGTGGCTCTTTGATCTTAGACGATCAAAGAGCCACCCTTGTAGGTTCTTAACATGTTGCTGGGTGCTTGAGTATATAATTATTAGGTCATCCAGATACCAGAAGTTTGAGGTAGTTAACGGATATGCGGTATCTATCCATGAGGCGCTGAAACGTAGAAGGTGCGTTGCGGAGCCCAAATGGCATTCTCAGGAACATATACATGCCAAATGGTGTGATAAACTCCGTCTTCGCTTGATTTTCCTCTATCACTTTAATCTGCCAGTAGCCAGCTCGATGAGCAATGGTGCTCATACATTGCGTAGGCTTGGCACTACGCAAAAGATCGTCAATCCTAGCCATCGGGTACACATCGGCCGTAGTAATCATATTTAACTGCTAGTAATCAATACAGACCCGGGTACTGCTGTTCAATCATCACCATTTGTGCTTGTGCCCAAGCAGGTTTTGGGCACAAGCACAACTGGTGCTGACTATGGGGATAAACAAGGTACAATGACACCTGTTCACACATCCGTTCTATTTCAGTTTTCGGTGGTGAAAGTCTGTACGGTGGAATTGAAATATTTTTTTGTGTTTTGGTATCTATTATGTAGTCAGCTTCTGTGGTTGGCTAGCCATTAGATACGAAAACTTCGTTTTTCTCGATAAAGAGTTGGAATTGCTTGGTCACCTCCTCAGATGACTCTCGGGGTCACATACGGGCTTTTAGGTGGAGTTGCGCAACCTAGAGGTATCAAGGATTGTTAGGCTTATTCTGTAGCTGAAATGCAGTTACCCCTCGAAGGAGAATGTGGTGGTGTCATCATTCCCGTCTGCCAGCTCTGGAAAGATGGCGACTCTCTTCGACTAGGTGTTTTCAGCATTGGAGAAGTGATATCCAGTAAGCAAACACTGGATAAAATACCCGCGATATCCATTGTTTCCTCCAGATATTCTGCCTTCAAGTCGTAAAGGATATCTGGTTCATCAATAAAATAACACGTCTGTTATTGAGGGCCACCAGAGCGTCTTCAATAAACCCTACTCCAAGCAAAGTTCGATTCCTTTTAGCCTCCGAAAATACTATGAGAGAAGTTCTGATGTCGTGCCCATATAGACTGACTGTTGCTATTACCTATAGTACAGTCTGCCTTCTAGTAATACCATCCGCTAGTGTCACATACATGCACTCATTTTCAAAACATGACCCAATCTTCTTCACACATCTATTTCTTCACAAACATGCACGCCCGCACGCTAAAACTCACGCACGCACTCACATACGCACAATAAAATAAAAGTATATACTTTTCTTTTTAAATTAGATTTTTTTATTGCAGCAAAGACATGGTAATGGTTCCTCTACAAAAGTTTTTAAATTTGAATAAAAAACTACAGTTACTACAATCCAAAGGAGAAAAACACAAAAAGAAAGAAAGTCAGTCCGATGGAATAAAGAAATATACTATTGTGCGACAGTCTACAGAGAGCTATCTAGACCCAAAGTAAGCATAGCTTAACTAGCTTGTGTTCCAATACCTTAAGGTGCTACAGCGCATATCTTTCGCAACACTTTCAGTAAAAACACGCAAATAAACATTGTGGAGGTCCTATAAGGGTTTGTTTTTTATTTTCCTTTTGGGGTATGGATCCTTAAAATTGGGAAAAACCATAGAGATGTTAATAATTTAATAAAAAAATGTAAATCTCTATAATGTTTTCTTGTGTGTTTTGCTGTGAAAAATGTGAGCTTTGGACGTATCTTAGAAGGAATAGCTTGTGAACTTAGAAAGACAGGTACCAGTGACGAAGGGTCAAGATGTACATACGAAAAACGATCATAGCAAGTTTCTATAGAATTCTGGGCGATACTAAAATTTAGTAAGTAAATTTCGGATTCCGAATTGTAGACACGGAAATTCAGATACTGAAGTTTAGACACAGAATTTAGATATTTTATTAAAAACATCTTAACCACGGTTTCCCTTTGCAGAGAAAACCGGCAGGAATTGGTAATAAATAGGAACCCTTCGCCACTGACAAGTACACATGCAATCAACATTAAGTTTAGCTTTGTATATCTGTGTGCGTATTAAACCTAGTATCCACTAGGCAACATTGTTGCGTGCAATGTTGCACAACATAGTTCTCAACAAAGATGCGTAACAACGTAGTCTGTCTATGTAACACTCAATTACACAACGTTGCACAACAATGAGTAACAATATTGTCAATCTACGCGTGATCAATCGTCGTACTAGCAAGCCGGGCGTCATGTTGCGCAACGTTGCCGAACTTATAGAGTAATTTGTTGCGCATCAAATGTTACCTAGTGGATAAGACGCTTTGAACTGCGCTGCTTCGTACATGCGCACGCATGCGGGCAACATTTTCGTGCAATTTATACAGAAGTTAATTTCGTGCAAATAATATGCACAAAATTGCAACAAAAAGTCGATACGAATTGCACGATGACGTGCCCCTATGTGTGATACGCATGAGGCAGCGGAGACGGTATGTAATATGTAGTCTATTCGAATCATGTCTAAGTGTTGTATTGTAAATCTATCATAGCAATCAATGTTTTTAAAAAAAAGTATGTTCCATAAATGGGGAGGTACACCGTACAGACAAAACTAATCACAGATGGCGTCACCTTCGCTGGTGCTTGTCTTAGAGTCTATAATCCTATGTTTCTTACGTCAGACTGTCAAGAGGTGCTTGTCAATCTTGTCGTTGACATTTGCATTGAGTTTATATTACAAAATTTATCAATAAAAATGTACTCCTGCATGAGAGTAGAGCATTTAAAAGAAGAGTTGAAGAAGATAAATGCTTACCTATATACAATCATCAGGTTTGAAATGATCGCTATATATTCTAGCAGACGAATTTGGTATCTAGATTTTGATCTTAATGGCTTTCATATATAGCGTCCATCTTTTCTTATCAGTAGGGAAACGATGAAGACCTAATTTTTACACTGAATTTCACTGCACAGCGTCTTTGTTTATTGTACAGAACACTTTTTCCTTAAGTTTACCAACAATTTGTATGAAATTTGACAGCAATACAACGCCAGCGATAGTGCGCCACCTATCGGGATAAATAAGTAGTGTATCTCCTCATTGTAATAGGAGCTAAACTTTGAACGATTCAGAAAGGGTCCGGTTTATGTATGTAGTCTGTAGTACCTGCCTTTCCTGACATAAATCTAAACCACAAGTCGCAAGAGAAACAAGGTATTAGTTTGATAATTATTAGATTTGTGGAATTGAGCTTCTCCACCGGCGTAGCACACAGTGCTATCCACAAAATAAAACCAAAAAACGCGTACTGCTAGAGTACATTTTTATGGTCAAGATACTATAGGTACTTATGAGTGTTATACAAAAATGTTAAGGGGAATTAACGCGATCGTAGTATAGGTACATACATACCTTTGCTTTGCCTGACGTTTCGACCAGCTGTGCAATTCTCTAAGCTCACAGCGCTGAGCATAGCGCTACGACAGCTTTGATAGGCATTCTCATTGGTCGGACTGAGTGACGTCACTGGATATCGACCAATGACAATCTCTATCAAGGCTGTCGCAGCGACACCGCCCGTGGTCACAGTCAGCCTGTGATCACGGCCGGTGTAACGTCAGGTCTGGTCGAAACGTCAGGCAAACCAACGATATGTTTCCTATTTATTGCAATTAACAATATCAATTTAATCTTAAATATGTATAAATATATTCATGAATATATTTATCATTGGGTATTATTTAGTAAGTGGTTTAATGACGATCATGTAATTTATCTTAATAAATTCGTATGCCTAATGAAGCCGAGATATGCTGTATTTAAAACTAAAAATGTAACATCTTATCCTTCACTGTGTCTCCTACGTATAAATTTCATTTCATTTCATTTCATTATATCATGATCGTGTTAAATCCCGTTAACATAATTGTATATTATGGAATGCAATACTTTAAAAGCTACAAGTAAGTGTTAGCTTAACATTGTGATATTAAGTTTATTTAATTCATATTATGTGTAGTTTATTGTATAATTATACTTATAATTTATGTTTTTTTTTAAGTTATAGATATAATAGTACAATATCTACAAATGAAAGTTTTGTTATTTTTTTATGTGAATAATAATGTTATTATATACACATTTTTGTTCTTTTATTTTGTTCGACCACCCCTCCACTTTCATCCTCCCCTTTCCCAAACATAACTCCTGCTGTTTTCTCTAAGCTTACAGCGTCGATTACAGCGCTGCCTTGATACAGATTGTCATTGGTCGGCCAGGGTGACGTCACTGTAGATCGACCAATGATAATATCGAGCAAGGCTGTCGCAGCGTAGCGATCGACGCTGTATACTTAGAGAATTGCACAGCTGGGCCTCGATTCTATCATAACACGGGTACTGCTAAAAAAATCATTTAATTTTAAACTTTAACGAAATGCTCTTAAAGTTCGAAAACACAAGGCTTTTTGCAGAGTGAATGAAAAAGTTTAATGAAACTCTTTTCATATAAATTTGGACTTTAGCCGTATAGGAATAAAGTCTAAAAAAATTAATACCATTTTTTAAAGTGTATGTATTGGTTTAATTGAATCGAGGGCCTGATAGTTCTTCTCCACTATAACCCATGTGTTTTTGATGTCTATTTGTACTATTCTTTAATTGTAATGTCATTTCTGTAATAATAATAATTATTATTATTTATTTGCATAAAAATGTGGTAAACACAAAGGTGACAAACAATTTATGAGCATAAGACACATTTTGACAACCATCGTGACACACAAACATTAGCTAGGTAGGTACAACTAATTTTTGTATTGAAATTGAATTGAATTCTGACAATTACTTATAAAATAGAATATAATTAAATTAAAACTGACACATGCATAATTATGAATTGTGTTCCTAGTTTTATCACATTAGAAAGCATTTTTAACATGATAAGAGTGGGAAGCAAATTTTTCTAAGATCTCATTGACGAAGTAGAACCACTCTTTTATCAATCATTTCCGTAAAGCGGGACAGAATTTGGAGACATTTAAAAAAACTAATGTTATGTCAAATTATAGATCGACGGTAAACCACGCTTTGAAAATGCGCGCGGCGAGACGGGGGGTCAGTCTGCCGCCAACGCTCACGGCGGTCTCTCGCTCGCTCTCGAGCTCGACTCATGATCTTTCTTTCTCTTTCTTTACCTCGCCCCCCGCCGCACGTACCTAGGGTGCGGTACAAGTGTCGCGGTCGATCTATAATTAACTATACTGAACACAAAATTATTTTGGACTTTTTATCTGTTTGTTCGCGATAAACGCAGGAACTACTGAAGGAATTTTGATGCGTTTTGGAAAACTTTTACGGAAGCAACTACCGTTTGTACCCCTTCACTCTCATTCCATTGGGAAGACCTGCTGCAGTCATTGGTCTATCAACAGAGCCCCAATTCTGCTAATTGTCATACCACAGCACTGCATAAACCACCATTTAATTTAAATTTTACTGTTATGTCGTTAAACTTTAAAAATAAATGGACTTTTTTTTTTATGCAACTTAGGTAGCAGGCAAACACATGGCCCACCTGATGGAAAGTGGTTACCATGACCTATGAACGTGTGTAACACCAGTGGAGTCACATCCGTGCTGCCGACCCTGTAAGAACAGAGATTTTGTGCCGTCAGTGTAGAGGACAAAGCAGGGCAAGCCTTTGGTCATCCTACTGACAGCACAAAAACTCTCCAGTGAGCTTGTAGAGTGAATGAAAAAATGTAACGAACTCTCACTAAATTTTGGATTTTAAGACTATATCAATAAGGTCTCAAATTTAATGGCAATTTCTGCCATTGTCAGTGGTTGACAATTTAGCAGAATCAGGTTTTAGGTATACCAGCTTGGACCCTGAAGCTCAAAGTAGCCCCCATACACGGCATACACCCTTGCTAACTCAGGTATTATTATTATTAAAGATTATCCCGGAGTTCCAACGACTCTCAAATTAATATTTCGAAGAAACCTAAGCGAAGGGACGTAGACTGGTCTGATGCAGACATGGAGAAGGTAGTGTACCTTAGGCAGATGATCAGCCAGACCGCTTATATTTACCTGAAGTATAAGATGCATTTTCCGTTGCCTTCGCTAAGCGCTGTAAGGAAATGGATGAAAAAAAGAAATATAGGTGAGTATTTTTTTAAGGACAATCGTTGGACAATCCTACGTGTGTGACAGGAGTTAAAAAAAAAAGTACGGCGACAACGCGATGCGTTTCGACGCGACGCGTAAATATCAAATGGTTGTTTTTTTTTATACCACTTAATTGGCAGACAAGCACACGGCCCACCTGATGGGAAGCGGTTACCGTGGCCTATGGACGTATGCAACACCAGGGGTGTTACACTCGCGCTGCCGACCATGAAGAAACCTTCTGATGCCCCTCTTGAAGAACCCCTTATTGTAGGCGCTTGGGAAAACCGCAGCGGGGAGGTCATTCCACAGCTTGAGTGTGCGTGGGATGAAGTTTCTTTCATACCGCACAGTGCGCACCGTCTCAGGTCGCAATGTGTGAGGATGAATTCCCTGCCTATGGCGAGAGATGCGATGATAGAATGTAGCTACGGGCATCATGTCAAACAATTCATCTGAGCACAAACCATTGTTGTTCTTTATTGTGTCTCGTGAATACGTCACATGAAGTATGGAAGAATGTGTCACGCATCGCGTCGCGTTGCCACGCTTAAGCCTAATCGGTCCCTGGTTGAAATCCTGGCCATTGTACTACCGTTGTGATCCCACTACTAACACTAGCAAATTAGTTTAGGTGGTCCAGTCGGCGGGAACAGTAGTTTTGATTACTAGTAATCTTTTTAAACAACTAAATATTAATTGCTTCCATAATGGGAAGTAATCCTGCTCCTTAGAGAACCCGTTGTCGGTCCCGGGCCTCGATTTTGTTAAAGCAAAACCACTGCTAATAAACCCATTTAATTTAGGTTGCAGTTCAAAATTAAAAGGCTTTTTGCAGAGTGAAGAAAAACGTGTAATGAAACTTTATCTATACTAATATTATAAAGCTGCAGAGTTTGTTTGTTTGTTTGTTTGAACACGCTAATCTCTGGAACTACTGATCCGATTTGAATGATTCTTTCAGTATTGGGTAGTCCATTTATCGAGGAAGGTTTTAGGCTATATATCATCACGCTACTACTTAAGGGAGCGGAGATAATAAATGTTAACAAATCTGGCAATTTTTCAGGCTCAAAGTGATATGAAGCTTCAAAATATACCCCGGGCGAAGCTGGGGTGGGTCAGCTAGTTCATTTATATTTGGACTTTATGGGTATAGAAATAAAGTCTAAAATTTAATTACATTTATTGGAGTGTCTGTGGTATGACAGTGGTTTTGCTTTAGTAGATTCGAGGGAAAATGGCAGTTGCAGCCGAGGCTTTCACTTCGGAAACCAGGGCCTCCTTACTCCTTCTCCTCACCTAGGTTTGGCTTATACGGCATTTATGGGAGCTATTGCCGTCTGACTCCTAGAAGACAGCCGACACCAGAGCCTCTTCTTTTCATCTGCAGGTTAGGTTGGCTTGGGTCCCGAGAACTATGGTTGGTGGCCCAACTGAGTTGAGAAAAGACGAGACAAGGAGTATTGAGAAATAAGAAGGGGAGGTAAAAAATAAAGAAGATTCCTTAAAGTCTCATCCAAAACGATTGTAACATTCATCATGTGCTCGTAAGATTTTTTGGTAGAACGCTCCATGGAAATCTGATTTCTGAACTGAATAATCTGGCTAACCTAGACGAATATTTTAGCTGTCCAGGTAATCCCCCTTAAAGCGTCTGCCGGCGGCATCAACTACTGTCCTAGATGTTAATTTTTACCGGTTTAAATTTGTAACAAAAGTTTCATAAGTGTTTTATATTTTAAGATACAAGATCGAAAAAGAAAATGGATCCTGTAAAAGATATTGAATGCACTGTAAATTTAGACGTGACGGATATACAAGACACGCAAACGCAACTTTCTAACGTAAACAAAACGAGAACTGGTGATGAAAACATACCCACTGGAGGAAACCAACCCACGGATGTAGAAACAGCTATGGTGCAAACAGTTGTAGTAGAAACACCAGTAGACGAAACATCAATGATTGAAACATTTATGGTAGAAGTGAAAATAGAAGAAACAGAAATTGAAGAAATACCATTGGTAGAGACAGTAATGTTAGGAACAATACGAGAAGAATTGCCAATGGTAGATAGAACAGAAATGATGAAAAGAATATTGGAAGAAACATCTGAAACAGAAATGACAGAAACAATATTGGAAGAAATATCAATGGTAGAAACAATTGAAGAAAAAACACCACTGCTAGAAACAGATATGATAAAAACAAAGGTGGATGAAACACCTAGTCTCGAAAAAGAAATTACAGAAACAATAGAGGAAGAAACTCCGATGGTAGAAACAGAAATGATAGAAACAATAGTAGAAGACATATCACTGGCAGAAACAGAAATGTTAGAATCAATAGAGGAAGAAACTCCGATGGTAGAAACAGAAATGTTAGAATCAATAGAGGAAGAAACTCCGATGGTGGAAACAGAAATGATAGGAAGAATAGTGCAAGAAACACTAATTACAGAAACAGAAATTGAGGAACCACCAATGACAGAGACAGAAATGATAGAAATAATAGTGGAAGAAACTCCGATGGTAGAAACAGAAATGATAGAAACAATATTGCAAGAAACTTCCATGGTAGAAACAGAAATGATAGAAACAATGTTGCAAGAAACTTCTATGGTAGAAACAGAGATGATAGAAATAATTGTACAAGAAATACCAATGGTAGAAACAGAAATGTTAGAAACAATAGAGGAAAAAACACCAATGGTAGAAACAATAGTGGAAGATACATCGATGTCAGAAACGGGAATGATAGAAACTATAGTGGAAGCAACATCGATGGTAGAAACAGATATGCTAGAAACAATAGGAGAAGAAACTTCAATGCTAGAAACAGAAACTATAGAAACAATAGAGGAAGAAACACGAATGACAGAAACAGAAATGATAGAAACAATAATTGAAGAAACATTAATGTCAGAAACAGAAATGATAGAAACAATAATTGAAGAATCACCAATGGCAGAAACAGAAATGATAGTGGAAGACTTACCATTGGCAGAAACAGAAATGATAGAAACAATAATAGAAGACACACTAATGGGAGAAACAGAAATAATAGAAACAATGACGGAAGAAACTCCGATGATAAAAGCAGGAATGATAGAAACAATATTGGAAGAAACAGCTATGGTGAAAACAGAAACAATAGAAGAAGAAGCACAAGTGACAGAAGTAGAAACAGTGGAGAAAATACCAATGACAGAAACAGAAATGATAGCAACAATAATAGAAGACTTACCATTGGCAGAAACAGAAATTATAAGAACAATAATAAAAGAAACACCATTGGCAGAAACAATGATGGAAGAAAATTCAATGATAAAAACAGAAATGATAGAAACACTAATGGTGAAAACAGAAACAATAGAGGAAGAAACACTAATAACAGAAACAACAGAGGAAGAAACTCCATTGATATATTCAGATATGTTAGAAACAATACTGGAAGAGACTCCAATGATAGATTCAGATATGATGGAAAGCATACTAGATGAAACTCCAATGATATATTCAGATATGATAGAAACTATACTAGAAGAAATTCCAATGGCAGATACGGTAATGGATACTGGACAAACACAATATTTGAATAATGGAAACGCTGTTGGACCTCATCATTTGCCACCAGATGTTGCTGATTCTCGTAAACAACTTGTAGCTGGTATGTAAAATATTTTATATTATACTTGTTTTTTTACTAAATATTGCTCGCGGTTTTGATGGTGTGAGACATTGATACAGTTCCCGCAAGTTTCAGTAGCCGCGGGAAAAAAAATTGCGTTTGTGCTATTCTAGACTAAAATCTATATTCTTGCAAGAATTAATCCAGATACGTTCAATAGTTTTGGCGTGATAGAGTAACAAATTTACATTCAATCTTTTGCATTTGTACTGCTGTGCAATTCTCTAAGTTTAAACGTCGAGCACAGCGCTGCGACGGCCTTGATTCAGATTGCCATTGGTCGGACTGGGTGACGTCACTGTAGATTGACCAATGACAGTCTCGATTAAGGCTGTCACAGCGCTGCGCTGCGTCGATGTATACTTAGAGAATTGCACGGCTAACACTACTTCTACAGTGTAATTTCCAATTTAGAGAGAGTTATATTAACGTCACCCATATTTCGCAATCTATGATTTTCGGTACCACGTAAAAACGGGCACTTTAATCAACTTTTACTCCTAGTTCCTATGGAAACTGGATCTGTTTTCCACGCGAATGGAGCCGCGAGCGATAGTACGCATAACCTAGAAAGCATTTCTTTTTCAGATGAGAACTACACTACAGAGGAGGTTAATCATTCGTTAGGAAGACCTAGGTATTCGAAGAAGATGTGGAAATGTCTCCTATGCAAGTGCCCCTTTGAGTATCCGGAGGAACTGGCTCTACACGTAATCCTACACTACAGTGGTACAGGATGCGTTAGTTATATGGATTTGAAGGTGAGGACTCCTCTAAATCGTTTTCCAACTCTATTGAGGTCCTCATAGTGATTTCGAGTGCGAATTTCTAACCCTGGGAGGGAATCCTGCGCCAGAGCTTCGTCTGTGGTTATGGAGATGTGGCACCAAGCAGGTGAGGTTGGGTCTCTATACTTGTTGGGGTCGGCTTTCAGTCTGACTACGAAATTGCCGAACTATACTTGCCGTAAAATGAGTAGAGCTTGTCTAACTCCCCACAACCTCCCTTACGTACACAAGCTAATTGAGCATGACTGTTTTACGGACTTGTTGGTCAACTAGTCATAATGAGACAGAACACGCGAGTGAGCGGATGTCTCGTTCTATACAAAATGTCAGCGCTAGTCGAAACACAAAGCGTGCTCGGATTTATCACACGACTAGTCGACCGCAAGTTTCGTATACATGTTCATGAAACAGTCGACGAATTTACACAAATAAAGTAGATGTGGTGAGGCACGTTATTTCTGTTTAAGCTGATATCAGACGGTTCACTCACTTCACTCAGGTGATTGCTTAATTTTTCCTTTAATCTATGTTCACACGGCTTAGACGAATTATAACAGAACTCAACATTCATGTTTCTTTTCTTCCTATATGTCTTCGAAGAAGGTCGTGTGTCGTGGAATTTAAACGCAATACAGAGAAAAATGCATGACTCGAGACAAGCCCCCTAAAATCCAACCACACGTCCAGACCACCTGAATCTATTTCGTGGGGGTGGACACACGGAAACAAATTTACTGGCGTGGCTAACGTGGTTCTGGTAAAATTTCTTAAAAAACTTGACATTGGCGTTTCGCCATTAATAATTTTAACTTTAAAAAACTACTATGGGACATTGGCGGAATTAATACTAAAAGCACTAATCAAGAATTGAATTGACTCGAGACAAAATGACCGAACCAGCGCCTGTACCGTGGAGCGCTTAAAGCAGTTTAATATATGAACTGCTATTATACTACCAACTGCAAATTTATGTAACTTTGTTATCCTATATATTTATATGGGATTAAATAGTTATTTATGCATTTAGTAAATGACAGCTGTTCAATTATTGACCTATTGCTAAAAGTGAACCAATCTAGCACAGTTTGACCTTTTCATTAGTGAGTTCAATCGGTATTAATGATTCGTTTTATGTTCAGATGTGTCACTTTGAGTAAAAGATGAAAAATGAGTGACGAAATAGAACAAAAAGTGTACCGTCTGATATTAGTTTTGGACAAGCTAAACTAGCAGTGCAATCATTATCTAGAATGTGACCTTGGTGGCGTCACCCGCTCTCGCGTCACATCGGAGAGCACATCCAAGAGAATCGGCCAATCACTATCATTATCTAGGATGTGACCTTGGTGGCGTCACCCGCCCTCACGTCACATCAGAGAGCACATCCAAGAGAATCGGCCAATCACTATCATTATCTAGGATGTGACCTTGGTGGCGTCACCCGCTCTCACGTCACGTCGGAGAGCACAGCCAAGAGAATCGGCCAATCACTATCATTATCTAGGATGTGACCTTGGTGACGTCATCTACCGTTACGTCACATCGGAGACCACATCCATAAGAATCAACCAAAGGCCAGTTCAATATTCAGTACTATGTGTTTGACCAAGTTGTTTTGTTGCAGGAACCTTATATGTGCGAATTCTGTAAAATACCGCTCGGTTCCAAGTTCAGTCTAATATATCATCACCGCAAGCATCTCGATATCAATCCAAATAAGTGCTGGCACCCTGATTGCAACTATTCCACGGAAAGTGCGGTAGGTACATAGTAATGCAGGGACGAAGGGATGCTTAGATGATTCAGAGAGGATGTTTGAAAGAGGATTAACGAAGCAGATTTATGAGGTTAAATTTATTTCCTACGAGCTTTTGCGTTACGTTCGGAATATATTAAAATATGTTCAATTCTGAAAATCGAACCCAATGTTTTATACCTATCTATTTTCATATATTTATATTGCGGAGGAAGTTTTTTTCGTGTGACTGACTAATACTAATTATTACTTAGTTATTATTGATTTCTGACAGTCGCTTGGTTCCCGGTAGAGTAGAATTTAGACCACTCCACCGCCTCCCATGCGGTATCGTATAAGGCGTCTAAGAGATAGGGCTGTTCAACATCAGACAGATCAGACTCAGGCATAGATACAAGGCTTGAGTCAACAATAGTGCCCGGAAGACGGCAATAGGCTCATCCCCTATTATGTGGGACCGAATTTAATGATTGTTGAAATGTGGGTGTAAATTCACCTCTCTAACCATTCTGGGATAAAGGCGTGATTATATGTATGTATGTATGTTATTATTGATTTCTGACAAAATTAATAATATTAACCGGTATAGTATAAGTTAATATTATTGTATAATTTAATAAGTATTTTTTTTTATCAAATTTACAACCATACTTAACCATTTGATTTTTTATGCCGCATCAGACGGGAATGGGATTCAAAATACGCTATGTCCGTCTCCTGGTTCTCCTATCCTCACCAATTTTCAGTCAAATCAGTACAGAAGTTCTTGAGTTATAAATAATAGTGTGACTAACAAAACTTTATTTTATATATAAAACTAGCTGTAGGTACCCTGACACGCTTCGCTGTGGCACATTGTGATTGAATGGTTGCGAAATGAGAAACAAAACAAAGAATACATGTCATATAAGTTTCATTTTTCAAACTGTTTTTTCGTCGTTCGTCGCGGATATATGACTGATGCAAAAATTAGATAAAAACAACCCTTGCTACCGTTTATATATCATGCTATAATTTCAGCTCGATCAGTGCAGATCTTTGAGTTTTTAAAGCGTACACAAACCAACATAACATTTATATGTCGGACGGACAGAGCGGATGAACTGCACTTCACGGGTGTTGTATTTTACCCATTCCCCTGGTCTTCCCTTATATGGAATGTCGACATTCAAAGCGTTCCATCAAACCTACTTGTTTCCTTGCAAATCTACCATATGTTCCACCTTCAAATCCACAGGTCTTCTGTCTCCAGTGTTCACTCGTGAGGAACCTACAGAGCGTTCGTCAATCAGTAGATGTCAGGCTTGCAGGTGACGTTTGTTTGTCCATTGTCGCTTTTGCCTCAAGGGTCTTCTATAGTAAACGCATACATCCTAGCCTAGAAGATCCTAGAACATTTACTGCAATAGTATTTCATCTGTTACTACAGAACTCCCTGACGCCTCACGAGTGCAGCCACCAAATTCGAGGGCTAACGTGTACAGCGTGCTCCGCTGTTTTCAAGAGTCGCTGGTCTCTCCAAGTTCACCGCACACGCTGTGCAGCAGTGAAGGCCGCACACCGCCAGCAGCTGCGGTGAGTGTCTTCTTTTATACCACTTAGTTGGCAGACAAACGCACGGCCCACCTGATGGAAAGTGGTTACCGTGGTCTATGGACGTGTGTAACACCAGAGAAGCCACACTCGCGCTGCCGACCCTATAAGCACAGAGTTTCTGTGCCGTCAGTGTAGAAGACAAAGCAGGACAAGCCTTTAGTCATCCCACTGACAGCACAATTTCTCCAGTGAGCTCTGGCTGTACTCACCGCTGGGAACACAACACGAAGTTATTATAACCGCGGTATTCTGAAGGGCGGAGGTACTTCCCCAGTCGGACTGCTCAATTGGGCGGAAATGCCGTGTCCTTTCTCCTCATTTTATTGAAGAGCACGTCTACACTCATTAGCAAGTGATATAACGTGACTAACGAACTAAATTCATGAACATTCCTTGTATTTCAGTATCAGATGCGTAGTGCCGGGATGCGGAAAGAAGTTTGCAACCCGCCAATCGATGCGTCTACACCATCGCACTTCACACCGCACAAAACTGCGCCCTCACGCCTGCGGGCTTTGCACCGCCACCTACAGCGATGAGGCCAAGTTCCACCAGTATGTTAATCTTCATCTGAGGGTTAATCCCGGCATCTTCATTTCTTTTTAAAAGCTTTTAACCGAAACTACCTACTAGTATTTTCCCTCCTACTAAGTTAAATTGCTTCGCCTCCTTCTGCGAGCAAGTAATGCTCGTGAAGGAGGAGGCGGGGCGGGAGCGGCAGCGGGAGCGACGAAGGATCGCGAGACAAGCTGCCCGCGTACGAAGGCAACTCGGGCGTCGGAGGTCGATGAACGACCTCCGCCCCCCATGAGCGCCGGCCTGGGGGTGACAGGTGGAGTCCCCACACCCGAGAAGAGGGCCAGATCGTGAGAGATGGCCCTGGGTCGGCCGGGGTGCGAGGGATATGCCTGTCAACCTCACCTTCGGCAACCAAAGCGACCCACAGGCGGCGTGCGATTTAGTCGGTTCGAGTCCGACATAACCTCCTTCACCGGCTCCGGTGGGGAGGTATCCGTGGGGATTTCGCGCACGTAAAAAAAAAAAAAGTTCAATTGCTTGTGTCAGAAGTGGGTTTACATCGGTAAAGTTATTACCAGGATTCAGATACTGACCTTGAAATTTATTATTGGCTTCTGGGTTTTTTTTTTATACCACTTAGGTGGCAGACAAGCACACGGCCCACCTGATGGAAAGTGGTTACCGTGGCCTATGGACGTTTGTAACACCAGAGGAGTCACAGCCGCGCTGCCAACCCTGCAAGTACAGAGTTTCTGTGCCGTCAGTGTAGAAGACAAAGCAGGACAAGCCTTTAGTCTTCCCACTGACAGCACAAATTCTCCAGTGAGCTCTGGCTACCCTACTCACCGTTGGGAACACAACACGAAGTTATTATAGCCGCGGTATTCTGTAGGGAGGAGGTACTTCCCCAGTCGGACTGCTCAATTGGGCGGAAATACCGCCGTGTCCTACCTCCTTTTTTTTAGTTTTTAGCCAATTACATTTTTTACAATGGAGAGATACTGCATCGGGTACCTGTTAGTAGTTCATAGTAAACAATTTAATGAAATTTTAAAACATTTAGTATACTAAATATTAAAATTGCGAATTGGGCGGAGTAATTAAAACATAAACTCTCACTCACGCCTATATCCTCGAAGTGGTAGGCAGAGGTGCTAGCACCTACATTTCGCCAGTTTATATTTAGGTCCCAATGTAATAGGTGGTGAGCCTATTGCCATTAACCGGACACTTATAAACCTGCGATAAATACACACATACTTAACTTCGAAAAGCATCGAAAAGTCATTGGTGTGTGCCATGGTAAAACCTGGGATCGAACCCGAGACCTCGTCACAGCAGTCCATTACCCATACCCCTTCGGGGATATAGGCGTGAGTTTATGTTATGTTATGTTTATGTCTTAATCGATTTGAATAGTTATGCAATAATGCTTTAAAATTCCATTCAAACTGGTTTTTCTTGCTGACAGTACAGTAATCAATATAAAATAAATAGGAATGGATTCATTTTATTTTATTTTAATCGAAATAAAATATAAATATCACCGCTCAACGCACTCCGTCCTCCATGAGTGCGGGCCTAGGAGTGACAGGTGGACTGTGGGGCAAGTGACCCCTCCCTATGTCCGAAGGAAAGATGGGGACACCGGGGTTCCGACACCCGAGGGAGCCATCTCGAGACTGGAGATGGGGTAGAACGTCAAGGACTATCTGACCTTCGGCAACTGAAGACCCGCCCCTGCCGGCTCCTTGCAGCGGGTAGAGTTATCCGAGGGGATTTCCTCACCAAAAAAGAATGTTTATATAATATAATTGTGTGTATAATTATATATACATAGTAACATATTGTATTTATATAAATATTAAGCAAATATAAGTATTTTAAGTATGTATATATTTATACAATTATTTACTTTATAATTAAGTATTTATTGAATATTAATTATAATTTAACTATTTAATTAAACGCCAACAACTCCCAAATACTTCAAGCAACGTACATTGTCATCCAAAAGTTGCCTGGAAGAAATTGTGTAAAGCGATAAAGCCGCCCTTTGTACTGCTCTTGTCTTCTCATTTTCTCTAACATGAATATAATAAATAGATAATAAATAAAAATATATCACATAATATGCCTAAAAAGGTTCTATCAAATATTCCAGCCACTTGAGCAGACACAAGACGCATGCGATCAATAATTGCACCAAATGTCATAAAGTGTTCTATGAGTATGAGGAGCACATATGTACCAGCTTTGAGTACAAATGTCTGTGCGGTGCAAGGTAAGATTCATAATGTACCTCAACACGTTATCCACATACAAAGGACTTTTTTAAATAAAAATAATATCTTTTCAGTCTTCGTACCGAGGAGATGCTGGAGATACACAATATACAGTGCAAATTCGCAGTTAACGACATTAATGAATTTGATGAGGGCATGAAACAAGCAATAAAGCGTAAATATGAAGACGATACAGAAAGCCCAAGACCCAAAAAATCTTTAGAAAGTACTCAAGATGATGATGAAGTTATTAAAAAAATTGATCAGATTTTAAAAAATTATCGACTTAAAGCACAGACAGAAGTAAATTATATTGAGAAAGCTAGTGCAATTGTTAAGCCCATACTGCCATTTACACCAACAATGCACACACCTGATATCGTCAAAGAAAATAAAAATGAGAATGTTACGGTGGAGAGAAACGAACAGCAAAAAACTGTTGAACAGCCAGTAATAGACAATACACAACAGTTAAATCAACCGCAAAGTCTTATTGTAGCGCCTGGAAATCAACAACAAAAAGTACTTGTATTATCAGAAGATAATCAAAAGAGACTTTTTGAAGTTCTACAAAATCAGCAACAAAAACTGTTAGTAGTACCAGTAATTCGTCAAAAAAATGTTACTGTAATACCAAACATTCAGCAACAGGTAGTTCAAGAAAATCCACAACAAAATATTGCAGTGCCAGGTAATGAACAAGTTGTTGGTGTACAAGAAACTCAAAAACAAATCATTGAAGTGCAAGAGTATCAAGAAAACATAGTAGTGCCAAATAATCAACAACAAGTCGTTGAAGTGCAAGAAAAACAACATAAAAATGCTGCAATGCCATGTAATCAAGTTGTTGAATTGCTAAGAAACCAACATAAAAAGATTGTATTACTTGAAAATGAACAAGCTGTTGGAGTACTAGACAATCAGAAACAAAATAATGTAGTGTCACGTGATCAACAACTTGATGGTGTGCAACAAAAAAACCAACAAACATTTCTAGTGCCAGGAATGCGACAACAAATCGAAGGAGTGTTAAAAAGGCAACAACAAAATATTTTAGTTCTAGAAACTCAACAACAAGTCGCTGAAGAGTACAAAACTCAACAATTAAATAATTTAGTGCCAGATAATCAACAAGTTGTCAAGGTGCAAGAAAATCCACAACAAAATATTGCAGTGCCAAGTAATCAAAAACTTGTTGGAATGCAAGAAAATCAACAACATAATGTTGTAGCGTTTGGAAATCGACTACAAGTTGTTAGATTTCAAGAAAATCAACAAAAAAATACTACAGTCCTGGGTAATCAAGAAATTGTTGGAATGCAAGAAAATGAACTACAAAATATTCTCGTAGTGCCAGATAATCAACAACAAAAAAATAAACAAAAGATTAAAGCACAAAATAATCTACAACAAGTTACAGCGCAAGAAAAACAACGACAAAATATTGTACTCCCATGTAATCAACTACAGAACATTGAAGCGCATGGAAATGAACAAAAAGTTATTGGAACACAAGACCATCAGCTACAAAATGTTTCAGTGCCATGTAATCAACAAGTTGTTGGAATGCAAGTAAGTCAAAATCAATTACTTGAAATGCAAGAAAGTCAACTAAATATTATAATACCAAATAATCAACATCAAGTTGTCGGAGTGCAAGACAAACAAAAAAATACTGTAGCACCTGAAACTCAACAAGAGATTGGAGTGCAAGATAAGGAACAAAATAATGTAGTACCATGTAAACAACAACTTTTTGGTATGCAACAAAAGCACCAACAAACTATTCTGGTACCAGGAAAGCGACAACAAGTTTTAGGAGTGCTAAAAAAGCAACAACAGAATAATTTAGTGCCGGATAAGCAAAAAGTTGGAGTGCAACAAAATTATCAACGAAATATTTTAGTGCTAGGGAGTCGACAACCCGTTATTGGATTGCATAAAATTAAACAGCAAAATAATTTAATGCCAGGTAACCATGTTGTTGGTGTACAAGAAAATCAACATAATATTGTAGTGCCAAGTAATCAACAACAGGTGGTCGGAATGCAACTAAGTCCACAAAAAAATATTGTATTGCCAGGTAATACACAAGTTTTAGAAGTGAAAAATAATCAAAAACTTAATAATTTAGTACCAGGTAGTCAACAACAAGTTATTGAAGTGCAAGAATACCAAGAAAACATTGTAGCACCAAATAATCAACAGCAAATTTTTGGAGTGCCAGAAAAACAACAAAATAATTCTGTAGTGACATCTAGTCAACAAGTTGATGAAGTGCAAGAAAATCAACGTCAAAATTTTATAGCACCTGGAAATCAACAACAGGTTGTTGGAGTGCAAGACAATCGGGAGCACAATAATGTAACACCATATAATCAACATCTTGCTAATGTGCAACAAAAGTACCCACAAACTATTCTAGTGCCAGGAAAGCGACAACATGTAGTAGGTGTAATAAAAAGGACAGAACAAAATATTTTGGGGCCGGGTAATCAACAAAAAGTTGGAGGGCTACTAAATTACCAGCGAAATATTCTAGTGCTAGGAAATCGACAAAAAGGTATTGGAGTGCAACAAAATCAACAACAATATAATGTAGAGCCAGGTAATCAAAAATCGATTGTTGGAATTCATCAAAATCAACCAAATATTGTGATCTTAGGTAATAAACAACATGATAGAGGGCAAGAAAATCAACAACACAATCAACTTAAAAATACTGCAGTGCCAGATGATCAACAAAAAGTTGTTGAAGAAAATCAAAAACAAAATACTGTAGTGCCATGTAATCAACAAGATGTTGGAGTGCCACAAAATCAACAACAAAATGTTTTAGTACCTGATAATCAGGAACAGAATATTAAGGTGCCATCGGATTTACAAATTGTCGGAATGAGAGAATATCAACAACAACATATTTTTGGAGTGCAAGAAAATCAACAAAAAAATATAGTAGTACCATGTAATCAACAAGGTGTTGAAGTGTTACAAAATCAACAACAAAATATTATAGTATCTGGAAATCCACAACAAAATATTATAGTGCCTGGAAATTCACAACAAAATATTATAGTGCCATGGAGCCTACAATTTGTGGCAATGAGAAAAAATCAACAACAACATACTGTAGTGCCAGGAAAACGAGAACAAGTTGTTGGAGTGCAAGAAAATCAAAATCATCAAAATATTGTGATCCCAGGTAATCAAAAAGATGTTAGAGGGCAAGAAAATCAACAACACAATCAACATAAAAATATTGCAGTGCCAGATGATCAACAAAAAGTTGTTGAACTGCAAAAAAATCAAAAACAAAATACTATAGTACCATGTTATCAACAAGGTGTTAGAGTGCCACAAAATCAACAACAAAATATTGTAATGCCACAAAATCAACACCAAAATATTGTAGTGCCTGGTAATCCACAACAGAATATTATAGTGCCATGGAACCTACAAGTTATTGGAATGAGAGAAAATAAACAACAACATAATGTAGTATCAAATGATCAACAAAAAGTTGTTAGAGTTCAAGAAAATCAACAACAAAATACTATAGCACCATGTAATCATCAAGGTGCTGAAGTGCCACAAAATCAACAAAATATTGTAGTGCCTCGTAATCCACAACAAAATATTATAGTGCCACTGAACCTACAAGTTGTTGGAATGAGAGAAAATCAACAACAAAAGGTTGTAGTACCATGTAATCTCCAAGTTGTTGGTGTGCGAGAAAAACAACAACAAAATAATTCAGTGCCAGGTAATCAACATCCAGTCGTTGGACTGCAACAAAATCAACCACAAAATATCATGGTGCCAGAATATCGACAAGTAGTTGGAGTACAACTAAATATTGTAGTGCCGGAAAATTTACCACCCGTTGTGGGAGTGCCACAAAATCATCAAAAAAATATAGTGGCAGGAAATCACCAACAACAAACATTTTTAGTAGCAAATGATAGCCAACAGAAAGTAACAGATGTGTCCCAACAGAAAGTAACAGATGTGTCGCAGCATAAAACTGTTTTGGTAGCACCAGTAAATAATCAAAAGAATGGACGTGTAGTACCAGACAAGGTACATACACCCAAGAAAAAGGTAAAACCGATCAGTGACCAACTGAAAGACTGCATTCTGCGAAAAATTTTTAAGGGTCCATTAGGAAATTGTTTAAGACAGGTTCCTCAGGAGACAACAATTAAACTAACAGGAGCTAAACCTCAGCCACTAAATATAGATAAAATAATGACAGATGTCAAAGCGACAGTTCTAGATAATAGAACTCAAAAAGATAAACCTGCATGTATATCTAACAAACATAGATCTAAAAGTAAAGAAGCTAAGAGAAGAAAGCTAAAGGCACAAGAATTCAGAGAGAAGTATCGAAGATACATTGATATGCCTCAAACAGAATCCTTTATAGCGCCTAAAAATATCCAAAAATCCGTACCTGAAAGTAACTATATACAGACAGAAAATGGCAACACATTGGGAGAAAATTGCGCAATGCTAGCGAAGACGCAGAACTTGGTGTCGGAAGTCCCTTATGAATTTGGTATTCCTATTATACCAGAAAGTGTACCAAATGTAGAGGTGAGTTGTTAGTTTATAAAACTCATCATAGCTTGGGCGTATGTATGAGAGTGTAGTGATAATCCGGGAGCGCTTACGGAAGTGAAAACTTAAAAAACAGGGCCAGTATAAGAAATTGATGAAACCGCCATTCTGTTTGTGATAATAGTTCTCAATCCCTTTACTATATAGCACTTTACTAAATTTAGCATAGCGCCACCTAGTAGAGGGTTTTAGCACTACAGAGTTGTCAAAAACGGCACCACTGTTGCGAGTTCAATGGTCTTCCCAGATCAACGCGCATAAAGTAGTTTTCGCTTCAAAAATGTCGCCAATGAGCGCCAATTCAGTTTGTATTCAACGCTATCACTTTGCAGGTGGTAATTCCCCTATGTTTTGATTCTCCTTAGTATTTTCAGGAGTAACTGCCGTCTGACTGATCAGCTCTGAGAATGAAGCCTACGCCAGAGCTTCCATTTAGTAATAAATGTACCAGATTGGGTAAAATAATATACCGGCTTGAGTGACTGGTGGTTGAATTAGACTCCTCCCTCCGTACACCCCTCAACAATATTTTAAATGAATGAATGTGTGTTGTCATTGATAGAGGCAGTACAAGCTCATCCCGGCCGTTTTTAATTTTCAGGTGAAGCAGAATATGAAATGAGAACAATACGATTCATTACGTATTATGAATTCAACTACAACATACGTCCAACGCCATCTCTGGGAGACAAACCGAATTATTAACACATCCTGTATCGCGATATTATAATCTTATTAATGTAATATCTTAATCTTAAATATTGTAAGGATAAATGAATGTTTTTTATTCTCACACAAGAACGGTTGAATACATCTGGATAAGATTTGTGACAGTGATATATTATGATCGGGAATAGCAAGTAAGTTACTTTTTATACAAAGCATAAGTCCTTATGGCCTGTGGAACAGTAGTAATCGTGATTTTTTATAAAAATATATAAGTGTTTAATATAGGTTATCGATATCAAGTAAATATACTAATAATAAGCATTTCGATTTATGCATAAAATAAAGTTTCAACCACACAAGCGCGTTATTATCGGTTGATAATTTCGCATGTGTGGTTTAGGCGATTGAGACTAGATTCCCGCTAAAAGCAAATATTTATGCGTATGTATATGTCTTCTGGTTTGTGTATTTTCGTACCTCGAAAAGCACGTTAAATCATCGGTCTCAAATTTCAAAATTTCAAATTTATTTATTGTTTTGTAAATATGGAATTACATAAGAGTGTCTCTCGGTTGTCATCCGAACATCTATCGCTGTCGGGTAGTGGGAGCCCTAAAAAGTTCAAGAACTGGTCTAACTGCAATATTTCTTAAGTCGCTTCCCGAAAAATATCAAAGATCAGCCAACCCTGCAGTTGGACTGGAAAAAGGCGCACCCCAGACTGAGAAATGATTTCTTTGTTTGCGACTGGGATTAACGCTGCAGAAGAATATCGAAGTTATTGTTCATGTGATCCTTTTTCTTTAAACCAATTACGTACGCCATTATTATCGCAGGACGGTGTCGTTGTAGCCGGGTGCTAATTTATTGTTCTAAATGTAAAAACAGATATCGCAATAACGCATGCGGTAATAACGGCCGATAATAACGCGTCTATGTGTTTGAGGCTTAACGTTACAAGTGATTAAGAAATCAAACTACTTTCTGTATTTTTGTCGCATATAAGGTCATTACATATGAAATCGCCGTTTTTTTTTTGTAAAACCCAGTTTTCAGTACTAGCATTTTTGCATTTTTTTTAGGAATGATAAATCCAAATTTTATGATTTTTTTGTGTATGAATGAGGCAACATTAAACTAACAAACACTTTTATTACATTTTTGAAAAGTGACAGCTGTAACAAAGTAATACGAAATTTATCATTAGATAGATTAGATTAGATCATAAGATCGAATTTAATTTATCAAGCGGCCAACAAAAACTAAATTTAATACAGAGTTGTAAAATCTTGAAACCAACTTTGAAACAAAATATAAATAACGGAAATAGCTATTAAATTACAGGAATAACGAACTCATGAATCTGTAAGAAAATTATGACACTTTCATATGTAAAGACCTAATATTAACTATAGTTAAAAATGCTTTAAATGTTCTCGTATCAGTAGGTATAAATGTTTAAAAAAAATCATTCATATTCCCTATTGTTGAAACAGAAATTGAAAATTTCAAGCAAGCTTGCCGGTTCTGAGTATCGGAGAAACCAATTTTTTCCAATACACTATCATTAGTATTAGTCATAAATATTAATTACTTATAGTGGTACTTAAGTTAGTCATTTTTAATGTTTTTTACAAATAAAACTACTTAATTAAGCTAAATTTATGTCTCTAATTATTAATAAATGTGATATAATCTATTTACGTAACTTATAGTCTGTTGGCCTGTCATTGGCTCACTTGTTACATTTCACTGTAGGTGGCGTCACAAATAGATTGACCGTAACCTTGTTGCCTTGGGTGTGTGCGGGGCGAGACGGGGAGAGTTTTGGTCAATCAACTGCCAAGTGCCAACATTCACGGCGCTATTTCGCTCGCTCTCGACGCATCTTTCTCTTTCTTTACCTCGTCCCCCGCTACACCGCACGCACATAAGGCTCGGTAAAGCGGTCGCGTTCGGTCTCTTATATGATAATGTTTAGATGACTTGGCGAGCATTGAAACCATTTAAAATTGTGCATTATTTCTCTTACCTAATTTAAGTTTTTTTTACTATTCTTCAACGATGTCAGCGATTTCAAAATAAATCATGCATATTTCCTATTTATTGAAATAGAAATTAAAACTTTAATGCAAGCTTGCTGGTCCTCGATTCTATTAAAGCAAAACCACTGACCACAGACACTGCAAATAAAGTAATTATTCTTTAGACTATTTCTATACACTTAAATCCAAAATTAAAAGCAAACAGTTTGATTACAATTTTACATTCACTGTACAAAAACCCGTTTAATTTTGAACTTTAAAAGCATTCTGTTATTCTATTTATGTGCTAAAGTTGTATATTTATTTTACTTTATTTGAACTTCCCTCATATCTATCTTTCTTTTTGTTTTTTTTAATACACCTTGTTTCTAGTTTATTTGCTAACTACACCAAATCTTTTGCTTTATTACATTACTGTTCATCCCAAGGTTGCCAATCTATTGGTGTACAATAAAGAATTATCTATTTATCTATCTATCTATCTATAAAATTATTTTTTTTGCAGTTTTTCAGGTATGACCGTGGTTTTGCTTTAGCAAAATCAAGGTCTTAAGAGTGTCTGGCAAGACAAAAAAATCATTTTTACAATACTTAAGTTAATATGTCATTAGTAATAGTTATACTCGTAGTGGTATTAAGTCAGTTATCTTTTTTTTTTACGAATTAAACTACTTAAGATGTATACGCCGCGGCCATATTGGATTCATATCAACATCACCTGCGGGTAGTTTTGGGTAAATTTTTATTGCAATTAACCCTACTGCTGTCTTTTTTTTTATACCACTTAGTTGGCAGACAAGCACAAGGCCCACCTGATGGAAAGTGGTTACCGTGGCATATGGACGTATGCAACACCAGGGGAGTCACACTCGCGCTGCCGACCATGAAGAAACCTTCTGATGCCCCTCTTGAAGAACCTCATATTGTAGGCGCTTGAGAAAACCGCAGCAGGGAGGTCATTCCACAGCTTGAGTGTGCGTGGGATGAAGTTTCTTTCATACCGCACAGTGCGCACCGTCTCAGGTCGCAATGTGTGGGGATGAATTCCCTGCCTATGGCGAGAGGTGCGATGATAGAATGTAGCTAGGGGCATCATGTCAAACAATTCATCTGAGCACAAACTATTGTATAGGCGGTAGAACACACACACACACACACAGTCTAAAATATCGTAAGAAGTTCGATAGCAGGCGGTACACTTCAATTTCTCTTTCGGATTATGATTGACAATAGGATAGGTACAGCTTGCTGCCTTTGTTTTAATATTTTTAACAGTAGTCGGGTCTAGTTGTTTCGATTCAATTCTTTCTTTTGTTTTTATAACATTTCTGTCCATCCCAAGGTTGCCTGGAAAAAATCGCTTCTGCATTAAGGCCTCCCATTGAACATAGAACTGTATAGGTACCTACTGTCCTACAGTAAATCTGTTGGTGTACAAAAAGAATTATCTACCTATCTATCTATTTTAGACAGCAAGTCGGGATTTTTATTTTTAAATATATTTTAATTGCCATTTAAATTTGCCCAACACTGACGACGGGTCGGCGTTGTGGCTTAAAATGTCAACTTCCCAAAATGTCCCCTGGTACCAAAATGTCAACTTTACATAATGTCCCTTTCCCAAAATGTCGCTTTATTATTCAATAAACACTCACAGTGCTCTTTTAAAGGATATGTGAGCTATGTCGACGGAGCCTATTTTTTCTTGCGTTAACACAAGAATCCGGGACACAAGTAAATAGGGGACATTCTGAGAAAGCGACATTTTGTGAAAGGAACATTATGTGAAGTTGACATTTTGGTACCAAGGGACATTTTGGGAAGTTGACATTCTGAGCCACAACCGAGGGGTAGGTATACCTGTTGATAAATGGAAGGGACTCTGGCGCAGGCTGTCCTCTTGAGGTTGGATGGTCAGACGAAAGTCGCTCCCGTAATAGCCACTACGGCAAATATAATGATTAAAAAGAGTAGGAATCACTTCGGGAAACGGGTCTTATAATGGTAGCTATGGACACGCCCGGGTAACGCTAGGATGAGTAAGTGGTAGGTACTAAGTCAGTAATTTTTGGTGTTTTTTACAAATAAAACTACATAAATGTATTTGAAATTACATTTTGTAACAAATAATTTATTTCTATAATTATTGTCTAATAAATGTGATATAATCAGTACCCGTTTTTTTATTCAAATACCCTCGGTAAGTGCTTTTTTTTATATCACTTAGGGCATACAAGCACACGGCCCACCTGATGGAAAGTAGTTACCGTGGCCTATGGACGTTTGTAACACCAGAGGAGTCACAGCCGCGCTGCCAACCCTGTAAGTACAGAGTTTCTGTGCCGTCAAGAAGAAGTGTAGAAGACAAAGCAGGACAAGCCTTTAGTCTTCCCACTGACAGCACAAATTCTCCAGTGAGCTCTGGCTACCCTACTCACCGCTGGAAACACAACACGAAGTTATTATAGCCGCGGTATTCTGTAGGGCGGAGGTACTTCCCCAGTCGGACTGCTCGTGCGGAATCCACTCGGATACCCACCGACGAGGCCAGCCGGGTGGTTATGTCGGGCTCGAACCGATTAAAACAGCACGGCCGTCTTTCCTCGCGAATTATTAGGTTTCCGCGCAAAAAAAAACACCCAGATAGAAGTCTTAGAAATAATTTATTACTTTCTTCTTTCTAAGTCCACGACTCTGTCTGAGTCGCAGGACTAATAGGTTATTATAATTTACTAAGTTAAGAGAAATATAACGCCATTGTCTCATCAGACGTACGATATATCAATCTTAAGGAACAAATCTCAGACTAAAAGAATATCATAGACGGAATGTCATAGAATTGGCGTTTGATGCGCAGCCCTTTCATACTTCAGCTTACCACCAGTCGAGGCGAAGTCTAATTGACGTGTCCGTCTTTTCTTATCAGTGGAGAAACGATGAGAACCTTTCTTGTTACACTGAAATGCACTACACAGCGTCATTTTATTTGTACAGAAGACTTATGCCTATATTTACTAAAAATGGGTTCGTGTCGCGTTGTGCCGCGTGGTTCCCGCCAGATTAGAATTTGGACCACCCCATCTCTTCCCGTGCGGTGTCGTACAAGGCGACTAAGGGATAGGGCTGTTTAACATCTGACAGATATATACAGCCCAGACTCACCCTCTGATGCATGGCTTGATTCAACAATAGTGCGCGTAAGGTGGGACCGAATTCAATGATTGGTGAAATGTGGGTGTTAATTCACCTCTGCCTAACCCTCCGGGGATATAGGCATGATTATATGTATGTATGTATATCTAGAAATAAAGAATATCAGCCGAAAAAATAATTTATAGAATTCTTTCGCAGGTTCGTTCTACTGAAAAGATACCAGCAAGAAACTCGGAGGTATAGATTATTATCCTATTTTTCTTTTAATAAACTTTTGTTTATAATTGACGTTGTGTGACCAAGCAAGAGATTATAAATCATTTGAAAATGATTCTTTCAGGATACCATCAAGAAACTCAGAGAACTAAATTATGCTTAAATCGTTTTTAAAACGATTCTTTTAATATACTTACCAGCAAGAAACTCAGAGAACTAGCTAATGCTTTAATCATTTGAAAATGATTGTTTCAAGATACCAGCAAGAAACTCGGAGAACTAGCTAATGCTTTAATCATTTGAAAATGATTCTTTCAAGATACCAGCAAAAAATTAGGAGAACTAGATTATCTTTTTTTTTAAATAATTTTTTTTGACAATTTATATTGTGCGAGCAAATTAAGATGACCATGCATTTTAATCATTAAGATATTCGTCTACTTTTTAATACTCGTGCGTGCACAAAAAGCACCTTACGCACCTTCACACAAATCTAAACATTCCGTATATGCTATTCTTTTAGTCTGAGGAACAAATATCACAGTTACGAAGGTACAACAGGTGACTTCCCAGGGAACAGCTCCTGGAATATCGTGTAGCAGTCGTCCCAGGGGACGACTTTCGCTTTGACCTGGGGAGATGCAGTCACCATGGTCTTCTTGATCAGATCGTCGAGAGGATACCCGCGACGTGGGAAGACCGTTGCCTGTTGAAGGATATATATTTATTAATTATGCGATGGGTGATGAGGAGTTGTCAATGAGGGGAGTGTCCTATGCACTGTGTAGGACTATAGGCCTTCCATCATGATCTTTGTCGAATAGGCTTTGTTTCCTCAGCGACGGATTGAAGGAAATTGTCCGCCTTTCACTTAAAATTCATCCTGTATACATTTGTATGTTCCAGGCGGTGAGTAGGGTAGCCAGAGCTCCCTGAAGAGTTTTTATACTGTCAGTGGGAAGACCAAAAGCTTGTCCTGCTTTGTCGTTCACACTTACGGCACAGAAACTCTTGTGTTTAGAAGGTTGGAAGCGCGAGTGTGACTCCCTTGGGGTTGCATGCGTCCATAGGCCACGGTAACCACTTTCTATCAGGTAGACCTCCTATAATTGGGAGAGGCCACAGATATTCAAGGAGAGGCCTAGGCTGATAGGCTATTTGACAAGGTCGTTCGATTCTCCCCAAAACCGTTTAATATCTTAGTTTTTTCTGGTAAAATTTGCTTTAGAAATCAAGATATTTTCTAACCCAACCGAAACTATGACTTTCCATTATTTTTAACTTTCAAAGTAAGTCAAAATATAAACAATAAAATTCAGTCCCAATTCATCCGATTCCTCATTAAATTTCAAATTACTTTTATCGAGAACTATACACATGTAAACGCAACGTGGACCGAGATAAATGCTATATTCTCTCGCACTCCATACATTTGCAGTACGCGCAACTGGCGCGTGACGTCACTCCCAAGCACGAAAATTTTCAAAATCAAATATCTTTAAAACTATTTTTCATAAGAAAATTTCTCTTTAGCAATTCTTTATATAGTCAAATAGCCTATTGATTTTTTTTATACCACTTAGGTGACAGACAAGCACACGGATCACCTGATGAGAAGTGATTACCGCGGCCTATGGACGTATGCAACACCAGGGGTGTCACACTCGCGCTGCCGACCCTGAATAAACCTTCTAATGCCCTTTTTGAAGAACCCCTTATGGTAGGCGCATGGTAAAACCGCCGCAGGGAGTTCATTCTACAGCTTGAGTGTGCGTGGGATGAAGTTCATCAATCAATCCCAAGTTGCAATGTGTGGGGATGAATACCCTGCCTATTGCGAGCGGTGCGATGATATAATTTAGCTGTCGGTATCATGTCAAACAATTCATCTGAGCACAAACCATTGTATAGGCGGTAGAACATACACAGCGAGGCAAAGTCCCTCCTAAGACTAAGTGTTTCCTCACTACCTGCGAGTATGGGATTGTCCACCAGCCTCAACGCCCGTTTTTGTACCGAGTCGAAGGGGTCAAACTGATATGCAGGCGCTCCAGCAAAAAGGTGACAGCAGTACTCCATGTGGAACCGGATCTGGGCCTTATAAAGAAGGAGTTGCTGCCCAGTAGTGAAGTACTGTTTCGCTCTATTGAACACTCCAAGTTTTTTTGATGCCAACTTAACCTTGTCCTCCAAATGACCCCAGTACTGGCAGTCCCTGGAGATATCGACACCAAGGACCGATTCGACGAGGAGATGGTAAGCGGTGTGTCAATCACAATTACAATCATTTTTCGACTTTGAAAATAAAATTGTCAAATAGGCAATTGATTGATTCAATAAATGAACTTACAGAGGAAGGTAAATTAGTGGCTGGACAATAATCGTTCCTCCCATCCCCGGTATACACGATGCGGTCGTAGCTATGCGTCGCACACCACTGCGCGAGCGCCACCGACTTGCAAAGGTTGGTAGGACAGCGCGCGCAAGCCGTCTGACGCATGCACGGCTCTATGAACAGCCGGCCGTCTTCGAAGAACGCCCGGTTTGTCACTATGGAGGTGATGGCATCCTGGAGACAATATAATATAAAACAAATACACATAATCAAGCCTTTATCCCCGGAGTGTTAGGCAGAGGTAAATTAACACCCATATTTCACGACGGTATTCCCATCCCAAATGAGAAGTTCGACTGGGGAAGTACCCTAAAGAATAACACGGCTATTACAACGTCGTGTTGTGTTCCTTGGCCGGCGTATAGTACCTAGTTTAGAATCTTTTTCCTTTTTTATACCACATAGGTGGCAGACAAACACACGGCCCACCTGATGGAAAGTGGATACCGTCGCCTAATGGTGTGAAATTAAACACTCTTTTTTATTGTTTAAAGTGTTACACTCGTGCTCACACAGACAAACAGAGAGTTTCTGTGCCGTCAGTGTAGAAGACAAAGCAGGACAAGCTTTTGGTCTTCCCACTGACAGCACTAAATCTCTCCAGTGAGCTCTGGCTACCCTACTCACCGCCGGGAAGACAAAACGAGGTTATTATGACCGCGGTATTCTGTAATGAATGGAGAACGTTCACAATCAAAAAAATATAAGAAATATGTACAAAGAATAAGTAATCTATTATACCTGCGTACATAACATAAATTGTCCTACGTGAGCGACAAGCGCGACATCGCAACGTGTTACTATGCCATTCCTAAATATCAAATAATAGTGGTTCTTTATTGTGTCCTATGACATGTCACGTGGATATGAAGTATGAATGAATATGTCACGCATCGTGTCGCGTTGTCACGCTTGTCACTCACATTGATAGGTAGTAGTCCGGCTTCACTTTTTCTGTGAACTTCGATATCGTTCATGAAGCGATGCTATGCAAGCTGTGCAAGCTCTGTAAACTTAGAGAATTGCACAGGAAGGGTGCGAAAAATATGTCTCAAATAATTTCACCTGCGGCCCACATAGTCGGCGTGCGTTTTAGTCGGTTCAAGTCCGACATAACCTCTCTCACCGGCCCCGGTGGTGGTGGTTCCGTGGGGATTTTGCACACATTAAAAAGAAAGTCACGGGTAATTGGAGCCCTATATTCGACTGGTCTAACAGCAACGCTTCGTCGCTAAAGGGTTGTGGAGGTCAGCTATCTAAGCTTTACGTCGGTTGACTGTTAGATAATGCCTTTGACATTAAGTCCGCCTTTGTACAAAATTACTGTGCATAAACTTGAATAAATAAAAAATTAAAAAAAAAATCCCCTCACACCAGGGTATGCGAAGCGCTGGTTTTCAGATGGCGCTGTAGATTGATTCTCTATGTATGCGTCGTCGGGTCCTTTAAGCGGGGCGTGAAAAAGCATATGATGAGGCCGTGTCACCATTGTCACACGGTATGTGTAAGTAATGGTGACCCTCTTTTCTGAGACTTTGCCTTCAGCTTACCATCAGGCAAGGCGAAGTACAATTGACGTGTCCTATATAAAAAAAAAAAAAACGCTGCGACAGCATTGATCGAGATTGTCATTGGTCGGTGTTCAGTGACGTCACCCAGTCCGACCAATGACAGTCTGTTTCAAGGCTGTCACAGCGCTGCGCTCAACGCTGTATACATAGACAATTGTACAGGTGACCTCCACAACCCTTTGGCGACAGTTTGACGGCAGTTAGACCAGTCGAATCTTTTAGGGCTCATACTACCCGTAACGACTCCGTAAGGTCGGTAGCAGCACTTTTTTTAAATGTTTTTTTTATCTTTTTTTTTTATACCACTTAGTTGGCAGACAAGCACACGGCCCACCTGATGGAAAGTGGTTACCGTGACCTATGGACGTCTGTAACACCAGAGGAGTCACAGTCGCGCTGCCAACCCTGTAAGTACAGAGTTTCTGTGCCGTCAGTAGAAGACAAAGCAGCACAAGCCTTTAGTCTTCCCACTGACAGCACAAATTCTCCAATGAGCTCTGGCTACCCTACTCACCGCTGGGAACACAACACGAAGTTATTATAGCCGCGGTATTCTGAACTATATATTATCTAGGACTTACCTCGCCTGATGGTAAGCTAAAGGCAAAGTCTCAGGAAAGAAGGTCACCATTACAGACACTAAGTAATGTTACGATGATGGCACTCAGCTTGGCGGCTTCATCAGGTGCTTAATGTGTGCAAAATCCCCACGGATACTACCACCACCGGAGCCAGTAGGGAAGGTTGTCGGACTTGAACCGACTAAAACGCACGCCGACTGTGTGGTCCACAGGTTGCCGGAGGTAAGATTATATCCCTCGCACCCCGGCAGGAGGTCAGTCGCAGCACGCAGAACTGCACAGCCGGGAAGAGCCTTAAGTAATCATTGCTGTCACGTTCCAACTGCTCAATTCACAGAAAATGTCCCCCAACTCCTAATACAATTAGGAGTGTATGTTTCAACAATTAGTCGTTATTTATTCTGACGGACTGCCGGTAAGTGTGATAACGCAAGACTCGTGAGCTGCGAAGTGCTAATTGTATTATTGTTTATCGCCTAACTAAATAATAACGTCTAACGAGCCACCGAACCCTGCCTGAAGCCATCCAAATCTTCCTATATATAGAAGGGCAGCCAGAGCTTACTGGAGAGTTATTGTACTGTCAGTGGGAAGACCAAAGGCTTGTCCTGCTTTGTCCTCTGCACTGATGGCACAGAAACTCTCTGTTCTTACAGAGTCGGCAGCACGGGTGTGACTCCCCTGGTATTGCGCACATCTATAAGTCATGGTAACCACTTTCCAGCAGACGGGCCGTGTGCTTGTCTGCCACCTAAGTTGTATAAAAAAAATCCGTCTTGGCTCAGTAGCTCAGTGGTCTGAGCATTCCCTCTGTATAGGAAAGATCACATCCCGACGGTACAAGCAGAGGTGAATTAACACCCACTTTTCACCAAACATTGAATTCAGTCCCACGTAATAGGGGGTGAGGCTATTGCCGTCTTCCGGACACTATTGTTGACTCAAGCCATGCACCTGAAGCTGAGACTGGGCCGTATATATCTGTTTGATGTTAAACAGCCCTATCCGTTAGTCGCCTTGTACGACACCGCATGGGAAGAGATGGGGTGGTCCAAATTCTACTCTACCGGGAACCAACGGCTCGGATTTCCTCATCACATACATACATATTTAAGCATGTGAATCCTCAAAGGTGTAGTGAATCTAAGCCACACGTACTAGTGGCGAGACTATTGCTGTCAAGCGAATGTTTCCGCACATTAAAAAAAAAGAGACAGCCTCTGTGCCAGGACGCTGTGCAGCTTCGCTTCGCTGTAAATATTTGTATGCATGAATACGTATAATATACTAGCTGACCTACCCCAGCTTCGCCCGAGGTATATTTTGAAGCTTCATATCCCTTTGAGTCCGTATGTTTTAGTCTTCAAAATATGTATGAAAAATTGCCGGCTTTGTTAACATTTATTATCAATGCTCTGCTCCCTTAAGTAGTAGCGTGATGATATATAGCCTAAAACCTTCCTCGATAAATGGACTACCTAACACTGAAAGAATCATTCAAATCGGAGCAGTAGTTCCAGAGATTAGCGCGTTCAAACAAACAAACAAAAAAACAAACAAACTCTGCAGCTTTATAATATTAGTATAGATTTACATTAGTCTAGGTATTTCTGTGCCTTGAAGAGCACGTTAAACAGTCGCTCCCAGTTGTCATACGTACACTGATGGCAGTCTTTTTTTATAATTATCATTTAAATAATTACGTACAGTAAAAGGATACGTAAGCATTTACAAAAACCTGTGCTGTTTATAACCAATGCCTAAGCGGTCAAAAAAGTTAAACAAGTGATTTTAGGCAATGCTATTTGTCTACGGCATCCCGGAAAGCAGACCCCAACTGAATTATAAAAAAGCTCAGAGAATGATGAACACCTGATTCCTCAATTCCTCAATTCAATTCCTCACCAGAAGACCGTGGACCTTCAGCCAGTGCTGTACAAACACGCTGTTAGCATCAGTCAGCACGAGTATATCCCAGCCCTCGGCAGCTAGCGTGGTGATCAACTGCAGTACGCCCGGCGTCACTCGCATCGTTGCTATGGCTGACAGGATCTCCTCCTGGCTGAATCCGGAGGTGAAGGCGTGTTCGAAGACCTGAGAAGAGAATAATAGAGTGTACTTTTAGTATAAGGACACATAACATGGATCTAATTTGCGAGACAAACGAATCCGGAGTAGCACCCCGTGCCATCCTCAAAAGACACCCAACAAAAGTGTATTGCGCGTACGAGCAGTCAGGTCGTGACCGCGGGTGCTGCAACGCATCCAAAACGTCGGCAGAAATAGTAAGCTCCAAGATATAATTCGCGAGAAGTCCCGATACCTTGTATGATTCTCGTATAGCTTTTTTACGTGCGGAATATCCCCACGGATACCCCACCCATCGGAGCCGGTGGAAGAGGTTATGTCGGACTCGAACCGGCTAAAACGCACGGCACCTGTGGGTCGTTTTTGTTTACCGAAGGTGGCACCCCGGCCGACCCAGGGCCATCTCTCTCGATTTGGGCCTCCTCCTCGGGCACATTTTAGTTCTAAGATATATGCCCCGAAGTATCTAAATATATAACTCAAAGGTCTGACTGACTGACTGACTGACATAGTGATTTATCAACGCACAGCCCAAACCACTGGACGGATCGGGTTGAAATTTGGCACGCAGGTAGATGTTATGACGTAGGCATCCGCTAAAAAAGGATTTTGATTAATTCTACCCCGAAGGGGGATGAAAGTTTGTATGAAACTTAGTCAATTTTAAACCGATCGGGCTGAGACTTTGCACACATAAAGCTACTATGACGTAGGCATCCCCTAAGAAAGAATTTTGAGATGCAAGGTATATAAGACTAGCTGTTGCCCGCGACGCGGCACGTGTGGATGTTGGTTATCGCTTTATGTTGAGTCAACGCTATTGAGCATAAAATGTTTCTAAAATAAAAGTAGCCTACATTACTCCTTATTACATCAGCTACCTGCCAATAAAAGTCCCGTCAAAATCGGTACAACCAATTCAGAGATTAGCCGGAACAAACAGACAGACAGATAGTCTTTATTGGCAGGTAGCTGATGTAATAAAGAGTAACGTAGGCTACTTTTACTGTAGAATTTTTTTATGCTCAATAGTGTTGACTCAACACTAAGCGATAACCGACATCCACGCGGGCGGAGCCGCGGGCAACAGCTAGTATCTAATAAAAGGTGCTCGAAGTAGGTCTTTTATCATATTTTATAAAGATTAGTAAGGTTAAGTAACACTAGCCAAGTTGGTTTTAGGATGAGTTATCATTCTTAAGACATTGAAACCCCTCTGTGACTCGGAGAGCTAACATGCGCTCCGTGGTTTTCGTTGCCATTTGAACATATGTGGCAGTCGTTACTGGTAGTTAGAGCCTAAAAAGTCTAATAACTGGTCTAATCAATATAATCCAAACAAACAATACTTTAAGCACATTAGAAAACTAATTTATTTGTATTAGTGTTAGAGTTAAATAATGACAGCAAATCAACTGGTATGTGATCTAGATAGTTTTTCCGTGTCAGAAATGAATATTTGTAATGTTGAAGATTGTAAACAATTCCTACCCACGGGAGGCAAATTACTAACACTACTAACACAAAACATTCGTAGTATAAACTACAACATGAGTGCACTAGAGGTTTTGCTGCACGATCTAAACGTAAGTTGTGATGTCGTAGTTCTTACAGAGTGTTGGCTGGAGAGCCAAGGAAATAACTTACCATCTCTTGATAACTACTCGTCTTACGCCTCCGGTAACTTCATTAACCAAAACGATGGATTGGTGGTATATGTTAAGAATAACCTAAACACAGTAGTGGAGGATACCGTTGTTTCATGGATGTAGCTGTCTTATAATTGAAATAAAAGATGATACAGTAGCCATCGCAATCTATCGGCCGCCTTCACAAAGTATAGACATATTTTTGGAATCACTTGATATTACTTTAAAAAGGCTAACATCGAACCCACTCAACACAATGAATGACATTAACGCCTACTTTGTAAATGTTGGCAAAAGTCTCGCAGAAAAAATTCAAAACCCAGCCTGCTCGAGTGATAGTTCCACTACTTTGAAATCCCAAAATGTACGCTCAACCTATTCTACCCTAAACTCCTTTGTTTTATTAAATACAGACGCTGAGGAAATAACTAGAATAATAGCGGGGCTGAAGGATAATTGTTCTACTGGGTGAGACAACATTCCTAATAACATACTAAAAAAGTTCAAATCCATCTTTGCACCCCCTTTAACCCATATTTACGAACTGTGCTTGACTAACGGTATTTTACCGAAATCACTTAAACGAGCAGTCGTTACCCCGATATTTAAATCTGGTGATAAATCTTGTGTCAATAACTACAGACCTATCTCGGTGTTAACAGGCCTCTCTAAAATATTAGAAAAAATTATACACACCACATTAACAAAATATCTGGAAGACAATAACTTACTCTCTGACTATCAATTTGGTTTCAGGCCGAATAGGTCGACTAACCAAGCTGTACACACACTAACAGACTACATAACTAACAACCTGGATAAAGGCATGAAAACTATGGGGATTTTCCTGGATCTAGCCAAGGCATTTAATTCCATATCATGTTCCATATTATTAAAAAAACTGGAAGCTCTTGGAGTAAGAGGAACGCAACTACTATTATTTAGAGATTATCTGAGGGATCGTCAACAATGTGTGAAAATTGGACAGAAAGTGAGCTCAGAACTCCAAAATAGCGGATACGGAATCCCGCAAGGGAGTGTATTAGGGACTTTATTCTTAATTTATATCAATGACCTTTGCAACTCAAAACTTTAAAATGGCTATATTATATCATATGCTGATGATACGGCTCTTTTATTCTCAGCTAAATCCAGAGATGAGTTATTTAAACACGCTCAAAAGGGTTTTAATTATGTGACGAAATGGCTCCAACGAAATCTTTTATCACTAAATACCGATAATACTAAATATATGTTGTTTACAATGCGAAATACTAATAAACCTGTGACTAACATAAACATGTATGCACATTATTGTACAACCGCTGACCTTGCATGCGCTTGTCCTACATTAACAAAAACTGACAATATAAAATATCTTGGAGTAACGATTGACACAAATCTGAATTTCCGTAAACATATTGAATTGCTTCGTGCAAGAGTACGAAAATTAATGTATATATTTAAGAATTTACGCGCAATATCGGGCTATAAATTAATTAAGCAGGTATATTTGGCGTTGTGTCAGTCCATTCTTACTTATTGTATAACGTCCTGGGGTGGGGCTGGACCCTCAATCTTACTTCCATTAGAGCGTGCTCAAAGAGCTATCTTAAAAGTAGCCACGTTTCGTCCTTTTAGGTTTCCTACAGAACAACTCTACAGGGCCTGTAAGGTGTTAACAGTTCGCCAATTATTTATTCTGAACATCATACTACTCCAACATACCAAACTCCCTACACCCGCAGTACCTTCAGATAAGAGAAGAAAAGATATAGTATGTGAAAATCCACAAGCTAAGCATGAGTTCGTAAATAAATTTTATATGTTTTTAAGGCCTTTTCTGTATAACAAATTAAACAAAATACTAGCTATATATAATCTAAGTTATTGGAACTGTAAGGTTTTAACTACAAAATATTTAGAAAAACTAGATTACGCAGACACGGAGAAACTGTCAGAAATATTAAAATAGGTAGCGATAAGCTGTAAACGTAGATACTTTTACATTATGTTGTAAAACTTTTGCAATAGACACTTTAAATAATAGAACAGACATAATCTGAAGCACAGGTTTATAAAAACCTAGATCAGGTAGGTCGCAAAATGTAAATATAGTAAGATTATTAATTTAAATTCTATTTTACCAATAAAAACTATTCTATGGCACATTTATAATATGCTACTTCTAATGTAGACATTATAGTACTTACTTATATGACTTAGCTATTAAGACCATAATTGTAAAACTATTATTAGTACAATGTACAGCCCTCATTTTTGATGAATAAATTATTATTATTATAATTGCAATCAAAGATATTGCCAATGGGTTGTGGAGGTTAAAGGGCAGTCGCCTCACGGAAAATATAGAAGATCAGTCAAACCCGCCATTAAACTGGAAAAAGGGACCCCAGACTTCGAGGTGAAAATTTCGGGTGCGACTGGGATTAAGACAATAAAAGCCGCATAATGTCATATCTTTTTTTTACGTGCAGATAATCCCCACGGATCCCCACACCACCGGAGCCGGTGGGAGAGGTTATGTCGGATTCGAACCGACTATAAAGCACGACACTTGTGGGTCGTTTTTGGTTGCCGTTTTAGTTTTGGATGGACGCGTGTGGGGACCACAGAGTCCCCAACTCGTCCACGGAAACGGAAAGGCAAGGCAGTGCGCGGCGGCGGCGCCGCAGCCTGTTTCTGCCAGGGTGACAGGCGGTTCCTCCCGTCGCCCCCAGGCCTCATAATGTCATATTTAAAAAAGAAAAAAGATCTTCTTCTCGCTGTGGTTTTTCCCAGCGACTACAAGATGGCGTCCTGCAAAAAGAGCATTACAAGATTCCTACAGGGAACGGATCACACGAAGTTTCGGCTGTTAAATAGCACGCCTTTGGTGTTGCAATCATCCATAGGCCACAGTAACCACTTTTCATCAGGGCCTCGATTTTGCTAAAGCAAAACCACTGTCATAACACGGAATCTGCTCTTAATTTTAGACTTTAAAACAATGCAGATAAAGTCCAAAAAAGGCTTTTTGCAGAGTGAATGAAAAAGTGTAATGAAACTCTTTATTATTTAAAGAATCAAAGAATCAATTTCATTTATTCAGTTTAGGCACATAAAGAGCACATATGAACGTCAAGATTTTACAATTATGTATGTCAAGAAATAATATAAAAATATTAAATAATGTAAAAATAAACCACTGGAAAATGATTATTTCGCTGGTTCGGTAGATTAGTTCTACTGAGAAGATACCAGCAAGAAACTCAGCGAACTACATTAAATTAAATTTAAGCGTATAGTAATAAAGTCTATGCAATTTTTTGCAGTGTCTGTATGATAGTGGTTTTGCTTCAGTAGAACCGCGGGCCAGGTGGGCCGTGTACTTGTCTGCCAAATAAATGGTATAAAAATACGATATCTGTGAATTCAATTGAAATTTAGATTTATGGGCGTGAAAATGTATGAATGTTTTTTATGTAAGGTTAAGCTATAAATAATACCACAGTGGATAACCTCTGCAATGACTTCCGCATTAACTTCATAACCAACACATAAGATACGAATAGAAATAGTTCACTTATTTTTATCGCGGGAAATTTGTATAGCACCACAGATAATATATTCCAACGTCAGTCAACACGTTAGACATGGTACATGGCATAAGAAACACCAAAACAAACAAAAAAAAATGCAAAAAGAAAGATATCCAGATCGAAACTTTGGAACCTACCTCAGTGGTTATGGAGTCAGTCTTACGAACGAGAAAGCCCGGCTTCAAATCCACGTAAGCGATTTAGTTTAGCAAAGGTTACCCAATAAGATATTGCCCTCGCATCCTGGCCGAACCTGGGTCATCTACGAGTTTGAGATGGCCCCGTCCTACCCCGGAAATGGCGTAGTCACACCGTTACAAAGGCCTGCTTCTGCTGGAGTGGCAGCAGCCGTCCCATTCCTGCTCTCGACTATGCCCTCTACTAGGCAATCTTTAGAGGAATACGTGGAGAGCCTCCTAGAAGCCCTCTACAAGACTGCAGGGCTGCTCCCATCTCGCCCATAATTGGCCGTAGACGGCAGCGTCTCTCCTGCGTGAGAGGCGCTATCGTCTTTGTTACCCAAGGTGCCCTCAGGCGGAGGCTACTCGGGCGTCGCAGGTAGCTCAATGACCTCCGTTCTCAATGAGTGCAGGCCTGAAGTTAACAAGTGGAGCCGCCTGTTACCCTGGTAGACTCTGTGTAAGTTCCGGACTAAGCAAAGAGAGAAAAGCCTGCGTTTTATTTTTTACGCCAAAGAATTATACTTTCGCCGTATCACTAATACACACACCTAACGCTTTAGTTGCCGAGGATACGGCCGCCCATGCAATACTGGAATGTGAGCCCCTCAACGATCACAAATCCTCGGCACAGTGAGGTCGCTCCGCGAAGCCTGTTAAGCCCCCAGTAAACTTCTGTGTTTCTGAGCGGAGCTGGACTGGCTGCTTTAGCCAGTACTTTGCATGCATAATGGCCTAAAAAAGGAGACTAAGTGCGGAGAAAAGAGTCTATTTCCATTCTTTTTTTTTAAACCACTTAGGTATCAGACAAGCACACGACCCACCTGATAGATAGTGGTTACCGTGGTCTATGGACGTGTGCAACACCAGAGGAGCCACACTCGCGCTGCCGACCCTCTTAACACAGACTTTTTGTGCCGCTAGTGTAGAAGACAAAGTAGGACAAGCCTTTAGTCTTCCCACTGACAGCACAAATTCTCCAGTGAGCTCTGGCTACCCTACTCACCGCTGGGAACACAACATGAAGTTATTATGACCGCGGTATTCTGTAGGGCGGAGGTACTTCCCCAGTTGGACTGCTCAATTGGGCGGAAATACCGTCGTGTCCTACCTCCTATAATTCTATTCCTTTCCATTTGACCTCTAACGCTCACTTCCTCAGTGAAACCGCTACATCCTCTCTCTTGGACACGAGATTATAATCTAGCATTAGCCAAGGCCACAATATTGATCTGGTGCCAAAAGTTAGGAGAATATACGCAGACATAAAATTATAGGTATATTACCTACTAAGTATTACACACCGCATCTAAAGACCCGAGACAATGTGCGGTTCTATTTTCTAGTCGGTTCGAGTCCGATATTTCGCCCCAGGGTATACGCGGGAATTTCCACAAGAAAAAAAGATTTGCTTTTATATCTAGGACACGTCTATTAGTCTTGACCACGCCTGATGGTAAGCTGAAGGTAAAGTCTCAGGAAAGAGGGTCACCATTACAAGCATAATTACTATGTTACAATGGTGACACACAGCTTGACGGCCTCGTGATAGGCTTTTTCACGCCCCGCTTAAGTACCGACCAGGGACTGTAGAAGGAAACACGTGAGCTGGTAAGGAATTCCAGGTCTTAATGGTACGGCAAAGGAAAGAATCTCCGAACCGTTTGTATTACAGTAAAACTTGTAGTTAGCATGCATACAGTTTAATGTACAATGGGCGGCCTTATCGCAGGAAGCGATTTCTTCCAGGCAACCTTTGAATGGACAGTAGTGTAATAAAGCAAAAGATTTGGTGTAGGTAGCAAATAAACTAGAAACAAGGTGTATTAAAAAAACAAAAAGAAAGAAAGATATGAGAGAAGTTCAAATTAAGTAAAATAAATATACAACTTTAGCACATAAATAGATATACGAAGTAAATAGTACACACTAATAAGAAGGGAAAATAGTGAGCATATTATTTGTGAGCTGTCACAGTGTTCAAAATGATAGGTAGTAGTCCTTTACCATTGCTTTAAATACGTTTAGGGATTTTGCTCGTCTGATACTCAATGGCAATGCGTTCCATAAGCGCACAGCCATTATAATAAGTACAAATACTTACTAAAGAAACTATACCGAACAAAATGTACAGCTCTATTTTATAAAAATCAAAACTAAAGACAGAAGACCCATTCTCCTTATAAAAGGATGTTCAAAATTCAGTCTGCATCTGTCAAAATCAAATATTTTTTAAAAAGGTAGTCTCACTATCGTTTCCGAGCTTCCAACATTTGGAAGATTGACAGTAGAGAGTCTGAATTTTGCAGACATGAGGTGTTTGGGACCTCACCGAAAACCATAGTGACAATACGTTTGTAGAACAGAATAGATTGATTATTGAATGGGATTGACATATGTTGACGACTGCCATAAACGTCACAATACGTGTCAAAAAAACATTTATTCTGCATAGACCATTAAATCAGTACTTACAAAACGTCAATATAATACAAATACGAAAGATTAGTTTTTATGATTACATTTATGAACAGAATATAATAAATTGATTAATGAATGGGATTGACATACGTTGACGACTGCCATAAACGTCACAATACGTGTCAAAGTCAAAAAAAAACATTTATTCTGCATAGACCATTAAATCGGAACTTACAAAACGTCAATATAAAACAAATATATTTTTATTAGGAGGTAGGACACGGCGGTTTTTCTGCCCAATTGAGCAGTACTGGGGAAGTACCTCCGCCCTACAGAATACCGCGGCTAAAATTACTTCGTGTTGTGTTCCCAGCTGTGAGTAGGGTAACCAGAGCTCACTGGAGAATTTGTGCTGTCAGTGGGAAGACTAAAGGCTTGTCTTGCTTTGTCTTCTACACTAACGGCACAGAAACTCTGTACTTACAGGGTTGGCAGCGCGACTGTGACTCCTCTGGTGTTACAAACGTCCATAGACCACGGTAACCACTTTCCATCAGGTGGCCCGTGTGCGTGTCTGCCACCTAAGTACAAAAAAAAAAAATAACAACATGTCTTGTAGGTAAGCATATCTACTTACATGTCATGTGTTTGTCATTGGGAATATATCGCAAATGTTAATGCAATATCATTGTGTATTGCAGCTTGTATGCAATGTTTGTACAGTTTCTCTGCGATTAGTGATGATTAATAGACTGAATTGATTTTGTGATAACAACGCAATGTTTGTGATAACGATACCACAGACCACAGTCATTAAATAGATTGCTCCTGATAATACCTAATGATTAAAAGGGTTGCAGAATGCAGTTCTTTACCTCACTTGTGATTTCATCATTTTCTTATTAACCCCCGACGCAAAAACGACGTGGCGTTTATAAGTTTGACGTGTGTGTACCTATGTGTGTGGGGGTGTGTGTGTATGTGGGTGGGGGTGTTTTTTTTTTATATAGGACACGCCAACTTGACTTCACCTCGCCTGATGGTAAGCTAAAGGCAAAGTTTCAAGAAAGAGGGTCACCATTACAGACACTAAGTGTTACAATGATGGCACTCAGCTTGGCGGCCTTATCAGATGCTTTTTCACGCCCCGCTTAAAGGCACCGGGACTGTAGGAAGAACGAAACACGTGTGCTGGTAATGAATTCCAGGTCTTGGTGGTGCGGCAAAGAAAAGAGTCTCCGAACCGCTTGGTTCTTGCTCGTATATTCTGCACAGTGTGAGAGTGACATCTAAGGCCTGCAAGTGTTGTCCTATGTAGGAAAGGAGAGATGGGATTAGTTGGAAGAGTGTCTGTCTGTGGTATCGCAGCTCTTGAACGAATGAACCAATTTGAATTTAGTTTCTTTTTGTTTGAAAGGATATTAGTCGGTAGTGTTCTTAGCTATGTTATAAAAAAAATCGGTCCAAGATGGCCGCCCACAAAATGACGGATTACATAGTTTTTCTCAGCTGTTGTTTTTTTCATACAACTTAGGTGGCAGACAAGCATGGAAACCTGATCATGAAAAGACCTGATGGAAAGTGGTTACCGTGGCCTATGGACGTTTGTAACACCAGAGGAGTCACAGTCGCGCTGCCAACCCTGTAAGTACAGAGTTTCAGTGCCGTTAGTGTAGAAGACAAAGCAAGACAAGCCTTTAGTCTTCCCACTGACAGCACAAATTCTCCAGTGAGCTCTGACTACCCTACTCACCGCCGGGAACACAACACGAAGTTAATATAACCGCGGTATTCTGTAGGGCGGAGGTACTTCCCCAGTCGGACTGCTCAATTGGGCGGAAATACCGCCGTGTCCTACCTCTGTTGCTGTGTTTGTTGTGTTGCTGTAGTAGGATCGAGGACCAGAAGTATCACACTCGTGTTGCCGACCTTCTGATCTCTTCTTAAAGAACCCCATATTGTAGAATCAAACAATACTTTTTCAGTAGCCGGGTTTTAGTTTTTTTTTTTTTTTTTTTTTTAAATAGGACACGTCAATTGGACTTCGCCTTGCCTGATGGTAAGCTGAAGGCAAAATCCCAGAAAAGAGGGTCACCATTACTTACACATACCGTGTGACAATGGTGACACTCAGCTTGACGGCCTTATCATATGCTTTTTCACGCCCCGCTTAAAGGACCCGGGACTGTAGGAAGAAGGAAACACGTGAGCTGGTAATGAATTCCAGGCCTTAATGGTGCGACAGAGGAAAGAGTCTCCGAACCGCTTGGTTCTTGATTGGATGTTTTGCACCGTGTGCGGATGACATCTAAGACCTGCACGCGTTGTCCTGTGTAGGAAAGGGGAGGGTGGGACTAATTGGAAGAGCTCATCAGAACACTCCCCATGGTACAGACGGTAAAATACAGCCATGGACGCAACATCTCTACGCAGCTGTAAAGGTTCTAGGGTGTTCGTGATCTCGGGATTCCCAATGATGCGGACCGCACGTCGCTGCAACCTGTCGAGAGCATCTAGTAAGTACTTTGCTGAACCATCCCAGAGATGCGAGCAGTACTCCACACAGGAGCGAATTTGTGTCTTGTATAGAAGACACCGCTGCTCCGGCGTGAAAAATCGTCTCACTCTGTTCAGGACTCCGAGTTTTCGTGAGGCTGTTTTGATGATGCTTTCGATGTAGTTTTTGTTATTCAGGTTGCAGCGAACATCCATACCTAGGATATTGAGATTGTCCTGCAGCGGCAGTGGCGTGCTCTGAAGAGTGGGGAGGGGAAGGAAAGAAGATACTTTTGCTGTAAACGCACATGCCTGCGTCTTCTTGGCACTGAACTCAACCAGGTTCTCAGAGCCCCATTGAGAAATGTGATTCAGGACCCCGTCAAGCTCAGTGACAAGAAGCTGCCTTTCCTCTGCGATATCTGACTGCTTGGCCGCTGGATGTCCATGATAACTCCCATGTAAAGTGCTATCGTCTGCATAACAATGAACATTGCCGGTAGACAGCATGTCGTTGATATGCAGAAGAAAGAGAGTGGGTGATAAGACGGACCCCTGGGGCACGCCAGCATTAATCTGCAGAAACTCCGAAGCTCGTCCGTCACAAAGGACGCGAATACGGCGCCCCTGCAGGAAGCTAGCAACCCAGTTGCACAGCCTAGAAGGCAGACCAAAGGCAGGTAGCTTAGAAAGAAGCGATTTGTGCCAGACTCTATCGAAAGCTTTGGCGATGTCAAGACTAATTGCCAGTGACTCACCGTGCTTGTCCATAGCCTCACCCCAAAGATGGGTAGCGTATGCTAGAAGATCACCCATTGACCGTTTCGGTCTGAAGCCATATTGCCGGTCATTAATTAAGGAGTGATCCTCTAGGTGCCGCATGAGCTGTTTGTTAATTATGTGCTCGAACACTTTGCACAGCACTTAGGTGACGGCTATGGGTCGATAGTTGGCTGGCTCCGAGCGATCCCCCTTCTTGGGAATTGGCTGAACATTCGCCTCTTTCCAAGGCAAAGGCACTGTACCCGAACTGTAGGATAGCCGGTACAGGCGCGTAAGCATTGGAGACAACTCCGCTGCACATTTTTTCAAAACTACCGCTGGAATACCATCCGGACCACCGGCTTTCCGGACATCGAGTGATTGCAGCACTGCACGGACATCGCGTTGCCTGATATGGATATCAGGCATCGCGTGGTCACTGTCGGGTAGTGTTGGTGGCTGCGTACCACAATCATCGATTCGGGAGTTGGCCGCAAAGAGATTAGCCAGCAGATTTGCCTTCTCTTGCGGCTCATGGGCCAGGGATCCATCAGGGTTACGCAGCGGAGGCAGCGAAGGCTGACAGAAGTTGGCTTGCACGGCTTTAGCCAGTCGCCAGTAGCCACGGCTTCCCGTGGGATGCATCACTAGCTCTTGACCAAGCCGCGCTATGCGCAGGGCATCCACTCTGACATACGCCCTTCTACAGACCTTTGTGGCTCTGTTGTACGCCGCCTTGAAGTGGCCCAGATTGGGATGGCGCGTGGCGCGCGCCCTTACCCAAGCGCGGTACGCAGACTGTTTTTGTTCAACAGCTTCCGCGCACTCGCGCCCGAACCAAGGGCGCACCCCGCGGTCACCGGTGACATCGGTGTATGAGATATAGTATTCCATACCCAGACCGATCTCACCGGCGACAGCAGTAGCACAATCCGATGGATTCTTACCTTCAAAGCAGCGCTCAACCCACGGGATGGACGCAAAATAGTCACGAAGTCCATCCCAGTCCGCTGACGAGTAGTGCCAGAGACGCCGCTTCCCCTGCATGGGTCGTGGGGGCGCTATAATAGGCACCGTGGAACAGACCAGGCAGTGGTCAGAGTTGCCTAAAGCGGCTCGCACCGATACACTGTACCGGTCCGGATCACTCGTCAGCAGAAGGTCTAGCAGAGAAGGTGCTTGGCCCGACCTTCTTGGTATCCTAGTGACCTCGTGCACCAATTGGGTCAGGCCGTGCGCCAGAGCAAATGCGTGGGCGGCTCTTCCCGCATGGTCTGTTTTGGAGGAGCCCAACCAGATCTCGTGGTGGGCGTTAAAATCCCCCAAAAATACCATTTCGGCATTCGGAAATCGCTCCTGCGCATCATCTGCCGCCTGACTCAGATATTCAAAGAGTCGAGTTGTCTCAGCATCTCCTGTATGGGAACGGTAGAGGCACACATAGATCTGACTCGTAGGGCCATGGTCTACGTGTACCCAAAGTACGGAGAAGGATGGGTCCTCTAGGCAGCGCAAACGGCGATAGCAAACATCCGCCCTAACAAACACGCACACCCCGGCTTTTGCACGAAAACTTTCCTCAAGAACATAGCCAGGGTAGAGCAAGTAGGTCGTGTCGTCAGGGCGGTGTATTTGCGTCTCCGTTAGAAAAAACATGGCAGGTTTCGCCGTCTCTAGGTGTTGGTGGACGGCGTTGAGGTTTGCATGGAGCCCACAGATGTTAATGGACTCCACCTCAAATAGCAAGCTTTTGGGAGTGTGACGAGCCGCTGTGTTGCCTTTTTCTGTAAATTGCGCTGCCATGAGTTTGGGTGGGAGAAGGCGAGAAAAAAGAAGTGATTGCCGCCGCAGCACCGTGTGACAAAGCGCGGGATATTGGTTTTATCTATGAATGTGAGGCATGGCGAGAGCCGACGCGCCGAACGGAAGGGCCCCCGTACCCCCCCGAGTATGGTCGCCGGGCTCCCAAATCCGGTCACCAACCGGCACGACGAACCATATCGGGATTATGCGCGGCCTGGTGAGGCAGCCTCCCAAGGTGGCTAACCCCAGTTGGGCCCCTGTACTATACCGCGGGCGGCCAGCGGCACCACCGTTTCTACAGGTCTCCCTGTTCGGCGCATCGCCCCGCGCCATCCCCACTAGACTACGCCAAGACCCACTGGTCCCACTAGTGCTGCGACAACCACCACCTCTGCCCGGCTATGCACATGCTGACCCCTGAACACAATCCAACCGAGATTGAATTGCTATGGAGGGTTTTTCGCAATAGTGCACGGTGGTACCTACCCGGTCGAAACTTGAGACAAATTTGTGCCACCAAGTTTCTACCACCAGTAATAGTAATAGTTTTAAACTTATTTTTTTATTTATATTATTTTGAGGCAAGAAATATGTATAATTTATACATATTTGAAATGTGCTAATTAAGCCTTTTCAGTTGATACCAAACACGACATATTTATCTGTTTTTTTTTAATCACAATGATTTATGACCGCTAGAGGGCGCCACATTAGATTCAGTGACACGTTATATAGCCTATAACCAGCAGACGACTAAGATGCTTCTAACGATAACTCATTTGTCCAGTTCTTATTAGTGGTTGAGGAGCTATGAGGGAACAGATGAACCTACATACATAGCCTGTCAAAATCATAACCCTCATTTCCTTCGCCATAGTCGGGTAAAAAAAAGAGGCATCACTGGCATGCTACCCACACGGGTTTGTCACAAATCAGGAGTTTTTTTTTTATATCACTTAAGTGGCAGACAAGCACACGGTCCACCTGATGGAAAGTGGTTACCGTGGCCTATGGACGTGTGTAACACCAGAGGAACCACACTCGCGCTGCCGACCCTGTAAGTACAGAGTTTTTGTGCCGTCAGTGTAGAAGACAAAGCAGGACAAGCCTTTAGTCTTCCCACTGCCAGCACGAATTCTCCAGTGAGCTCTGGCTACTCTACTCACCGCTGGGAACACAACACGAAGTTATTATGGCCGCGGTATTCTGTAGGGCGGAGGTACTTCCCCAGTCGGACTACTCAATTGGGCGGAAATACCGCCGTGTCCTACCTCCTATACACGGGAAGGTTCGATTTCCACCGTGAGGGGAGTCGATTCACGAATCGCCTTACCAATCGCTAGCCCATGTACACGGGCGACTAAACTAGCATGCGCCTCAGTCATTTCTTGCGAAAATGGTGAGCAGAATATGTGTTGTTCGTGGAGGAAAATTATTCGCAATCATTTATCCGGTTGATTTTAGTTATAGCCCCAGGGTATGCGACTTCAGTCACTTATTGCCTAGCTGAATTCCCGGCAGAGTGGACCACCTTATCTTTTCCCACCCACTAATACGCCACTAAACTGGCGAAATGTGGGTGTTAGCATCTCTGCCTACCCATTCGGGGATATAGGCGTGAGGTTATGTTACTTTATGCTATGTTTTCCCATGCGGTGTCGTACAAGGCGACTTAGAGATGGGGCTGTTTAACATCAGACAGATATATACAACCCAAACTTAGCCGCCGATGCATGTCTTGAGTCAACAATAGTGCCCGAAAGACGGCAATAGACTCACCCCCTATTACGTGGGACCGAATTCAATGATTGATGAAATATGAGTGTTAATTCAGTTCTACCTAACCCTCCGGGGATAAAGAAGTGCTTATATGTATTTATGTATGAATTGCCGTTTAGACAGTCGATTTTCGTCGTGCGACAAAAATCAAACGTCTTTAGTCATACATGTAAATCCCGTTTCTCACCTTTTCCAAATCTGTTTTCGATTAGAGGCACGCCTCAAGTCGTGCATCCATTTTTTACCCGAATGCTTTTTTGACTCATTTTCACTTCGATTCAAACATAGCCTTAAAGTCAATATACCGATATTAACCAAGCTCAAGGTGGCATGACACGACGGTATTTCCGTGCAATTGAGCAGTCCGAATGGGGAAGTACCTCCGCCCTACAGAATACCGCGGTCATAATAACCTCGTGTTGTGTTCCTGGCGGTGAATAGGGTAGCCAGAGCGCACTGTTGCTCACTGATTTTGCGCTGTCAATGGCAAAAAACAAAGGCTAGTCCTGTTTTGTCGTCTACACTGACGGCACAGAAACTCTGTATTTACAGGGTCGGTAGTGCGAGTGTGACTCCTTTGGGGTTGCACGCGTTTATGGGCCGCGGTAGCCACTTTCCACCAGGTGGGCCGTGTCTGCCACCTGATTGGTATAAAAAAAAATCCGGTCGGTTCCGAGACTTTCCTTTGTCGCACCATCAAGACCTGGAATTCATTACCAACTCACGTGTTTCCTTCTTCCTACAGTCACGAGTCCTTTAAGCGGGCGTAAAAATCATATGATGAGGCCGTCAAGCTGAGTGTCACCATTGTAATATGGTATATGTATGTAATGGTGACCCTCTTTTCTGAGACTTTGCCTTCAGCTTACTATCAGGCAAAGCAAAGTTTAATTGACGAGTCTAAAAAAATATATGCAGAGCCAACTGCAAATCAGTAGGTACTCGACACTTGAATAGCTTCTAATTTATTCTTTCAGTGAATTCTATCGCGAATATTTTGTTATTTTATTATTTATACTAATTCCGACGTTTAGCAGCACCAGTAACTTAATATCAAATAAAGCGCTTTAAAATCTGTTTACAATAGTTTTATTGTAACAACTCCTCTGATCTAATCGCCACTACTATTCACGGATAGTGCGTGAAGCCATTGCAGCAACTATCCGGAACATGGAATCCAGTAGCTAATATACTAAAACCAAAAAATACAGTGCCGTTCAAAACAGACATAGTGAGCTGCGAGTGTGGTGTGTCGCCAGCCGTTTATTGTAAAAGTAATGGTGAGTAGGCGCACAATTTTTTGTCCCCGCATACCTCTCGACCCTCGCAAGCTTGTCAAGTCGTGACCACGGGTGCTGCAACGCATCCGAAACGTCGACAGAAATAGTTCCATGATTTATTTCGATAAGTCCCGCGCAGTTGTATAATTATGAACTCCTTCAAATTATAAACTGCATACGTCTGCCACCTGCATTACGTACGGTTAAAAATTATATTTATAAATTAACCTTACTACACACTATATGTTTAAATAACATTCGCCCATCAGGTGCGTAGACGCATGTGTGCGAAGGACAAATCTTTTCGGCCTATCTGTCGACTGTCAGTTGTTATAATTTTCGCCGTTGCGTTGTCAGCTGTCTAAATAATTAATTCAATTATATTATGTTATAATGTTGCAATATTTAATTTTTATTATGTAAGCATTTATATATTTTGTAAGGTGGCTAGGACAGACTGGATGCGGAAGGCAGAGGATTGGAAAAAATGGCGCACATTGGGAGAGGCCTATGTCCAGCAGTGGACTGCAGTGGGATAATTGATTGATTGAAGCATATTTTTATACCACTTAGGTGGCAGACAAGCGCACGACCCACCTGATGGAAAGTGGTTACCGTGGCCTATGGACGTGTGTAACACCAGAGAAGCCTTACTCGCGCTGCCGACCCTGTAAGCACAGATCTTCTGTGCCGTCAGTGTAGAGGACAAAGCAGGACAAGCCTTTAGTCTTCCCACTGACAAAAAATTCTCCAGAGAACTCTGGCTACCCTACTCACCGTTGGGAACACAACACAAAGTTATTATAACCGCGGTATTCTGTAGGGCGGAGGTACTTCCCCAGTCGGACTGCTCAATTGGGCGGTAATACCACCGTGTCCTACCTCCTAAAGCTTACTCGACATTCTAAGTATATTTTGGATTCTAAGCTCTGCAGTAACCCTGACATCGCTCAGGAACGAAGGATATCACCTCAGAGACCGGAGGCCGTTTTCCGGCTACTGCTCCTGCTTTCTCACCTTCTTGGTGATCCCTTTTAATGGTCCAGAGCTTCAGGGGACTACCCAAACCACCGGGGTACAGAGGACGCGACGTGAGCAGAAATTTGTAACCTACATAGCCTGGCGTTCGTTGCAAAACGTGACCACACCAGTGAAGGTGTCTCTTTTTTATTTTATCCACAATGTCACGGAGTCGAAGGCTGCGGCGAATGCGGAAGTTCCTCACTCCAATCAATCCTAAATTATTGTGGACAGTGGATTTCCGCCACATAAGACCTAACTATGAGTAGTGCTCACGAGAGCCGTTGAGAATAGCTGCATAATTGTTAAATGGCTCAAGGGACTTGATGATTTACATTCCAAATATGGTTAGCTACATAGAATGCCGTACTAATAAGTGATAAAGGCTTTTCCTGGGTACGTACGTGTGGGGAACGGGGCCGGAAGAGACTTAACCCTACCGTCCCGCATAGCCCGCAATACGCGTAGGCGACTCTGGCATCGGAGGTCGATTAAATGACCTCCGTACTCCATGAGCGCAGGCCTGGGGGTGACAGGTGGAGACGCCTGTCACTCTAGCAGAAGCAGGTCGAGACGGCAGCGCATTTTTCTGGGGAAAGATGGGGACGCCGTTGTCCCACACCCGATGGGGTTTTCTATAGCCTTGGGTCAGTCGGGGTGCGCGAGGGATATTGCAGAGGTTACCTCACCCTCGGCAACAGATGGCACAAGACCGTGCGGTTTTAGTCGGTTCGAGCCCGACATATCCAGCCCGCTGGCCTCGGCGGGGGGTATCCGTGTGGAAATTCGCACGTTAAAAAAAAAGGTAGGTACGTGTACCCTCGGCTTGTACCTATCTCAGAAGGGTAGGCGAGAGTGTAGGTATTATCAATTGACATTCACATTTCATCAGCCATGTTTTACATGTGTAAATATTGCTTTCGTGAGTTGCATGTTTACTGTCGAATAAAATAGCCCTATTCCTAATCGCTATGAGAAGAGATGGGATGGTCTTGTGTTTGTAGTTCGAACTACGAAATAAAGGTACATCCTACTAATATTATGTGTAAAAGTTCGAGATAGATGTTTGTACTTGTACTCAATCATGCTTAAATAGCTAGGACATAATGTCGCCCTTCTCCCATCGGGTTCTCACAAAATTATGCACTGCGCAAATTTATTTTCAACTAGCCCATACTCGAGGCTCCTCCCGTCGCTTATTGCAGGGTTTTGGCCATATCTCAAATTCAATTCAACGAATTGCAATCCAACAAACGTAAGATTAAAAGTCTGGTCAAGACCTTTCTAACAAAATACCGCTTCAAACCTCGTTCAGTGACCATCGCGAACAAATATCTCGGAACCCAAGATGCAACCTTCACTACTGCTTACTCTGTATCCTTTTTATTTGGGGGTAAACGGTTTTATGGGAACGAATGTAATAGAAACACAATTTTTCTTCTTTTTACTATGTAAAAAAGTATTTACATACATACATACATAAAATCACGCCTTTTTCCTATAATTATTTCCTATAATTCATGCATGCTCGTCGGTTTAGGGTACTCCTGACCTGCCACTTTTCTAAAACTTCCCCGATTTGGTCCAGGTATGTGCGCCTAGGTCTTCCCCTTCCGACGGTACCATCAACACTCGCCTCATATACCTATTTCGTTAGTCTTCTTTCATTCATTCTCTCAACATGACCGAACCATCTAAACATTCCTCTTTCAATTCTCATCACTAGTGTGATCCCATCGCTCTCTTATCACGCTATTTCTCACTCTATCTCTCAAGGTCAATCCACACAAAAAGTATTTAGATTTAAAATATTAGGCTATAAACTAGGAGTAACGTAATATTCAATCAAAGACTCAACTCACTGCATGCGTCACACCCCGCCGTTCCGGGAACACAAAACTATTTCCATCGTGTAGCGTAATTTTCATCAGCCGTTTACCTATTACTGCCTCTGGGAGAATCTAATTTTTTCCTGAAATCTCTACTGAAGTAGCAAATAAGTATAGTATACAGGCTGATCATCGTCATCATCTTCTTAGCGTCGTTCCTGGTATATCTGAGGCTTCCACATCGGTCACTATAGGAACCAGGGGCAAATGAGACCACCTGTCACCCCAGTAGAAGCAGGCCAGCGCACTGCCCGCCCTTTCCGGGGTAATATATTTTTTATTATACCACTTAGGTGGCAGACAAGCACACGGCCCACCGTATGGTGTGTTACCGTGTGGTTACCGTGGCCTATGGACGTTTGTAACACCAGAGGAGTCAAAGTCACGCTGCCAACCTTGTAAGTACAGAGTTTCTGTGCCGTCAGTGTAGAAGACAAAGCAGGACAAGCCTTTAGTCTTCCCACAGACAGCACAAAGCTCCTACTCACCGCTTGGAACACAAGACAAAGTTATTATAGCCACGGTATTCAGTAGGGCGGAGGTACTTCCCCAGTCGGACTGCTCAATTGGGCAATTGGGCAATTGGGCCTATCGTTTGTGTGGGGACATTGTGGTTCTCATACCGGAGGAGACAATCACAAAGCCCAAGCCCAAGCCCAGGGTCAGCCTAGGTGTGAGGGAATAGCACGATGAGACCAGAGACGGCATATGGTTTTAGTAGTTTCGAGTGCAACCATCACCCCTGCTGGCCAGAGGAGCGGCATACGTGAATATTTCCGCACGAAAAGGAAAAAAAAATAAAGGTGCTTTTTAGATTTTTACGCAAGTTGCGTAGAAATAATGTTACACACGAATAGAGCCGCTGGCAAAATCTAGTAAATTATATAAAACTATTACACCCATAGGAAGATATAGTGATATACTTTATGTTATTTTATTAATCACGTTCCCGACTTTTCGGTTACTTTCCAGTCATAATCACGACGAGTTTTTTTAAAATGTATTTTTATGGTTATTTTTTATTCAAATAAAGAAGAAGCATAAAGTAGGTAGCACTGCAGAAGTACAGGCTACTTCTATGCACTTCAAATTGCAAGCTAAATGTAGTATATAATTACAACTTACATCGCTCATATACGGAGTCCAGTCTTTGTTAGTACCTTCCCATTCTGGCGGTGCTTTATTTTCCTTTAACTTATTTATTATAGTCGCGTCAGAATCATCGAGGACCACGGTGCGGTCGAAATCGAAGACAGCCAATGAAGGCATTTTTTAAACTTGATAACGCGCGCGGTACACAGTTGTCCAACACACACTGAATGAATTCAATTCACTGAATATAGGTACGACAATCTGAATTTTTTTAAACGTTACCAACGTAGCCCTGAGGGCTGACGTCAGCATGAAGAGAGTCCAATAACGGAGGATTTGTGTATGAGTCATTCATTTTTGGTTGGTTTTGTGATGAAAATAAAGTTTAGGGGAATGCGAATGTCGAGGAGGTCGGGGCCACTGACAGATAACAGCTGATTGAATCACAGACTCACAAAGTCACAGATGTTCATAAATAAGTAAAATGGATCGAATCAAAACTTAAATGAAATAATGAAATACCTAAGAGCAAATATAAGTACATTTGTTATAAATAATATAAATTATTTGGCTACAGTAATAATTAATACTTTTAATCTGGTCTGTGCTGTTTTAAAATAACTCCAAAAAATCTTGACAGCGCGATGCCTATCGGTGCCTGCCTATCGTGCCTATCGGTTTGACATTTGCATTCAATTGACAGATAAAGGTTCCAGCATAACCTCTTTTTCGTGAAATTTATATTTTAAATTGTTTTATTCAATTACATAACACTATCGGCAATGGCTTCACTAAAAGTGTATTCAGTCAGCAGACTTGCTAAATATGTCACTGATTCATCTTTCAAGACCCTGCGAGCTAATATGTTCAGGTAACATTGCGCAAGAACTTTGAGGTTATAATTTCAAGTATTTTCATTATTTTAACATAATTGAGCTGTAATACGAATTGCAGGAATAAAGTTAGTCATATAGAAGATATTCTGGTTAATTTGAGAGACTTGTTATGGTTTTTTTTATATATTATCATTGGCTGATGTAATATTTTTGTAGACCCATAAAACAGATTTCTAAGTAATATAATAAGTGTAATGAATTGCTTATTTGTTATCTTTCACATGGCTCAACATATTTACGTACGATAGGTTTGTTATTTTGGCACATGTAACGTTTATTTTTTTGTAAATGTACAAAAATATTTAAATATGCTCTACAGTTTCTTGGTATACATTATAATTTTTAGTTGGTGCCTGTGGCTACACTTGCATTAAAATAAAATTTGTTTATAGTTTTATAGTTAAGGTACAACAGTGTAATAAACAAACAAACAAACAATCTTTCAGTTTTGTACCCCACACTATACTCAAAAGACACTCAAAGAACATATACTGTGCATATATATAGAATAAGTTTTGATAGAGTGATTGTGGTTGGGGTTAAGATATTTGCTGACAAGTATATCTTGAAAAGACAACTCACTGTAAAAATCTTCTGCCCTTTTCAGAAGCACAGCTCGCGGCTATGCTACAGAAGAGAAACCAGCGGTAGCCTCCAAAGACGAAGGTGCCAAACCACCTCCATTGCCAGCCACGGTTGAAGAGTGCCATAAGCACATTGACTCTATCACCACAGAGTTGAACACAGTTAAACAGCAGGCCAAAGAATTTGAGGTGAGGTAATTTAATATGAAGAAATACAGTTTAATAATAAAATAAAAATTTATGGATAGAAGCAGATGTATGTTTATCCGAGGTGGGAGCGATGAAGAATCATAAGCCAAGCATACTGAAGCAACTCAGGAGTCGGATGTCGATGAATGACCTGCCCCCAATGAGCGCAGGCCTGGTGGTGACGGGTAAAGCCGCCTGTCACCCTAGCACAATAGCAGGACACGGCGGCGCTGCGCCCGTTTCCAGGGACAAGTAGGAGTTTGTGGTTCCCACCTGATGCCCCTGGGTCTGCGGGGGTGCGAAGGATATGCCTGTCAATCGCGCTTACGGCAACCAATAACAACCCACAAAAGCGGTTATATTTAATCAGTTCGAGTCCAACATAACCTCTCTAGTTCTATTCCGACAAATTTGGTATACAGTTTTTGATGCGTGTCTCTCCTCATTAAATGACTATCATTTTAGGATAAGTACAAGCGCGCGCTAGCGGACGGCGAGAACGTGCGCAGGCGCATGATGAAGCAAGTGGAAGATGCCAAGTCCTTCGCCATACAGAGCTTCTGCAAAGATTTGCTTGATGTAAGTTCTCAGTTTTCTTTTGTGTTTTGGTTCCATAGAAATGATGAGGCAGCTGCCGTGGACTGTATACCACAATAAAAAAAAAGGTCTCACTAGAGAATTTGTGTTATTAGTGGGATGACTAAAGACTTGTCCTGCTTTGTCCTCTACACTGACAGCATAGAAATTCTGTGCTTACAGGGTCGGCAATGCGAGTGTGGCTTCTCTAGTGTTACACACGTCCGTAGGCCACGAGAACCACTTTCCATCAGATGGGCCGTGCGCTTGTCTGCCACCTAAGTGATATTAAAAAAAAAGGTCCTGTGGGTGCCTAATCTGATTTACATATAAGAATTAACAATACTGTATCTTATGGCTAATCACAAAAATTAAAAAACAAAATTAAATTCAGGAAAAGTGCTTAACGAAACATGCAAAGGAACAAAAATAAAGAAAAATTAACACAATGGTGGGAAGGGGTAGATTAGACCTTGACAAAAATATAACAGACACCCACTCGGACGGAGCCGCGGGCAACAGCTAGTAATATAAATGTATAATGAATGGCAGGTAGCGGACACGCTGGCGGCGGCGGCGGAGAGCGTGCCGGAGGGCGAGGTGTCGGAGGGAGGCGCGGCATCGACTGAAGCGGGAGCGGCCGCAGCCCTACGCTCTCTACATGATGGAGTACGATTGACGCGAGCGCAGCTCTCACAGGTACCGACTCTTTGTATACATAAATTTGAAGATATATCCCCACTGATACCCCCCTTACCGGAGCCGGTGGGAGAGGTTATGTCGGACTCGAACCGACCAAAACTCACGACGCCTGTGGACCGTTTATGGTTGCCGAAGGTGAGGTTAACAGGCATATCCCTCGCAAGTCGCACCCCGGCCGACATAGGGCCATCTCTCTAGATCTGGGCCCGGGACCAAAGAGTCCCTAATTCGACCGCGGAAATGGTGAGGCACGCCACCTTCGCGGCCTACTTCTGCCAGGGTGACAGGCGGCTCCACCCGTCACCCCCAGACCTGCACTCATGTGGGGTGGAGGTCATTCATCGACCTCCGACGCCCGAGTTGCCTTCGTACGCGGGAGTATGAAGATACTATAGAGTTATCAAAGGAGCATTTTTATTTTATTTTAAGTTCTATATGGCCAAGACTCAGTCTCAAATGATTGGCTTGAGTCAACAATAGTCCCCGGATGACGGCGATAAGCTCACCGCATATTGATGAACTTAATTACTGGTGAAATGTGGGTGTTAATTCACCTCTGCCTAACCGGCGGGGATAAAGGAGTGATTATGTATGTGTATGGCACTACAATAGCGCCGTTCAGTATTAGTTGATTACATACTGGTTGCGCAATGAACAGGGATAATTAATGAGGTGTTTTTTGGTTTCGAAACCTTCACGCGGTGCGCCTCTCTCACACAGGCAAGACGATGGCCTACGGTTAGCCAGCCTTATTCGGTAACTAGAGACCCTAGACGGCGTGCGGTTTTAGTCGGTTCAAGTCCGTAATATTCACTTCCGGTGGCTAGCGGAGGTGGCATCCGTGGAGATTTTTGCATGAAAACAAAAAGAATTATGAAATGAAATGAAAATGTAGGACATTAGAAGTTTTATTCAGGAACGCCAGCACAAGTATAACGCCTCTTGTGTTGCAAACGTCCATAGACCACGGTAACCTCTTCCCATTCAGGTGGACCGTGAGCTTGACTGCCACCAAAGTAGCAGTAGTATAAAAAAGAATGGATTCTAACTCTGCCTCATACATCCAAATCTGTTCAGGCATTTATAGTGAAATAAACTCAAAACGTGAGCCCTGGAAACATTGCCTTTTCGCTCAGTTGATCAATAATGTTATTTATCATTACAGGTGTTCAGTCGACACGGCCTCGTCCCCGTGTCGCCGCTGCGAGAGAAGTTCGACCCCAATTTACATGAAGCTTTATTCCAACAGGTAATATTTGTAGGGGATTAGACACTGTCATCTGCCCCCACAACTCCAAAAACCTTAATCTTTTCGAAAAAAAAATCTGACGTACATAATTTAATACGAGAAACAAAAATAAACTTGTTGTACCAAAACTCAGACTTCACAATGTTGTTGATTCGTCAGTAGCTGTATAAAAATATTTAATAAAATTTCTCAGGATTAAATTAACATGCCTCAAAATAAATTTAAAATCGAAGTGAAAAAACTTTATTGAATAAATGAGTAAAGTAGACAAGTATCTTGATGATGTAAATGTGTGGTCAACCGAAGTCTCTTGCTTGCTCGCACAACATATAAATTATTGTAAACAAAACCATAAAAAAAAGATAATCTAGTTCTAATATAGTTCTCTGAGTTTCTTGCTGGTATCTTCTCAGTAGAACTAACCTACCGAACCAGCGAAAGAATCATTTTCCAATGGTTTATTTATATTACTTATTATTGGTATGGGTAATGGACTGTTGAGACGAGGTCTCGAGTTCGATCCCAGGTTTTACCATGGCACACACCAATGACTTTTCGATGCTTTTCGAAGTTATATGTGTATTTATCGCAGGTTTATAAGTGCCCGGTTAGTGACAATAGGCTCGCCACCTATTACATTGGGACCTAAACATAAACTGGCGAAATGTGGGTGCTAGCACCGCTGCCTACTCCTTCGGGGATATAGGCGTGAGCTTATGTTATGTATGTATTATTATAGTATTTCTTGACATAATTGTAAAATTTTGATGTTCATATGTGCTCTTTATGTGCCTAAACTGAATAAATGAAATTGATTCTTTGATTCTTTCTTTGAGAGGATAGAGTTGACTTGGGTCCTGATGGGATCTAATCATATGATATATGCCAGGGCCTAAGATCGACACTTCAAATTGAACTTGATGACTGTACACCGTGCAGTAGTATATTAATTTTTCTAAGCAATCACCCGCCCCAACTAATAAATCAGCATTTATTTGCTGACCAAAGGTATATAAAGATGTTAGGTAGTACATTTAAATGGGAAATAAGTTCTCTTCAGCCTACCTTATTGGCATGCAAAAATTTCTTAATTTATGAATACCTACCATTCATAAATTAAGAAATTATGTAAGTATGAGTTATAGTGAACTTGTACAGTGATCATTACTTGTAACAATTAAACAATAAAATTATTAAAACATACGGAATGTCAACTATGTCTGCAAGATGTACAGAATATTAAATAAAATGTCAGATTCAGAAAGTAAATAAATGTCAATGGAAAATTACTATCATACTTGCTAATAACAAAATAATATGATCAACAATACAATTAATAATTATATTATTCATGTCAATTGTCAATAAAAACAAAACCTACTCAATACAATAAAAATTGTTAAAATATACAGAATGTCAAACATGTCCACAAGATGTACAGAGTATTAAATGTCATGACTACTTTCAAATATCACTCCATCTTCTCTTGTCCTCTCGATGTTCTGTCAGCACAGTACTAACTATATAATATACTAGCTGACCCACCCCAGCTTCGCCCGGGGTATATTTTGAAGCTTCATATCCCTTTGAGCCCGTATGTTTTAGTCTTCAAAATATGTATGAAGAATTGCCGGATTTGTTAACATTTATTATCAATGCTCCCTTAATTAGTAGCGTGATGATATATAGTCTAAAACCTTCCTCGATAAATGGACTACCCAACACTGAAAGAATCATTCAAATCGGACCAGTAGTTCCAGAGCTTAGCGCGTTCAAACAAACAAACAAACTCTGCAGCTTTATAACATTAGTATATAGGTAGATATTATCTGATGCTCATTATGATGTTTCCAGGAAGTGGAAGGTGCCCAAGGAGGCACAGTCGTAGCTGTAAGCAAGGTCGGTTACAAACTGCACGAGCGCTGCGTGCGGCCCGCACTAGTCGGTGTTGCCAAGTGATTCTGATACTCGGACGGACATGCCTGTGGACGGCCTTAGGCCTGTGGAGTGAGCGGGAAGAGCTAATTTATAATAATTATTGTCACTGAGCGTAGAATCTATTTAATTTGTGTTTATAATTGGTATTTACCTATAGCAAATGTGTAAAGATGTAGCACCACTTGGAATGCTGTGGCATGACTTGGCATGCAGTGGCATAACTTGGGATTACGTATTGGGACTTAAATTTTAGCTGTATATTTGATGCAGCTTGCCTTATTATGTTATTTAATGACTTAAATGTCTCAGCATAACTTGGGATGCAACAGCATGATGCCACCACGATAAAGACAATGATATATTTTACTCGAGTTTTCCGATATATAGGAGGGCAGTTATATGTTCGCGACATACTGTACTATGCCATTTCTGGGGCAACTTCAGTAAGTAGTTGGGTAGGTTGGATTACTTAGGATTATATATGTCACAAATAAGATAAGTACCCATTTATATGCTTGAGGATGCATTGTCTAAAGATTCTTCGGGCCTAGTGGCAAGAATAGTGACGATATTTATAGGCAAATAGTATCCCATAAGTGTCTAAAAGTGTCATAATAAAAAAAGGGTGTAGTATCCCAAATAAATGTGATAGCATGCCCAAGAATGCCGTGACATGCCAAATATTGTCATCTAATCATATTTTAGGCAGTGGTTTTATACTGAATGAATGGTATTTAAAAAAAAAGCTACTGCATTTTTATGGCATGACATATTTTAAGTAGACTTCGCATGCCTAAGCATCCCGTGGTGTGCTGAAAAGTGCTTTAACAATAATAGTACATACTAAATGTTACTTTGTACCCAGATTCTAATGTTCAGGATCAAATAATTATTAAATAAGAGATAGGCTTATTCACATCTAACTTAAAGTCAGCCCGCCGAACGCCTAACTTAGCGCGCTCACTCTATGCTAGATACTAATGAGTCTTTATAGTCCCGTAGGCCTACCATAAAACGTATATTCGAAGTAAGCTATTTGTACCATGAACCAGGCATTTTGTTCGGCCTAGTAACTTTCATAGTACAGTCAGCGTCAGAATAATCTTGACTACAAAGTCTCAAAATGATCTTAAAACTAAGGTATTAAGAGCAAATCCAACTGTTTTATGATTTATATTATATTATTGTCCGAACTAAAGATGTGTACTAAATATCAGAACAATTATTCAACAGGAAGGGGAGAAAACTAAGGCATTAAGATCATTTTCATTACTTTGTTCGTCAAGATCTTTTAGGGAAATTTCGGATATATATTTTGTGGTAGTTCCCTGCTTACTTCGATAGAAATATAACTACATATAATAAAGTCTGTACATTGAATATTTTTCTTATAATGAGACGTTGTTATCATTGAAGCATTTAATGCGTGCATTATTCGTACCTGACGTTTATTCAGCCCGCCGATTGTACGCCATTGACACAGTCGGCGCGCTCACTGTACGCCAGATATGAAAAAATATAATTATTTAAAGATTATTGGTATATAGAAATGGATTTTTTTTTTCGTTGTGTGATACCCAAAGATGTGTTTGTACATAATTGAACTGCGAAAAATGTATTTGTTTCACTTTTATATTTGGGTTTGGTGTAGGTATGAATGAGACAGATTAATTTATAGATTATAGAGTTAATACAACTTCATAACTCCTACTTTACGACGCTCAACTTAACCCAGGGGGCAGTCAACATAAAAATGCCTATAATCTTTCCAAGCTCTAGTCTATCTGTGTGCTATTCATCAAAATCGGTTCAGTGATTTAGACATGTAAAAGATTGACAGTCAAACAAAGTTATTTACGAATTCATATTTAGTGCTGCCCCCGGTACCTAAAAAATATAGCCGGGTGTAAACTATCAAACGCCACAAGGCTCTTTTTGTAAATTATGTATAATCTAATAATAGGCATGATAACAGTCGCTGAGAATCACTAAAATAATGATTTTAAATGATTCCAAAAAAATCACTTTTATTAATTATATACATACTCACGCATTTATCCCTGAAGGGTTAGCCAGAGGTGAATTAACAATCCACATTTCACTAATCATTGAATTCTGTCTCACGTAATAGGGGGTGAGCCTATTGCCGTATTTCGGGCACTATGGTTGACTCGAGCCATGCATCTGAAGCTGGGCCCAAATTCTACTATTTTTGAATTACTAGTGCTATTCTATTTATTGTAATAAAAAATAAATTAAATGTCATAACAATCCGCCATCTTAGGTCAAACACTAATCAGAACCGCGTGACGTCACGCTTTCGTAAATATTATTTTGACATTTTGTATATCGTTGATAACGTGTGAGTACGATACGAAAGCGTGACGTCATAGACAGACGCCATTATTATTCTGTCGTTTTGATGACAAATTTAAAATGTATTTTCAAAAAGATCATTTTCTCTTGTATACTTTATTTATTTGCAGGATTAAGATTTATTTGGGATAAAGTATCTACTTATCTACGTAATAATATCAAGTAGTTTTCCAAAATCTGTCATCATGCCTATTGTCTTGACAAAAGTGGGTAAACGAGTCTAGCTCTTAAAAAAAATTGTGAAAAATAATGTAATGATATTTCGAAAAAAATAGATTAGGATTGATTACTTAATTTTCAACCTTTATTAGTGGTAAATAAAGTATGAATTTTAAACAATGTCGGTGGCATTCTGCCTGATAACGAAGGCATATTTGCTTCACAAAATTGCATCAGATAAATGAAATGAAGCGCTCCAAACATTCACTTCATCTGTGTAAAAACGTCGATTGTATCGTGAACCTTGCAGTCGACTAGTCGCGTGATAAATCCGAGTACGCTGTCTGTGGACCAGCACTGACATATTGTATAGAAAAAGACGTCCGCTCGCCAGCGCGTTCTACCAAATTGTGACTAGTTGACCAACAAATCGCAAAAACAATCGTTCGTCAATTTACTTGTTTGCGTACGGGTAGTGGTTTGGCGATATTTGTACTAAGACCAAGCCTAATCTATCTCTACGCCCGATATCATCAGACCCGTCTATAATTGAGTAACACATTCTTTTTTTTTACGTGCAGAAAATACCCACGGGTAACCCCACCACCGGAGCCGGTGGGAGAGGTTATGTCGGACTCGAACCGACTAAAACGCACGAGGCCTGTGAGTCGTTTGGTTGCCGAAAGTGAGGTTAACAGGCATATCCCTCGCACCCCGGCCGACCCATAGCCACCTCTCTAGATCTGGCCCTCTCCTCGGATGTGGGGACCACAGAGTCCCGAACTAGTAACACATCCTCTTTTCTTTCGTGTGGTAATCCCCACATTTTAACATCGGCCGGTCCGGTGATGCTGTGGGCTTCTAACTGGCCCTAAGGCATTTCCTTTGCACTCCGGAAGTAATAAACCCATTCACTAAAACATACATACGCTCACGACTATTTCCCTCCGGGGATAAGCAGAGACAATAACACACTATCTGCACCTGTCCTTACATTCTTCACGAGCTTCTTCTACCAACTGCATTTTTAACTGACTTCAAAGGTAGGATGGAAGTAATATGTTCGTGTAATTTTTTTTAAAACTAATATTGCAATCGTTCAGCAAGTTATCAGGCAGTAATTTCAACCGACATTAGTTCTAGCTGTAGAACCCAATTCCATTGTGTGAAGTGTAACTGGTAGATGTAGTGAGCTGATTCTGAGTTCTATGTGACGAGCGCGACTAATAAAGTATATAGTTGGTTATTGTTATATCGTGTTTCATTTTATTATCTTACTAACTATCCCGCCCCGGCTTCGCCTGTGGTATATTTGGAAATCTTACATCACCCTTTTAAGCTCGTAATTTAAGAAATCTATCGAATTTGGTGACATTTATGAGCCGCGTGGTGCCCGGCAGAGAGAATTTGGACCACCCCATCTCTTCCCATGCGGTGTTGTACAAGGCGACTATGGGACAGGGCTGTTTAACATCAGACAGATATATACAGTCCATACTCAGCCTCAGATGCATGGCTTGAGTCAACAATAGTGCCCGGAAGATGGCAATACGCTCACCCCCTGACCCCCAGATCGAATTCAATGATTGGTGAAATGTGGGTGTTTATTCACTTTTTCCTCCGGGGATAAAAGCGTGATTATATGTATGTATCTATGTTATGATTACTGCTTCGCTCCTTTAAATAGTAGCGTGATGATAGATAGCTTCAGCAGATTTTTTCAATTCGAGTCGAGCAGTTCCAGAGGTTAGCGCCGTTCAAACAAAACTCTTCAGCCTTATAATAGTCTACAGGGTGGAAGATTTTCGTTTAGGCGCAGAATGTCCAATTCGCAAAATGTCCAGCGGACGCAAAATGTCCAGTTCGCAGAATGTCCAGTTCGCAAAATGTCCAGTTCGCAGAATGACCAGTTCGCAAAATGTCCAGTTCGCAAAACGTCCAGTTCGCAGAATATCCAATATTCATCATAAACGTTTGGTGGGGGATTTAAGTATGAATAAATCATTAAGTAAGCCAAATTACTAGGAAATCACATTTTTATTTTGTCACATTTATTTTAAATTAACATAAATTATATAGAATCAATCAATATAAAAAACGCTCCTTGCGGTCTAGTAATTGTATAATTTGTAAATCAGTATCTAGTTTTAGTAACTAGGGTTTATATAAGAAGACGTAAAAATATGATATTTTAAAAAAACTTCTTAATTGTAATATGCCCGTTTTCTAGTTTTCTTAACTCTTTTTTGTACTGAATATCAAAATTAATATCTTTGAGTCTTCTTTTGTTTTTTATGAGCCTAAACAAAGAATTATTAATTACACTATCCCAATGTTTGGCTTCTTTCTTCAGTTTGTCTATGAAGTAGTATAAATTAGGATGCTTAGGTATGCGGCGATTTAACCTATGGTTCCAACCTTCTATGGCGCTGGTTGTTCTGTGCCGCTGTCCGGCACAGCTCAACACTGTAGGTGACTGTTGTGGATACCAGTTACTTTCGAAATACCGCCGAAACTTTCGCATTTCTAAGGAATCTGGAGCTGCTTCTATAATGTATTGCCACGCGCCTGTAATAATACAGCAAGGTAACTAAAAAATAAACATCTAAATGTGTGTGTTCTGTGTGGGGATGTATAATTATCCTACTTCCTACTATACTTCTTCCTACTAATATTATAAACGTGAAAGTTTGTAAGTATGTGTGTGTGTATGTTTGTTGCTCTTTCACGCAACTACTGAATGGATTTTGCTGAAACTTTGCAGTAATATAGCTTACATGTCATAAATAAGATATAGGCTATAACTTATAAAGATAATTAAAGCTAGTATGTATATAAATTACCTGGGATGTGGTTGGCTGGAACTAATGGAATTAACGCGCTCATCCTAGTGATATTTCGGCCTTCTTTTGTGGTATTTAGTTTAATTTTCTTGGAATATTTCCATATCGCATCATTAAAATGATGAAAACAGCCACTTATTGTTGCACCAGGAAAAACTGTCGCAACTGCATTCATTTGCGCTTTTTCATAGTCGCTTTTAAAATGTTGTATATTAACGCCTAACTTTTCTTTTAGTAGTGAGAACAGACGACTATATGTATGTTCTGATTTATCTGGTAACAGGACGTAAATAGCAGGCACAATGTTTGTAGCTTTTTTATTTGAATATAAGTCAAAATGTAGAACATACAATTGGTAAAATGGCTTCGGAGCCGCTTTGAATGTTCCATCTGCAAAGAAAGTTCGACAATTTCTTATCATTTTGTAGGCAACGTGGGAAGCAAAAATCAGAATTTTTTTGTCGGTCCCATCTTCATATCTTAAAAAATGATTTGCTAGTGCTCCGGGTATGTGTATATTTTCAGTAGTTTTATGATTTAAAAAACTTGTATTCAGAAATTTTTTTCGCGCTCTGTACAACGTATCTTTAATAGTATTAAACCCAGGTACACAATCAGAACCCATCTCTTGAACTTTTCTTTCATAGATCTTTTGAATGGGACCTAAATTTTGGCATACAGCTTGTTTTAATGACCGTTTCCATTCATTAAAAGTGCTATTTTCCTGATCTCTTTGACAAGTATGTTCTTTACAATCTCTTACAATGGTACCTCTGGTCTCATTTATGGTAACTGATGCACTACACACATTCCTATTGACACATCTCCATTGCGTACTTCCATTTTTGTTACATACATTTTTTGTATAATAATATCCATTACGACTTAGTGTTCGTTTATTTTTTTGATTGTTTATAAACTCAAACGATTCATCCATTACATATATTATTAAAAAACACCGTTATAATCACTGCAAATAATATTTAAAAGCAATATACCACAATAACAAGTATCCTTTTAACGATCTAAATTACTTGTCATTATTACCAATTTTTTTATGAAACTACCCTCATTTAACGACAAAAACTTTTCACGTTCCATTTCACCAACAGGTTGTTTAATTTTAAAATATAATGATACATGTAGAGAGGGGGAATTCCATCTCAATAAATAAATGCGTTACACCAGAGTTATATATAACGTTTAAGGAAATAATATTAAAAAATAGATCTATCATTTGTAAGGACTTGCGGTCGCGGTTGATTCGCTTGTTAGTACTTGATGTAAAAACTTGATGTCGCTGTACGTGAAATATGAAATAAGTTTAATCTCAATAGTTATTGATGGAGTATGATTAAAAAAATATATAATCACTAGACCGCAGCGTTTTTTTATATTGATTCTATATAATTTATGTTAATTTAAAATAAATGTGACAAAATAAAAATGTGATTTCCTAGTAATTTGGCTTACTTAATGATTTATTCATACTTAAATCCCCCACCAAACGTTTATGATGAATATTGGACATTCTGCGAACTGGACGTTTTGCGAACTGGACATTCTGCGAACTGGTCATTCTGCGAACTGGACATTTTGCGAACTGGACATTCTGCGAACTGGACATTTTGCGTCCGCTGGACATTTTACGAATTGGACATTCTGCGCCTAAACGAAGATTTTGACCTTCCCTGGAGTTGTCTAAATACTGGAGATAGCTAATTTCACTCAAAGGAAACATACAAGCAATTTGATAATTTTCACTTTAGAGAGATTTGATTGTTATAATTGAACGCTATCGATTGATGCCATTAAATTTAAAAATAAAACTAAACTACCGAAAAATTATGGGTTAAAAAATTTTTTTCAGTAGTCGGGGTTTAGTTTGAAACTTAATTTTTTATTTATATTATTTTGGGGCACACATATTTATCTCAAATTTATTTTTTAACACAGTACTTTATGACCGCTAGAGGGCGCCACATTAGATTCAGTGGCACGTCATATAGCCTATAACCAGCGGACGACTAAGACACTTCTAATGATACCTCATTTGTCAAGTTCTATAAAGTGATTGAGGAGCTATGAGGAAACAGATGAACCTACATACATAGCCTTTTTTTTTTACGTGCGCAAAATCCCCCCCACCGGAGCCGGTGGAAGAGGTTATGTTGGACTCGAAGCGACTAAAACGCACGCCGCCTGTGGGACACTTTGGTTTCCGAAAGTGAGGTTGACAGGCATATCCCTCGCACCCCGGCCGACCCAGGGCCATTTCTTACGATCTGGCCCTCTTCTCGGGTGTGGGGACTGCAGAGTCCCCAACTCGTCCCCGGAAACGGGGAGCTGCGCCGCCACCGCGGCCTGCTTCTGCCAGGGTGACAGGCGGCTCCACCAGTCACCCCCAGGCCTGCGCTCATGGAGGGCGGAGGTCGTTCAACGACCTCCGACGCCCGAGTTGCCTTCGTACGCGAGCAGCTTGGCTTGTGAGCCGTCGTCGCTCCCGCTGCCGCTCCCGCCCCGCCTCCTCCTTCACGAGCATTACTTGCACGCAGAAGGAGGCGCCGGCCGCCCAGGCATTTGCGCAATACATACATAGCCTGTCAAAATCATAACCCTCCTTTTATTTTACCGTAATCGGGTAAAAATACACTCGCATATATTTCTTCTTTAAAAAAATCAAACGCTATTGTATCTCTACTCACCCATTGTTCATATACACCCAATTTTACTCAGTATCTAAGTCGATAAGTGATTGAATAAAAAACAAACATACAATCTTCATATTTTTAATATTACGATTATAAACGAATATTATCCAGACAGATGTGCATTGGACTCTCCTCCCCACAATTATTTATACATGAGTTAAGACAGTACCGTTGCCGACATAATAATAAAATCAAAGTGCTCTTAAACCAACGCTAGAGTATGCGCCATGAAATAAGTCCAATATCCACGGCGTGGTAGTCGTAACATGTAATGTTGCCAGTGTTTTACCAGATCTTTTTTTTTTATACCACTTAGGTGTCAGACAAGCGCACGGCCCACCTGATGGAAAGTGGTTACCGTGGCCTATGCACGTGTGTAACACCAGAGAAGCTACACTCGTGCTGCCGACCCTGTAAGCACAGAGTCTCTGTGCCGTCAGTATAGAGGACATACCTTTAGTCATCCCACTGACAGCACAAATTCTCCAGTGAGCTCTGGCTACCCTACTCACCGCCGGGAACACAACACGAAGTTATTATAACCGCGGTATTCTGTAAGGCGGAGTATTTATTGTTCAGATACGAATGTAATAGTTCTTAGTTGAACTGCTGAACTTAAGATGTTAAAGGAGTGAAAACTTCAACCAAAGTGTATCAAGAGACAGTCTTTGAGCGTGTTGTGATACCTCCCAGCAATACACTTTTTAATGTGATTAGTCTGTTTGAGTTCCACTGACACCGTAGCAACTTATGCTATCCTTAATAAAAAACATGTATTGTGTATTTTATAGTGTACATGTTGTGACGAGATTGTGATCAATATACAGGGTGGAATTTTGTTATGCCACCTGAAGGGGAGTACTCTTAATACCGTAGATAGAAAATTATACTCAAAGAATACATTCCTTTATTTTTGAAAAGATAGAAAACTGCATTCAATGATTTTTTTAAATTCGCTTGCCGCACCCGGTAATCGAACCGACTAAAATCTGTAAAAGTTTCACCCCTGTACTGCATCAATCGTTAGGGTCAATTATAAGGATGAAATATCTCCAACAAACTTCATAAATGAAATGAAAGGAAAACAATGAAATCGGGTGCGGCAAGCGAATTTAAAAAATTCATTGATTGCAGTTTTCTTTTTTTTTCAAAAATAAAGGAATCTTTTAGTAAAATTTTCTATCTACAGTATTAAGAGCACTTCCCCTTAAGGTGGCATTACAAAATTCCACCCTTATATGCAAATAATAATTCCCACTAGCACATCATAAACAATGTACTGGCAACACTAAACCGTACTGTCATGGCCTGAACCAACCGAAAAACAATATGGCGGCGATGTCATTTTTAGTTCCGAGTTTGACCGCGGGACTTATTTTCTGGTGTTGACTCTAGTGTAACGCAAAGCTTGATCATACACTGTATAGACATAATTTAATTTTACCAACAAAAACATGAATTGCAAAAACGGAAATTTGTATATACATATGTATGTATATTTCAACTTTTACCGACAAAAGTAGTATATCTTTTTTACACCGCGTTTTAGTGTTATTACTGTTTCTATATAGTCTAATGGTGACACTTCACATGGCTGTATTTGCATATTTTACATATTTGACACTCGTTCCGGGTCATTCCTGGTCCAATCGCCCTCCAACGTGGCAACGCAGCAAGTGTTATGGGCACTTTTGCACCGGGAGCGATCAGGGGCGGGTTATTTGATTAGTACATGGACTAAGCATTGCTTGTTGTAACCATTTTGACATATTGTATTAATTTGACGAATAATAAAATATAATGTACATTTTATTTGGCAAATAATTACCAAATGTGGACAGTATATTTGACAAAGTATTGACCTTATTGCCTATTTGACTAATATGCATAGGGTTTATTGTATTGTTATGTGATCGCCATTATATGCATGGGTCGTATTTGCGTGTACGTCAAATATTTTGTCAAATACAACAACCACCTAATACTAAACACAAATAGCCACGTGAAGTGTTATCATAAGCTTTAGTCATATTTTATATTCACAGACATATCCCTCTGTCACACAACGGTACAGTATTATTAGATAGCTAGCGGTGAGTCCTTTCCTCAGAAGCCCTCCTGGTAAGCTTTGGAGTCGAGACGGGTCTGCAGCAGCTCTAGTTGTCGTCTGGCTTCGCATTGCGGGAAGTTATTCAGTTCGTAATATTGGGGAGCGATTTTGAGTAGCCATTCCGCTGTGAACAAGAAATATTCATACATCATTTACATGCTAAAAATCCCCAGGGCCATTTCTCAGTCTGGCCCTCCTCGGGTGTGGTGACCATGGAGTCCTCAAAATGGTGACGCGTATCGAAAAACTAGCAGGTTAAGCTACCTAGGTGCGGTTGCCATTTGTATGGATGGCTTTTTTTTTTTTTTATATCACTAAGTTGGCAGACAAGCACACGGCCCACCTGATGGGAAGCGGTTACCGTGGTCTATGGACGTATGCAACACCAGGGGTGTCACACTCGTGCTGCCGACCATGAAGAAACCTTCTGATGCCCCTCTTGAAGAACCCCATATTGTAGGCGCTTGGGAAAACCGTAGCAGGGAGGTCATTCCACAGCTTAAGTGTGCGTGGGATGAAGTTTCTTTCATACCACACAGTGCGCACCGTCTCAGGTCGCAATGTGTGAGGATGAATTCCCTGCCTATGGCGAGAGGTGCGATGATAGAATGTAGCTACGGGCATCATGTCAAACAATTCATCTGAGCACAAACCATTGTATAGGTTCAATCTATTAGTCTATTGCAGTCCATTGCTGGACATAAATGCCTCTCTCAATGTTGGAAGGCAGAGCCTACTGTTTCCACGCTGGTCAGACGTGTTGGTACAGGGTTTAATTCCGAGATTTCCTTCTCTCGCAACAATATCGTCTGAATAATTTTCCGTTAGTCATCTACACCCATCGGGCGAGATGGAATGGCGATTCTTTCCCGTCGCCACAGGGAACAGACGGATGACTTCATCTGAGCACTTCTGTGCTTCGTAGAGCACGATAAATGTCAAATCGCTAGGTCAAGCCCATATGGGCGATCTGAGCATCTCTGTTAGCGATTGAACAGTAATGTGTGGGTTGGTGGTGGTTGGGAAGGTAGTCACTCTCAATATAGCAGAAAAAACTAAGCCACATCATATTTAAGCAGACTTCAGACCGGGAGTAACGCACACAGCCCGGGGCTGAACACTTCGTGACGGGTGGAGCCGCCTGTCGCCGCATACCCCATACCCGTGGACGAGTTGGGGACTCTGTGGACCCCACAATGGAGGGAGCCAGATCGAGAGAGATGGCCCTGGGTCGGCCGGGCTGCGAGGGATATGCCTGCCAATCTCACCTCCGACAACGTACAACGACCCACAAACGGCGTGCACTTTAGTCGGTTTGAGTCCGATATAACCTCTCCCCTACTACACCTCTGCTTACCTCTTAGGAGGTTTACAGGCGTGAATATAATATGAATAAAGTATGCACATACGTTTGATGTCTGTGACAGTCCTTATATAGTTCTTGGTAGTGAGTACAAACTCATTGTAGATCACCCAGTCGGGCTTGTGGTCCAGGCATGTGCTCGGGTGCAGCTGTACCGGTTGGTTGTCCTTCACCGTTAGGTACTGTCCTGTCCGCTCTAAGTGTGCAACCTGGAATGTGTAAACATGCATTGAATTAGAGAAGTTATTTTTCGTGAATTGCCGTGATTTTATTATTTTACATACTTTTATATTTTTTTATACCACTTAGGTGGTAGCCAATCACACGGCCCACCTGATGGAAAGTGGTAATGATTTTTCATTACCAGCTCACGTGTTTCCTTCTTCCTACAGTCCCGGGTCCTTTAAGCGGGGCGTGAAAAAGCATATGATGAGGCCGTCAAGCTGAGTGTCACCATTGTCACACGGTATGTGTAAGTAATGGTGATCCTCTTTTCTGGGACTTTGCCTTCAGCTTACCATCAGGCAAGGCGAAGTACAATTGACGTGTCCTATATAAAAAAAAAAGCAATAGCTATTTCCATCTGTCTAATATAAAATAATATAATTGACAGGGTATAGATACTGTTTCCCAGTGGGGACACCGTTAACCGGACCCCTTCTGTATGGGACATTTCACCCAATGCTGTACTCTCAATCTTATACTAGTATTATAATAGACCACACATAACCGTACCTGCATGAAAAATCCATTAACTAATGCTTTCCTTATATTAATATAATAGTCCTTGCTTGTGAACTCTGTACTCGTCCGTCTTAAGTTAAACCTGAAACACACGGACATCACATATTAATATTTTTTGTTACTAACACGAAAAATCGGCCTTCAGATATCGTGCGTTTGTGTCGGACTTGAACCGACTCTAAACGCACGATATCTGAAGGTCATAAGGCCATAGGTCATAACCTCCCCCACCGGCTTCGGCGAGGGGACTCCTCGTCACTGGTGTCTATCTATCTCATGAGGAATTAACTCACCTATCCATTATCCTGCTGAGCTGCTGGCGCACGTTGTCACCAGATTTCAGAGATCTGTAGTTGATAAAGTTGTCGTAGCACCAGTGCGGGTCCTCCATGTCTAAAAGAACATCACATAACCGTTATACACATTATCGGAATGACATTACAAGTGATCCGTTTATTAAATAAGTTTCTTCCTTTCTTTCTTTATTTTGTTTTTTTTATACCACTTAGGTTGCCAACAAGCACAAAGTCAAAGTCAAAAATCATTTATTCTGTAAAGACCATTATATCGGAACTTACAAAACGTCAACAAAAAAGTGTTATGAGTATCAGTTTAGTAAATGGACCACCGGTTCGAAACGCGGCCCCGAATGATGAAAAGTGGTCACCGTGGCCTATAGGCGTTTTTGCACACGTCCATAGGCCACAGTAAACCCGTCACACACACTCTACTGACCCTGTAAAAACAGAGTCTGAGTAGAAGACAAAGCCGGACAAGCGTTTGGTCTTCCCTAAAATCTTCAGTGACCTCTGGTTACCCTACTTCTGAAAAAAAACTGCAATAAAAATGTATCTTATTTACTTTGTTTAAACGCGTGGTACACGTTGAGTAGCGTGAGATGGTCACCGTCGATGTGCGCGAACCGCATCTTCGCTTCGTCGGCGGCCTCCCTCGCTTCATTCGGCCGCACAAAGCACTGGGGCACTGAAACATTACAAACACACTTTTTTAATTACAACATAATATAACATAACAAACTCACGCCTATATTCCCGAAGAGGTGCTAGCACCCACATTTCGCCAGTTTATGTTTAAACATGGGATTTACTAGTACTCCTGCTGCCGGCCGCGGCGCCTTCCTATACCCGGGGACGAGATGGGAACACCATGCTCCCCACATCCAAAGAGACGGCCCTGGACCGGCCGGAGTGCGAGGGTATCTCAGATAATATCAGTTCCGTCAACCTACGACCCACACAATCAGCATGCGTTTTAGTCGGTTCAAGTCCGACATAACCTTCCCCCCACCTGTGGGGGGAAGGTTATGTTAGGAGTGGGTTCATATTGGTAAGTGTAATAACCAGAACTTGAAATGAGTGAATCACAGCTCACAGGACCGGGAAGCAGACACTATCGGTCTTATTACAAAAAACGGAATTAAGTCTGGTTTAAACCCGAACTATAAAGTCTAGGCTTAATCTCAAGACCATGGTTTAAACTTCTCCTTATTACAAAAGCTGAATAATCCGTAGACTACTTAGTACCATAATTTAAAACTTGGCTTAAATAAAACCACAGATTACTCAAACTATTGTTCGTTCATTATGATATCATTCACTCGTAACGTTCCGTTTCCTACGAAAACAAAAATTATCTGAAATCATTAATAAATAATATTTACTAAAAATGGTGAAAAAAAGATTGAGAACATACATTTTCATTAAATTCAATTTTATGAATAATAGTTATACTTTATTTTATAATAAAGTATCATTATCATGCCTTTATTTAGCAATCATTGTTATGATATTGGAAGATGGACGTTAAATGGAACGAACTTTTCCGTTCGCGCTGACTAGGTATCAAATTTTTCCCAATTTTTATACCTACTTTAAATTTATTTATTGCAAGTTATTTAAGACGTTTAGGAAATCTATACTTTTCTCTAAAAAGCTTCTTCAGATAGTTCCATAAAGGGGTTTACTCGAATACGATGTCTGTTAGGTAAGCGTGGTATGTCCAATGACTCCACGATATTAATATCTGCGATATCCATCAGATCAACTGCGTCAATATCCATTACGAGCATATAAGAAACTAAACGAATTTATCTGACGCTAACCGGCTAACTTCAAAATGGCAAGTTTGACATATTATTATTGTGATTTACACTTTAGACCAACGTTAAACTAGGTGTCACGCAGGTTTATCTTTAGACTAGAGATAGTCCATGGTTTAATAATAAAACCCTTTTTGTAATAAAAATTTCTTTAGACCATGGTCTAAAGACGATTTAAACCTGGTTTTAGAGTTAGTCCGTGTTTTGTAATAAGACTGATAAACACTAATCAGTATCAAAATAAACGGGATATTTACCATGTTTCATAATAAATAATAATAATAATAATCAATTTAATTCGTCAAACATAGGTAAAAAAGGTGTTACAATAAGTTCATTGTTTTGAGTTTCCGATATGAAACATGGTAAATATCCTGTTTATTTTGATACTGATGGGAGTGACCATGATAGTTTAAATACGTAGAGACTAAGTTAACTAGCAATATTTGTAAATCCATAGCAATATTATAAATGGGAAAATAACTCTGTCTGTCTGTTACAGCACACGTCTAAACCAATGAATGATGTTTAAATACATACGTATTTAAAACAAAATAAATACAAATATGTTTATCAGCATTCCAGATTCCACAACAGAATTTTATAGGAGGTAGGACACGGCGGTATTTCCGCCCAATTGTGCAGTCCGACTGGGGAAGTACCTCCGCCCTACAGAATACCGCGGTTATAATAACTTCGTGTTGTGTTCCCAGCGGTGAGTAGGGTAGCCAGAGCTCACTGGAGAATTTGTGCTGTCAGTGGGATGACTAAAGGCTTGTCCCCTGCTTTGTCCTCTACACTGACGGCACAGAGACTCTGTGCTTACAGGGTCGGCAGCGCGAGTGTGGCTTCTCTGGTGTTACACACGTCCATAGGCCACGGTAACCGGCTCGTCTGCCACCTTAGTGGTATAAAAAAAAGTTAATCCATGCTTATGATGGGTCTCTGGATAATGTTGGGTGCAATATTGTACAACATCCATATGGTTTAGCTGGCCAGAGTAATGCACTGTAAGGTCCCTGGTCGCAAGTTCAAGTCCCATCCAGGATGCTGACTTTTTCCGATCTAAATGTAGCAGTTAGCAAGAAGTTAGTGCTGTTACCTGAAAGCATTGCAGTGATGGAGAGTATCTCATTGGAACAGTTGTGGTTGCAGCTGGCGATCAGCATCTTGGCGAGTTGAGGGTCGAGGGGGAACTCTGCCATCACGGCGCCAAGGTCTGTCAGGTTACCATCGTCATCTGAAATTAGGATGCAGTACATTATTTATACATTCCCGGGATACTTCGATATTGGCAGTGGGTTGTGGAGGCCATATGGTAGTCGCTTCACGGAAATAACAATCGTAGTTAGACAGAAAGCAGTCAGTCAGTGTTGGGTAAATTTTAATTGCAATTAAAAATATGAACAAATAAATAAATAAATAATAAATATTCTACAACATTCTACACAACGCTATCTAGACCTATAGTAAGCATATTCATATTCATTTATTTTTTCATTTATTACTTGCAAATATGGGTTACATAAGATGTTATATAGATTAAATAGTGTCACCATATTAAAAACTAGCTTGTGTTATGGAATCTGGAATACGGATAAAGATACTTAAATACTTTTTTTTTGTAAATACATACATATTATACATAGAAACACCCAGACCAATGCCAATACCCATATTCATGCATACAAATATTTGCACTGAGCGGGGATCGAACCCGCGCCTCCTGCGTAGCAGTCGCCATCACTACCGGCACACCACATAGGCTGTCATAATATATAACATAACTCAATATATACTAATATTATAAAGCTGCAGAGTTTGTTTGTTTGTTTGAACGTGCTAATCTCTGGAACTACTGGTTCGATTTGAATGATTCTTTCAGTGTTGGGTAGTCCATTTATCGAGGAAGGTTTTAGGCTATATATATATATATATATATATCATCACGCTACTACTTAAGGGAGCGGAGCATTGATAATAAATGTTAACAAATCTGGCAATTTTTCATACATATTTTGAAGACTAAAACATACGGGCTCAAAGGGATATGAAGCTTCAAAATATACCCCGGGCGAAGCTGGGCTGGGTCAGCTAGTAACACAATAAAAATCCCAACTTGCTGTCTAAAAGATCCAAACAAGTAAACCCGGTCTAAAAGATCAAGTCGACAGACAGTGTACGGTTGCATAGTACAAATAGTTTTATAGCAGGCTGTCAAACTTGTATTGATCAATTTTCCCTATTTTCAATCATAACCCGAAAGAAAAAATAATGGGCCTGCTGTCAAACTTATTATTATTAATGATTATAGACGAGCAGCTTTAAGCTGATATGTCTATGTCACAGTTCACACATGTTGAAGAACAGTTCAATTTAGTCATTACACTTGATTGAGCCCAGAGTTGTGAAGTTTGTTTGTTAGCAACCAGTGATCCAGTCTGTTTTTAAAGTTGTTCACTGAAGTCACAACATCCTCGGGTAGTCTTTTCCAGTTGTAGATTACCCGGTTACTAAGAAAATGGTGCGCAGTGTTTGTGTTTGTTGTTGTACGAATTATTCTCAGGCTCCTCAGTCCTCTGGCTGATTTAGTGGGAACTTTTGGTATGTAAATTGTGTGCATATCAGGCAGGTTATACTTATGGGTTATGATCTTAGATGTCTCTACTACTTTTTTTTTTTACGTGCGCAAAATCCCCACGGATACCTCCCCACCGGTGCCGGTGGAAGAGGTTATGTCGGACTCGATCCGACTAAAACGCACGCCGCCTGTGGTTCGTTTTGGTTGCCGAAGGTGAGGTTGACAGGCATATCCCTCGCACCCCGGCCGACCCAGGGCCATCTCTCACGATCTAGCCCTCTCCTCGGGTGTGTGGGGGACTACAAAGTCCCCAACTTGTCCCCGGAAAACAGGGAGGCGCGCCAGGCCGCCTGCTTCTGCCAGGGTGACAGGCGGCTCCACCAGTCACACCCAGGCCTGCGCTCATGGGGGGCTGAGGTCGTTCATCGACCTCTGACGCCCGAGTTGCCTTCGTTGCTTTCGTAGCTTGGCTTGCGATCCTTCGTCGATGTCTCTACTACTAACTTGTTTCTATCTTTTAGACAGCAGTTGTGTTAATTACAATTAAAATATGTCCAACACTGTCTAAAAGAATTTACTTTACAAAAAAGTTCTCAATGCATCTAAATAGTTTTCTCTTCCAAGGGATATCAGAATTATCAGACATTCTGAAATAGGTACTACTATATGTAGATTATGTTATTGATGATAAATTAATAGTACTGTGGACTGTATTACTGGTTTTAACAGAGAATAAGAAAAACAATATTGAAATGAAGCATGAACATTTGCAATTCACTTCGTTGAGGGGCGCCCATTGAAGCCCCGCGCGACCGCACGGCCCCCTCCGGCGCCTGTGCAGTGTAGGTGCATAGACACACTATATCATTGTATAGTGATATAGAAGGATTTTCTTTTAGCGTCGTGTGACGTTATGATGACTCTAGATCTATGATTTTTAGCCTTTTTGTTTTTAATTTTAATCAATGAAAACTGCCAAACGCCTCTTAAAGATAACTCGAATTCATAACCATCTATTTTGAAGTTTTTTAAAAAAATCAGCCTCACCGAGTGCAGCCAGGTAATTAAGCAGCTCCAGCGCCCGCATCAGCGTCTCCGGCGCTGGCGGGTCCATGAAGTCGAAGTGTACCAGATCGTCGATCCCCAGCTTCTTCAACTGCAAAACTACAGATCCTAAGTTTGATCTGCAATGCCAATTGGTATGCTGTTAGCGGCTTATGGTTCATCCCAACAAGCTGATGGGTAGGCGGGTCTAAAAATAATATAATCTATTTTAATGTGTTCGTGACTGCTTGCTCTTTAAAGGGTAGGCAGTGTAAGATGAGTAATGAGGTTGAACGACGTCATAAAAAGTCGATTAAGATATAGAAAAAAAAAAAAACAGGCGGGATTCGAACTCACGATCTTTCCCTTACAGGGGGAACACTCTGACCACTAAGCCACAGAACGTTCGTCCGAAACCATTTAAATTCTTATTTTGTACCTTTGTATTGCATAATAACTGCCATAAATGCTTATTTATTTATTTAATGTTCAAGCACAAAAGTCTGGTGTCTTAAAAGGTGACTCAGGGATAGGGCTGTTGAATATCAGACTGGTATATACATCCCAGACTCAGCCTCTGGTGCTTGGCTTGAGTCCCCTGTTACGTGGGACCGAATTGAATGATGGGTGAAATGTGGATGTTAATTTACCTCTTCATAAGACCTCCACGACCAGCTGTTGGTCTTTTTAGGGCTCGCAACTACCGGTAACAACTGCCAAAGATGTTTGTATGGCAACCGGGACTGATGGAATCGTGCCTCATAGTCCCATATTCATACATACAAATATTTGCGCTGAGCGGGCATCGAACCCGATCTGATGATGGAAGAAAGCCCTCAAACCCTCAGTCGCCTGAGAAGATATGGAGTGACAATATTCTGCTCCATTGGAAACTAACATGGTTTTCCATATTCTAACAGTAAAATAAATAGGAAAAAAAACTGAATACCACAACCAAATCACCTTAAAATCTCCGGGTAAGTATTATCTTGCATTTCATTCTTGTATGCTTTTTCCGTGTACAGCCTGAAGCATTTCCCTGGCCTGGTCCTACCAGCTCGTCCTGCTCTCTGCTGAGCCGAGGCCTTACTTATAGGTGATACTAGAAGAGACTCTACACGAATCCGAGGATTATAAACCTTCTGTTTAGCAAAACCTGGGTCAATGACAAAAACTACCCCATCTATTGTCAAAGATGTCTCAGCAATATTAGTTGATACCACCACTTTTCGACCTATAGCCCCGTTCGGTCTATTTGGAGGAGCCGGTTCAAAAATCCTTTGCTGCAGATTTGGAGGCAACGTTGAATGCAACGGGATGCACTTCAACTCACCAGCATCTGGGCCCAAATTATCAATCTCTCGCTTAATCCTCTTACAAGCATCTTCTATCTCTTCTTGACCCGTTAAAAACAACAAAATATCCCCAGATATTTCTTCGCAAATGTGGATTTGTATAACGGTTCGGATTGCAGCTTCAAGGTAGTCCCGTTCTGGCTGTGGTGTGTAGAATATTTCTACTGGATGTGTCCTACCAGGCACATTCATCAATGGTGCATTATCAAAGTATTGCTGGAACTTACCAGCATCCAATGTCGCAGACATAATAACTAATTTAAGATCAGAGCGTTGTTTTATAACCTCTTTTAGCACACCCATCAGTATATCTGTCGCTAATGTCCTTTCGTGGGCTTCGTCAAGCAAAATTACTCGGTATTGCTCCAGCATAGGGTCTGACATAGCTTCACGGAGCAACATACCGTCTGTCATGTACTTTAGGATAGTCTGGGGTCCAGAACAGTCCTCAAAACGGATGCTGTAACCAACTTGCTGACCTAAAGCGACATCCATTTCTTCTGCGACTCTCTGAGCAACAGACATAGCTGCTACTCTTCTGGGTTGTGTGCAAGCTACGCCTTTTGACTTGCCTGCTGTGACCGCAGCAAATTCTACAGACCATTGTGGGATTTGGGTGGTTTTACCCGAACCGGTTTCACCGACAAGGACCACACATTGATGGGTGTTCAGAAGTCTCATGAAGTCACTTTTGTATTCCCATACCGGGAGACCGAGACGGCGTCTAAGGAGTTCGTGGTAGCGCTGGGAGTGTGGAAGGCCTGTAAAGAAATTAGAATTGGTTTTATAATTCTGACATTAATTTCATTGTGCCGTAACTACTTGTCTTGTAGTTCACAATCAACTATTAGTCTTACCGGTGTAAGGGTTAACACCTGGCGTGCTGGTCGCTGTAGGAGGCATGCTAGTACCGAAGGTAGCTACTGTTGAGTCGGATGACTCCCCACTGACACCAGACCTGGCCGCCGCTGCAGCTTTTTCTTCCCTGCACAAAATAAAGTACAAAATTAGACTATATATGTACAAACTCTATAGACACAGAAATAGCCACTACAATGTGTCGTAATAAATAGATACTACTTGGTATAAGTTTGACATTTACTATCTCACGTCTCATAACATGCACACCTTGGCACTTTAAAGACAATACTGACATTAGTATACATTTGGCACATACCTATTTAGAGACATCTTTTATGAGGCATTTTGTTAGAAAACTGTGTACAAAGTATATAAGATTAAAATGGCTAATAGATCTAGAGTAGAACTGTCAGATATAGAGTAGATCTAACACTAGGCTGTCTTATATGACAGCGACGGTCGAAGAAAGGAAAGCCTTCGTTTAGTGCTAAATACTCCATAAAATAACAATTCCTCATTATATTTATTTCCCTCAGAGTTAGGCAGAGACAAGTCTGCCACTTGACTCTAACCTTACATACATAATGAGCTTCCTCCGCTTCATGCTTTTATGCAGGCTTACCAGTTTCGAGTACATATTTACATAATAATATAATCACGCAATTATTCCCAGAGGGCTAGGCAGAGGTGAATTAAACGCACTGAACGAATTTACTGACCGCTTACGTTCGATACACAGTGGAAAATGACTCTTTAACAAGTCGAAACACGAGAAAAAGCTAGAAGTTACAATTCATGGCGGATGATTCCCCAGGGGAATCATCAAAGTCTCTGGCGCTTGGTGCCTCAGAGGCATCACAAAATGTTTGTTTGACGCCAGGTACTAAAGATTGCTAAAAAGACCTCCGCACGGAATCGGTTAACACGAACATTTTACTAATCTTTTGTATTAGGTCCCACATAGTAGGATTTTTTCTAGGTCATTCATTCTGTGCCCTAGAAAAAAATACTGTGCAATTAATTGCACAATAGTTTAATAATTGAGAACAACACTCAATGACAGATTGAGTGGGTACTTGCAAGAAGATAAGCTGTAGCAGAATTCACAATGAAATGGATATACCTCTGTGATAAAGATACAAGAATCCTCAAGAAGTTGTCAACTGCCAGATGAGAACCTTTCTCCTCTGACATTTTTGCTAGAACTGGAGCACTATATAAACCTATATCATCCTGTGGTTTCACCTGCAAGTCCTGATACCATGAAATAATAAGTATGCACCCCAACACCCAGTGAGTACACTGTGTGTATTCTAACACAAACCTATCTTAACCATTATAGTTACAACAAAAAGTATTTAAATTTTTAAACTTAAACTTATAGTCTGCAAAAAAATGCTAGAGTAACAAAAAAAAAAGACAGTTGAATGCTGTGTATGAATGAAAACGAACAAGTCCATCTTGCAGCAAGTCATTTAGTTAGATTGGAAGTACATAACAAGTTGGAGTACGGATACAAAGGTATAATATAATATTTTAGAACCATATTGATAATTGTTGTAATATTATTTGTTTTAAATATTTCATGTAACTTAGTATTTAAATAGATAATTTCATCATTTCAAACTAATTTTAGAATCTTTTACAGAAATAAAATTAATTGTCCCAGTTTCATCTATACAGAATCCAAACTGGTGGGGCTATGAAGTTGAAATTTTGGCAGGTGATGCTTTTTAATAGAATAGGATTCTTGAACCAACAACAAAAACTTTTTTGTAAATTTTACTACTCAGAAGATAAATTAAGGACAAACGGTTGTATGGATAGATCTTGTATGATTCTTTCACGCATTTATTCTCGGGTTTAAACGAGACCTCGGCCGCTAGTGACTGACAAACGTGGAGTTGCAAGAGTATGTTTTAACAAAGCCGTCTCATACATCAGTATGGTACTTATAATTTTTTAACGATTCACAAGATAAACTAAGTATACAGTGAGAGTTGTGAAATTAGTCTCAATAAGATGAAATTTCGTTTCAAAAACAGCCCTGCCCAGAAGACAACAAAACTAGCTGACAGTATAACCGGCGGCGATAGTTTCAAAATGAATGCTGGTGTGGTCGAGACATCGATTACTTCTTCAGGAAAGTAAAGTGGAATTTTGGTCAATATCTTATCGAAAAGGTGAATAGTGTTAGTCCGATAATATAATGGTCTAAACAGCATAATTGATAGACCTGTAAAACAATGCATGTAAACTTAATTATAAAGCATGGCACAACAAACAATATAAAACGTGGTAGTAACCTTTTCTTTTTAATAAAAGGGTCCATTACTTCAATGCGGCGTTTGGACATGTTTGAAAATCACACATAAAACACTAAAACAAATTAAAATACGAGAAAATTCTTTAATTTTTCCCAATTGGATTTTAACATCCAACAAGATGGCGACGACACAGCTTTCAAAGAAAAAGTTTTGATATATTGTTTATGGTGTCGATTCTTAAATACTCTTTGGTGTCGATGTCGATTGCAACTTTTTGTGTCCATGCAACCTTGATGCAACTCCTATTTTATTGCTTGTGTTAAATTTATTAACACATTCAACGCGGAACGAGATCTTTTAGGTCTCGTTTGCGACGTTTCAGTATAGCGCAAGTGAAATCTTGTGTCCATCCCGTTTCAGCAAATGATATTTCTGTATATTTCTTTAATGATAGAGTGTTATAATTTTTTTTTGACCTTAGGTACATAGGATGTAATATTTTTATGAATAAAAACGAACGAGATCTAATAGGTCTCGTTGCGACCAAATAGTAAAATTATGCATCTAGTGCGGAACGAGACCTAAGGCTCGACACTGCGTTAAGCGGGCGACCGCGACGGGCTCCCGTCGCGTGTCTACGCGCGTGGTCACGCGGGCGGGTTGCGTGGGCACGCGACGGTACCCGTCGCGGGCACCCGTCACGGAGACCGTCTATCGCAGTGTCGCTAGTTCATTTTAGCGGCGTGCATGTATAGTCATGTCCATGGAGAACTTATTGTATTATTACGTAGCAAAACTACGACGACTAGCAAAAAAGAAACTTTGCTGTTGCTGTTGCTGTTGCTGTGTGGGGAATTTGTTGCAAAGTTCAGTATATTAAGAGAAAAAGAAAATTCATTTTACAATTATTTTAAAGTATCGGTACAGATCTATGACGAATTATTTTCGAAACTGGAACCATATTTGAAGGTCAACAATTTAAGAGAAATTTATTTGATGGTTGAAGTTAATTAAATTATTCTCGTTCTAAGTAATCTATACAGAAATATAGGTATTTAAACTATCATGGTCACTGACATCAGTATCAGAATAAACGGGATATTTACCGCCAATACTCCAGTTCCTCCGTGATCATGGTGCTTGCAACAGCGCCGAAATATCGGAAACTCAAAATAATGAAACATGGTAAATATCCCGTTTATTCTGATACTGATATACAGAAATAATTTATAAATATTAAATACAATAAAAATAAAATAAATTTTATACAACTTATAGCTAAGAACAATTAAAATGCGTCGTAGAATTCCTCCGCATCGCATGCCTCTTGTGGTAGCGTTCCCAGAAGACTGGCAGCATTGCCACGTTGTATGGCAATGCTTATTCTCTGACCTAAAAAGAGGCCAGCCTTCTGGTCACGAGAAGCGTCGACCATACGCTTCGCAATCTCACGGAAGAGGTTGCGAGCGCTCGGACCCCATGACCCCAAAGTCTCGACTCCAAACGGCACAAATTCATAATCCCCGATGAGATTGGAGTATTTGCGCCGCTTGAGAGCCTCTGCAGAAGCAGCAGCAGCACCAGCACAGCCAGCCGTGCTAGTTATATGGGTAGGAGCCATGGTATCAACGCATGTGGCGTCCCACACCAGAGTCCTACCCATCTTCCATGGCATTAACGACATGTCATCCGGTCTCCTGCCATCGTCACGCGCCAAACCGTTTGGTTCTAGTACAGCTGGTACACAGGCGCGGCGGTGACAAGAGCACGGCGGATTATGTCATTGAGGCTGGCGTGCCGTGGAATTCGCTCTGCGCTCCTGCAGCACGACAGATCATGGTGTCCGAGTCTGTCAACGGCTTCTCCACAACGGCATTGATGCGAAGAAACACACGGCGCACCTAAACGGAGACAAGTTGCGATGCGGAAGGTAGTGTCATCTAACATAGTCCCTACGTTAGATGACGGAAGAGCTTGTAGCCAAAGACCCAATTCCCACACTCCAACCGCCAGTAAACGGGCACGCTCAGCAGCATTGGAACATGTATTTAGTATTTTTTTTCCAACTAAGCTGCAGAGCGGCCGGTCCCACTGACGCTGTGAGAAAAGGTTCCTTGGGAGATCGGTATTTGGACATGCAATTTTCCAAGCGTTCACTGCATCAGTCTTACACAATACTTCAGAATTAACTAGTGTAGGTGCAAGGATTTTCCTAATTAATTCTTCGGTACTGTGGACTGAAGACAGGAACGCTGGTAAGCTGACATCTGAAATTTTGCGAATACCGAGCCCACCCAAGCGAATCGGTAGAGTCGCTTGTAGTAAAGCTCGGTCATCCAAGGCCACATTTAAAATTTTGGTGAGGGTATTTTCTATAATTTCGTCTTATTTTTTTCAAAATTGTTATATGTTTAAAAAAAGGCGTTGATCGTAGGGCATGGGTGAATTTTGGAACGAATACAATTTAAGAGTAAAATCTATATCAGGTCCCATATGACAGGGTGGCACTGTACTTCCACAATAACTCTTTCGGTGTCGAAAGACATTTTTCTAAGAACGTGCGTACGACCCGGATCAGCTAGCGCTATTGACTGAACAAGTCCGTACGTGTTACCGCTAGCGGGCTACCGCGCGTGCCCCCACGCCTGTTTCCGTCGTACGGAGGCGCGCCCCGCTGCGTGGGCGCGGGGCGTGCTACCCCGTGACGGACGCCCGCGCGGGTCTCCGCGACGGAGCACTTTTGTATGAAACCGCGCCCGCACCCGCTTGACGCAGTTTCGGCCCTAAAGGATCTCGTAGCGGTCTCGTGCGAATCTTAACAAGAAAATCATTAGTGCTGTGTCAACTTTCGATGTGTACTTGTCGCTATAATTAGGATAAATATGACGAATCGCAAACGCTGTCGAAAAATTTTGGAACTTTCCTTTAGTTCTTCCGAAGAACCTAATGTGGAAAATTAAAATAATCGGTCTCCAAAATCTTCATCTTTGTGCCGAAAAGTGTCCAAATGTGTTCCTCTAGTGCGCAGGGATAAGATTTGTGTTAACCCAAGTACTGGACATTCTTACCAAGAACTTACTAATGTGTTATCATCACCACGCGGCCAACGTTATACATCGTGCAGCACGGATCCAAATGTGGGTAATTCTAACTTTCATACATCTAACTTGCCAAGTACCAGCAAACAAGGGTCTTCGGAATTTGTATCACCTTGCACACCAGATACGGACTATGATGGCTTGCGCGCTACTCATGTGGCAGTCGTGCATTTTGGTCGCTCGCCAAAGCTGCCGAGGGAAACTTCTGCCAGTCTTGCCTTCCGCCGCTGCAAAAATCCGACGGTAGTCTGGCCCATGGCGCTAAGGAGAAGGCCGATCTTTTGGGTAATCTTTTTGCGTCAAACTCGACTATGAACGACGGGAACGCCAACGGGATATCCCTCAGTCCGAGGTGGAGAAGAGTCACGAACAACTTGTGTCTGAAATCGAGACTACTCTCTCTGGAGTGTCCGATTGGGGACGACTAAACCTAGTGCAATTCAACCCCACTAAGATACAAGTATGTTTATTCACCGCAAAGAAAACCCCATTCATTGTAGCGCCGCAATTCCTGGGCACACCGCTTACCATCTCCTCGAGTATCGGGATCCTTGGTATCGACATCTCCAGTGACGTTCAGTACCGTAGTCATTTGGAGGACAAAGTTAAGTTTGCATCAAAAAAACTTGGAGTACTTAACAGGGCGGTGCAGCAACTCCTTCTTTATAAGGCACAGGTCCGGTCCCACATGGAGTACTGCTGTCATCTTTTTGCTGGAGCGCCTGCATACCAGCTTGACAACTTCGACTTTTTGCAAGGACGGGCGTTGAGGCTGGTTGACAATCCTATACTCACAGGCAGTGTGGAACCTCTTAGCCTTAGGAGGGACTTTTCTTCGCTATGTGTGTTCTACCGCCTATACAATGGTTTGTGTTCAGATGAATTGTTTGACATGATGCCCACAGCTACATTCTATCATCGCATCTCTCTCCATAGGCACGGAATTGATCCTCACATATTGCGAACTGAGAAGGTGCGCACTGTGCAGTATGAAAGAAACTTCATCCCATGCACACTTAAGATGTGGAATGACCTCCCTGCTGCGGTTTTCCCAAGCGTCTACAATATGGGGTCTTCTTCTTCTTTCCATCAGGTGGGCCGTGTGCTTGTCTGCCACCAAAGTGGTATAAAAAAAAAACGAATTAGGAAAATTTTCTTACTAATTTTATTATTCTTCTTTAAGTAAGTAATAAAAAAAATCAGAATACATGTTTCAACAATACTCTATGGCTAGGTTCATTTTATTCCTATTTGACACTAACGATCCGTTACTCGCAGACTCTTTGTGAACTGCTTCGCATTTGATTTTGTAGTTTATTAAGAAATTCATTAAAACGATAATCTGATTACCAAGCTGATGTGATGGGTGATAAAAACAAAACTAACAAAACATTTTGGGAAGCTTACTACCCAGTGGATCGTAATTCACTCGTCCTTTATTGTTCCTTTATTGCATGCACAAGATAGCCCCAGGGATTGTGGAAAAACGGAACGAAGTCAAACAAAAATGTCACACGGACGAACGAAGAACTGCGTATTTAGTGTGTGCTTATTTCAAAAGGAAACTGTAAACTAAAATCAGAAATGTGTATATAACTTGTGCGGTTCCCTAATGTAAATATACTTATATGTGTTTAGTGACAACACGAACTTTGCCATGAATTTATAGTGTATAATAATAAACGAACGAGCTTCGACTTCTTGTGATTTGTTATAGCAATATATCACAAACGGTTTACATAAGCGAATTAATATAACAAGATAGCAATACATACTAGTGTAGACGTAAGTACAAAACATTAATTATTTACCATTGCCATTGTAATCATCACACGTTATTTTATTGATATCCAAATCCAAGATGGCGGAAGTGGGTCCCTGTATTTTGATTTTATTTATTTCTCTTGCTCTAGACGTTTAGTATTTTATGTGTACCTTTTGTTGTTACTCTAAATAGCCGCAATAAGTTACGGAAAACATTTAGACAGACTTTGAAAAGAGGTCGTATAAGGTTAATGAACTTGTTGAAACCTGTCCCAAGTTGTATAAAAAACTGAGTTGAGAGAATTGTTTTACAAGTTAACTTATCAGTGCTAACTTTTAACCTATTTTTCTAGCTAACTGTTACTGATAAAAGAGTTAAAAAGAAGTTTTATTAGCCTACTTTTTGTAAATCCAACTTTTATTACTTTGGCTATAAAGAAGTGACTAATTTTTGAATCACAATCTATACTAGACAATCTTTTATGTATAATTTTTTTTTTTTTATGTATACTAATATATAAATACATATATTCACGCCTGTAAATCCCTGAGGGGGCTGGCAGGGGTGTTAGGGCCACCCACATTTCTCTCTCTTCTCTCAATTTTTCCCTTTTCTCTATACTAATACTTAAATGAAAGTCTGGTGATAATGTAAAACTAATTTTGGAAAACGTCAATAGGCTCACTGCCTATCACATGGAACCAAATACAATGATGGTGAAATGTGGATGTTAATTCATTTCTGCCTAGCCCTCTAGGAATAAAGGCGTGATATGTATGTAATTTTGGAACTTTTGTCTGTCTGTTTGTTCTGCTGTTCTGAAATGCATAGGCGGGGTTTCATTGTCTATATACTGATATTATAAGGTGTAAGTGCAGTAAGTGCAAGTAAGTGCTTAGTCTGCTTTTATTTTAGCAAAAGATTTCCGTGAAAGAACAATAAAACTATTCAAATTATGATATATATGTTGGGATATCACACCTCCCCTTTTAGAGAGGGGTAACAACAGTCAGCAGGGGAATCAAATTGTTATTATTCTCAAGAATAAGAAGTTTCATGCAGACAAAATCATTGCTTGCAGCTATTCACATACAATTTTAAACTAGGCCATTTATTTCACAATAATATTTGATTGTTAGTAATATTTAATTACTGAATCAGAAACAATAATGATGATTAATCATCCAGCGCTCCAATAAATCACATTTTCAAGCAAGATTCAAACCTACCCGGTCGGCATTATAAAAATTAAACATACATTATATATTCACACCTGTAAATCCCTGAAGTGTCAGGCAGATCTGTATTAAAATCCATATTTTGTCTACTTTGATATTCAACCCTACATAATAATTGATCCTACACATCGCATTTCAGCAGCCATGGACTCCCATTCTTCTAAATTTCAACCACTGTCATAACACAGACTCAAAAAATGCCATTTAAATTTAGACCTTCCTACGATGCAGTTAAAGTTTACAATGAAATGGCATCTAGTTGAGTGAAAGCAAATGAAATGAAAATTCAATTAACTCTTTTTCATTTAATTTAGAAAAAAAATAATTTAAATTTTTGACTTTATTGAAATAGAATAAAGTGTAAAATTTAAGGTATTTTTTACAATATCAAGATTGTAACAAGTGGAAGAGGTGATTAATATGTATGTAATATTTATACTAGTGAGTCATACATACATGTTGACTGGGGATTAAATCCTCCGGCATTAATCAGAGAGTATATCGTACCACTAATTCGTATCATGTGTGGTGTTGTCAACAATTGGTGCAATTAAAATCAATTAAAAGTCGCTCACATTAATTTTAAATGCCTGTGACTCAGTTCTGTTGTATATTTTTAGGATCACCAAGTATTATGTGGGTTATTATACTAATTGGTGTGTTGTGGAACATGTAGAGTTATGTAGATGGTGCCTCTGGGACCCTATCCCAATTATAAAAGACCATTATCTAGTTGTGCACCGAGTTTGAACCAGAACCGTTTAACCATTTGAGTGTGTTCACCATTCTTGCATTATTTCCGATCGCATCCAAGGTCTTCATCTCTGAGTTTGGTGTTCGATTTCCAGTCTTACTGCGAAGCAACCAAACTAACATATTTATGGTGAAGTGACTGCCATGTTAGCAATTTGTTCCACAATCAATTGGTGATATTAAAGTTCTGTAATTAGACCATTTATTGAATGTTTTAGTGCTCCAATTACTCAACACCGATTATGACAACCGGGACTAACGGGTTACAGTGCTCTGACGAGGCAAGGAGGGGTGTTAATGTTTTAAGAGAGGTTATCCATTTTCAGATCGACCTGGCTAGTGTGGCTCTAATTTTTTTTCCAACCTGCCTAGTGTTACTACTTCTAACTCTTGTGCTTAGTGAATTTGCGAGTGCTTAGTGAATTTGCGAGTGCTTAGTAAATTTGCAAGTGCTTAGTAAATTTGCGAGTGCTTAGTAAATTTGCGAGTGCTTAGTGAATTTGCGAGTGCTTAGTAAATTTGCGAGTGCTTAGTGAATTTGCGAGTGCTTAGTGAATTTGCGAGTGCTTAGTAAATTTGCGAGTGCTTAGTGAATTTGCGAGTGCTTAGTGAATTTGCGAGTGCTTAGTGAATTTGCGAGTGCTTAGTAAATTTGCTAGTGCTTAGTAAATTTGCGAGTGCTTAGTAGTGACCTAGAGCTGTTGTGTTTAATATGCAAGCGACAACAATGGACTACAAAACGAAACTCCTAAACAGAATCTTGTCCAAAACTATTTATTGGATTGCGGGTGGAGGTGAATGTGGACTGCGCGGGGAGAGGCTACTCGTAAAAAATAGGATGCACTCCTAATTAATCTACTCTCACTCGCATTGTTGTCCAAACGTGTTTAGTATTAACCAGTAAACACCTGCAACCTACAACTGCAATTAATATAGCGGCGATTAAAGTAGCGATTAAAATAGACGAATAATTTAGTGAATGATTCGTCCGTTCGATCCATTTTACTTAATTTTTTCGGGCGATTAGCGCCTCCCACCAGGCGTAATGATCACTGGTTCACAAGCTAAACAAGTCTGAACCTGTTGATTAGTCGAGTTCATTATTGGCTGCAAAAATGACGTATCAACTTCAAAAGACCACTCATTTGTGTACTGTATTGAACTGTAATGTGAACGATTTCTGTACAGTAGCGAGTAGTCGAGCCACTAAATTACACGCTAACTTACTACAATAGTGTGAACACTCAAGCTGTGGCATGACGTCCCTGCTGCGGTTTTACCAAGCACCTACAATATGGGGTTCTTCAAGAGTTTCTTCGTGGTCGGCAGCGCGAGTGTAACACTCCTGGTGTTGCATACGTCCATAGGCCACGGTAACCACTTCCCATCAGGTGGGCCGTGTGCTTGTCTGCCACCTAAGTGGTATAAAAAAACTAGTCTTAATCAATGTTCGAGCGAAAATCAAACTCGGGACCTCCGATTGCTTTTTCCTTGGTTTAGCACTATAAGATACTTTTTATTACACTATATCTTAATGTGTTCGGTCCGTCTCCGTCCTGTCACTGCCATTGACGTCAATATGCCGTGATATGGATGCAAATGTCTCGCTGACGCATACACAGTAAGGAAACGTCACCATTTTCCTCGTACCTACGAATTAAATTCATATTGAAATTGTATACATTATCATCGTCTTAGCGTTATTCCCGGTTGTACAGTCGACAAAGGAAATAGGGTTGCACTTTTCTATGTAATGTAAAAGTGCAACTGTATCTTCTTTGTCGTCTGTACCTGAAGCGTTCGCCTCGGAGCCAAGTTCCAGTCACTCTCTTTTGGTTTAGCTTATACATATATTCACACATGTATATCCCCGAAGGAGTAGGCAATCATAGTTGGCGACATGTGGATGTTAATACCAATTAACATCCACATGTCGCCAACTATGATTTTTGGTCCCACGTAATAGAGGGCGGGTCTATTGCTGTCAGGTAGGCTCTTTGTCATGGGCTGTATGTTCACTGTCGCATTTTTACGTGCGCAAAATCCCCTCGGACCCGGTGGACTCGAACCGACTAAAACGTATAACGTACCTATTTGGATGTTTGGACCATGGTGTCCCCATTCAACCCCCAGGTTATGCTTATTCTGCCGCCGTCTCGATCTGCTTCTGATAGGATGACAGGCAGCTCCACCCCAGGCCCGCAGTCATGAAGGACGGAGGTCGTTCTGTGACCTCCGACGCGCGAGTTGCCTCCGCTCGTCTCGGAGTGTGCGAGTCGGTTGGCGTTGAATATATCTCTGCCTGATCGCCTATGGAAATATATGCGTGAATACTGTAGTCAAAACAAAGATTGAACTGCACGCGTCAATGTCCTTTCGACGCCATTATTTCTACGAAAAAGACGTCTGTGTTGAGAGAAAATTCATAACGAATCAATTTTTTGATTAGCATAGAATTAAAGAATCAATTTCATTAATTCAGTTTAGACACATAAAGAGCACATTTGAACGTCAAAATTTTACAATTATGTCAAGAAATAATATAAAAATATGAAATAATGTAAAAATAAACCATTGGAAAATGATTCTTTCGCTGGTTCGGTAGGTTAGTTCTACTGAGAAGATACCAACAAGAAACTCAGAGAACTATGTTAGAACTATTTTTTTTATATCGTGTTACCGTGGTCTATGGACGTTTGTAACACCAGAGGAGTCACAGTCGCGCTGCCAACTTGATCAGTGCTCAGTACCTTTTTTTTATCGTGCGTAAATTCCCGTGGAATCGAATCGATCATCGGGGGTGGTTATTTCGGATACGAACCGACTAAAACCGCACACTTAAGGCATATCAATCGCACCCCGGATAACCCAAGACCATCGCTGGTTTCGAGATGCCCCCGCCCCTCGGTTGTGGGAAGCATGTGGTCGTATCATCTACCCCCCTGCGCTACCGTCTACATACATACATACATATAATCACGCCTTTATCCCTGGAGGGTTAGGCACATGTGAATTAACACCCACATTTTACCAATAATTGTATTCGGTCCCACGTTATACGGTTGAGCCTATTGCCGTATTTCGGGCACTATTTTTGACTCGAGCCATGCATCTGAGGCTGAGTCTGGGCTGTATATATCTGTCTGATGTTAAACAGCCCTATCCCCTAGTCGCCTTGTACGACACCGCATGGGAAGAGATGGGGTGGCCCTAATTCTACTCTGCCGGAAACCACGCGGCACTGGCTGCCGTTTACGTCTGCGGTAATGGCCAAGGTGCACCTTCTTGTTTCATCTTTCTAGGTTCCGGGTCGCGTATCTCAATACTCCGTACCTCATTACGTTTTCCGAGTTCCGTACAGTAAACATGCGTGAACTTTCTGACCGTTATTCAAGACATTTTGTACGCGTGAATCTTTTGTTGACGCCAATATTTCTGCGAAACACACGTCTGTATAAAGGAGAAAATTCATAATGCATCAATACTGAGATTAACATCAAGTACCGTATTGTACTCTCGCGTTTACATGACAATGACATGCGACAATGTTGTCAGTAGATTCGACTCCGATATCGTGTTAACGTCGTTAAGATCTGCGTTGATTGCTGTATTATTTGCGACTGCCGCGTGACCTCCCAACCTTCAGTGAAAAGCTGGTGATATAGCATCATTCATCGTTTAATAGGTGCACGACAAGCAGGTATGGTTGACTTAGGCCTGCCGGAGGAACCGCGATCGCATCCTTCTGCGAGGTAGTTATTTCGCAGAAGGAGGCGGCGGAGCGGGCCAGAGAGGCAGACAGCTTCACTGACCCGATACGTCGCCAGCGAACCGGGCGGCGTGCACGCGCATTCTTGCGCCTCATGCCGCCCTATTGTGGCCGCGGGTGGTTGAGTGTCGGGGTTAGTCCTCTAGCCGCTTTGGAGACTCCCGCGAAGGGGTGATGTCCTGGTGTGTCTGGACATCGCCCAATCAGAAGACGGGTCCGCACCGCACCCTCGGGTCAGCGCTTGGGTGATCCGTCGACGAGTGCGTAGTATTTTCAACGGTTCACTCACTAAGTAGCGGTGTATGGCTCACAGCAGGTTGTTTTAGTGTGGTGAGAGCCCCACATACGCGCGCGGTTTCCCCGAGCCCGTGGAAGGCGAAAGGTACATTTTTTCCTGCCTAAATAAAAAAAGGCCTGCCGGACGAAAGATGGGAACAGAGTGGTTCACACAACCGAGGGCCATTTTGTAGCTGGAGATGGTTCTGGGTTATGCTTTAGGAAATCTCACATCTTGGGATCTGAAGACACAAGATACTGTGAGGTTTTGGTCGGTTTGAGTTCGACATAACTGCCCCTACCGAATGGTTGGGTACAAATGTACACTTCAGTTTAATTTGTTTATACTTTGTGTTATTATTTCTTTTTTTGTCGTATTTTTACTCATTTTTTTATACAACTTATGTGGTAGACAAGCACACGGGCCCACCTGATGGAAAGTGATTAGCGTGAACTATGAACCTGTCTAACACCAGTGCAGTCACACCCGTGTTGCCGACCCTGTAAGAACAGAGATTTTCTGGGCCGTCAATGCAGAACACAAAATCAAAACAAAGCTTTGGTCTTCCCACTGGCAGCACAAAAACTTTCCAGTGAACTCTGGCTCTTTTTACTTACCACCGGGAACACAACACGAGGTTATTATAGCCGTGGTATTCTGTAGGGTGGTAGTACTTCCCCAGTTGGACTGCTCGATTGGGACGGAAATACCATCGTGTCCTACCTCCTGCCTGTCTTTCTTAAACGCGAAGAATAAAAATGTTTTTTTCTATCTTTATCCCTATCGCTTTTTATTAGTCTTTGTCTATTGCGATGTTCATATTACTTTAATTTTTTAAATTTTGAAACATTTATTTATTATACTTACATACGATTACAAAATAATTATAACATAAATACACGAAACAAACTCGCGATCATGTCGCGTCAAACAACCCACTCCGCATCGTTCCCGGCGCAAAGGTGCCCATGATGCTGGCCGCGTTGCCCCGCTGAATCGCAAATCTTAAGTTTATTTGTTTTTATTGCAGATGATAGTTCGCGAGACGAACATCTCATGTACCAGATAATATTACGCACATAACCGAAAATGGGTCAGCAGACATCAAGAAAAAGTGAGTATTCGAATTTAATGATTGTTTTATACGCGGTAGCCTAGTGGTATGGGTAATGAACTGCTGAGACAAGGTCTTGGGTTCGATCCCAGGTTTTACCATGGCACACACCAATGACTTTTCGATGATTTTCGAAGTTATGTGTGTATTTATCGCAGGTTTATAAGTGCCCGGTTAATGGCAATAGGCTCTCGTGCCACCTATTACGTCGGGACCTGAACATAAGCTGGCGAAATGTGGGTGCTAGCACCACCTCTGCCTACCCCTTCGAGTATATAGGCGTGTGTTAAAACTGCACTCCGTCTAGGGTCATCAATTGTCGAGGGTAAGTTAGCCTCTGGTATACTCCTCACTCCCCGGTAGGAGCTACCCTTATCATGTAATGTCGAAAAGTTGCTGAGTATCTTGCCAACCCCTTAAATAGCTTGAGCATCTGTGCTGTCGGTGGGAAGACCAAAGACTTGTCCTGCTTTGTTTTCTACACTGACGGCACAAAAACTCTTTGTGCTTATAGGGTCATCAGCGCGAGTGTGACTCCTCTGGTGTTGCACACGTCTATAGGCCATGGAAACCATTTTCTATCAGGTGGGCCGTGTGCTTATCTACCTAAGTGTTATAAAAAAACACAATCAAATTGCACACATCCATCGGCTACGGTAACCACTTTCCATCAGGTGGACCGTATACCTTATCTTTCTTTGTTTGTTGTGACCTAAGTGGTATAAAAAAAACATTCTAGCATGAATATAAACAAGTCCTTTTAAAGATGAACCTCTTTAAATCTATTACCCAATTGGCGACACAGAGTCAATTGACTAAAAATAGATCGGCTCCCCTTCTTGCAAGATAGGTACATACAATGGGCTATTTGACAATTATTTTTATTGTCGAAATTGATCACTTTAGTATACGAGAAAGTGCAAGTGAAATACTTGTATTTTATGCATGAATATGTATATTTGCATTGGTCTTGGTGTTTCTATGTATGATATGTAATTATTTACAAAAAAAAGTATCCAAGTATGTTTTTACCCTTTAGTCGCATTATGTCCAATTCGCAAAATGTCCAACTGTCCAATTGGTCCAGTTCGCAGTTGGTCCAGTTCGCAGTTGGTCCAGTTCGCGATTGGTCCAGTTCGCAGTTGGTCCAGTTCGCAATTGGTCCAATTCGCAATTGGTCCAGTTCCTAATGTGCGCGGGGCTCCTATTTCTTCTTGCATTACACAAGATACCTTATGGTTACCGCGATTTATGGTTTAAGAACGTTATGAGACTGAAGCGTCAAAAACGCCTCCCGTAATCAAGCACGACTCCTATTTTACAAACTGGGCCAATTGCGAATTGGACATTCTGAGAATTGGACGTTGTGAGAATTGGACAATTTGCGAATTGGACGTTGTGAGAATTGGACAATTTGAGCCCACTGGACATTTTGCGAATTGGACATAATGCGACTAAAGCGTTTTTACGCATTGTAGATTCCATAACACAAGCTAGTTAAGCTATGCTTACCATGGGTCTAGACAGCGTTGTGCGGAATGTTGTGAAATTGTCTTGTTTCCTTTTTTATTGACGTTTTGTAAGTACCGATTTAATGATCTATGCAGAGTAAATTATTTTTGACTTTGACTTTGTGTGGATATTGAACTGCTAAAGAGGAATATTCTTATGACAATTAGTTTAAAAATATATTTGATTTTGAAAATTCAGTTTCTCAAGTCGGCCGAAAACGTTCCATACAAAATCGTACTGGCGAGTGACGTCACGTGCCAGTTGCGCGTACTACAAATGTATGGAGTGCAAGAGAATATCGCATTTATCTCGGTCCACGTTGCGTATACATGTGTATAGTTAGTAATAAAAGTAATTTGAAATTTAATGAGAAATCGTGACAAGTTAAAAAATGGGACTGAATTTGATTGTTTATATTTTGAGTTACTTTGGGAATAATGAAAAAAAAAATGGAATGTCATAGTTTTGGCTGAGTTAGGACATATCTCATTTTGCATGGGAAATTTTTCGAGAAAAAACTAAGATATTAAACGGTATTGAGAAGAATCGAACGAGCCTGTCAAATAGCCTATTCAATCATTACAGTGGCAGTTTATTGATTAAGAAATTGGACTATGCCTGTGCACCACTGTGACCCACTCCTAACTTTATCATCATCTTCATACCGATTTTCAAGCCGCGTCTAAACTTTACACTTAGCAGCCTGGGATCCGCTTATTACTTTCTCGGAATCGACTGTCGCTTACCTCTCAACCCCAAGAGTAAAGCCTGAGCCATTGCCTACGGAAATCTCCAGTGGATTCATGGAATCAATCACTGTCTCAAGTGTTCAGATATCGAAGCGTAAAGTAAGTTATAAGGTATTTCCCTCGCGCCCAGGGCCATTTTCGAGATGGACCCCTCAGTTTTGGGAACCACGGTGGCCCCATATTATCCGCCTGCTTCTGCTAGGATGACAGGTGACTCCATGAGTCACCTCCCACGTTAATTGAGGAGGTTATTGAGCTATCTTCAAAGACTGTGTTGCTTCCGCACCTCGTGAGTTCACTAAGGACAGTCCTGGTACCACGCACCATTGTACCCTGGAGGGTTAGGCAGGGGTGAATTAACACCCACATTTCACCAATAATTGTATTTGGTCCCACGTAATAGGGGGTGAGCCTATTGCCGTATTCCGGCCACTATGTTGACTCGAGCCATCCATCTGAGGCTGAGTCTGGGCTGTATATATCTGTCTGATGTTAAACAGCTCTATCCCTTAGTCGCCTTGTACGACACCGCATGGGAAGAGATGCGGTAGCCCTAATTCTGCACCTAAATCTACCATTGCTTATAAGAATATTTGTTTGGTGTTGCAGGTGGTGAGTGTACGTGCGGCTGCGGCGCGTGGGAGCGTCGGCGGTATGCTGATTCGCCAAGCAGCGTGCACAGATACGTCAGCGCGGTCACAGACAGGTACTGTCTTATTCAATGGTCTGTATGTATGGAACACGTTAAAAAACGAACGGGAAATAGTTGAGGAGGTAGGACACGACGATATTCCCGTTCCAATTGAGCAGTCCGAATGGGGAAGTACCGTACAGAATGCCACGGCTATAATAAGACTCCTAGGAGACTTTAGACGTAGCTGGGGAGTCACTATGATGATACAACTGCTACGTTCTTAATACAACTTATGTGGCAGACAAACACACGGCCCATTTGATGGAAAGTGGTTACCAGAGGTGTAAGAACAGAGTTTCAAGAACAGAGAACAATCAGGACAAGCCTTTAGTCTTCCCACTGACTGTCACTTATAGCATTGGTATTCTGTTGGGCGGAGGTACTTCCCCAGTCGGAGTGTCTAGACATCTCCTTCATATCAAATTGTCCAAATTAACACAAAATTAAGGACTAAAAATTCCTCTGTGCTCTCCAGGTTTGGGTTAACCTCGCCTTTGGACATTACATCTCATTATTATATTATAAATGTAATTTATGTGTACAATAAAAAAAATATAAAGAAAACATGTATGTGAATAATTGCACACGTCCATAGACCGCGATAATCACTTTCCATCAGGTGGACTGTGTGCTTGTTTGCCACCTAAGTGGTATAAAAGAATTGTTTATTTAAATATCGAGTATGTATTGCAGATGGAGCGGTCGTGAATGCGCTTGCCGTCGGCGTCGTTGGCGGCGAGCCGCCTGCGTGTGTACCGCCTACCGGCGCGTCAGTGACGACAGGTGAGCGCTTCACCTTGTACAGGCACTAGTGATAAATAAATAAATATTCCACGACATTCTACACAACGCTATCTAGACCCATGGTACGCATAGCTTATCTAGCTTGTGTTATGGGATCTAGAATGCGGATAAACATACTTAAATTACTTTTTTTTTTGTAAATACATACATATTATACATAGAAACACCCAGACCAATGCAAATAAACATATTCATGCATACAAATATTTGCACTGAGCGAGAATCGAACCCGCGCCCCCTGCATAGCAGTCGAATGCCCTACTGCTACGCCACGGAAGTGATGTATCGGATATCCGTACACGCGGACATCTAAAGAGGAAGAAAGATCCACATATTGAGAACACCTGATGGGCACCAAATCCAGTAATAAATACTATGGAAAAAATATATGTGCGTTCTCAATACAGGCCTAGAGATGGACGGGTGGTATCGCCTGTCACCCTGGCAAAAGCAGGCCGCGGCGGCGGTGCGCCTAGCGCGCCTCCCCGTTTCCGGGGACGAGGGACTCAGTGGGCCCCACACCCGAGAAGGCGCAAGATCGAGAGAGATGGCCTTGGGTCGGCCGGGGTGCGTGGGATATGCCTGCCAACCTCACCTCCGGCAACCAACATCGACCCCCAGACATCGTACGTTTTAGTCGGTTCGAGTCCGACATAACCTCTCCCACTGGCTTCGGCGGGGAAGGGTATCCGTCGGGACTATGTGCACGTTAAAAAAAGGTTTAGTACAAAAAAAATAATATTCCGTTTGTACATTACAGACTGGCGGCCGTGCTGACACTAGGCGCCAGGGACCTGCGGAGAGAGCTGGATGCTATTGTCATAAATGCTGGTAAATATTATTTTCATCCCTTCTATTCGAAATTTATCGCTTTCATCCTGTATAAGTGTGAGTAAAATACCTCTTTTCTGTTATGAGCTTTAGCCTACAAGTTGTATACAAGTTTAATACACTTTGTGCATTTACACTGAAGCCTGTGACATATTGCAACTTGTCAAATACATATTTTATACTTAGGTGATAACGTGGGGATAGAAATCGAACGAAAATTGTATTAATTACTGACTGGTACGTGTTAGCTGCTCGCTGTGTTCCGGATTCTATGTTAGAAGCGATGGATTCTAGAATCCTTGGCTTCGCTCGTGATTCAGAGTAGTGCCCTTGCCGTATACTCTACTAATGTTGATAGCCTGAACTAAGGTAAAAAGAGGTCATTCCCAGTTTCAATCTAACTGAATAAACGGTTGAACTTTTATATATGCCGTGAAGCGACAGCCACTGACCTCCAAAACCCACTGACTTCAAATATAAATTAATACATACTAATATTTGCACTGAACGGGAATCGAACCCAAGACCTCAGACTGTCGAATGCTGTACAACCACGCCACAGGTCGTCATAATTGTAATTCTGTGTTTTTAATTTTTTTTCTGCACTTGCAGACGGTGACACGACCAGAGAGAATGGAGAGCCAACAGCTGAAGTCTACGTGTTATCTGTAGCACCTAGATCGTGAGTACTTCATACAGATTATTCACTGCCTTGGTTGAAAATAGATCCTTGTCCCACCGCCGGCCTATGGAGAGTTGATGCTGTCAGTGGGAAGAATAAAGGCTTGTCCTGCTTTGTCTTCTACACTGACGGCGCAGAAACTCTGTGCTTACAAGGTCGGCAGCGCGAGTGTGACTCCTCTGGTGTTACACACGTCCTTAGACCACGGTAACTTTCCATCAGGTGGGCCGTGAGTTTTTCTGGCATCTAAATCCCCTTGATTAGGTTAGTTCCCTAACTTGCCCCCTGGAAAGTGGGGGTTGGAGTACATCGTGTCTTTGCCTTAGACTATTTCTGTTAGGGTGGAGAACAGAAACATGCCATACCACCTCATGCAAGTGATGCGAGCAATCACTCGTCGTTACACAGATGTTTTTTTTTTTAAATTTTAATGTATCTTTGTTGATGGTTACAGAGCGGAAGGCGAGGTGGTACAGGAAGGCAGACGAAACGAACACACGCAGACCAGTGAAGCGATACGGTTGCATCCACATTTCCAGGTATGTAACATTATAATCAAGCCAGTTCCTTTACTCATGGAGGGCCAGATCGAGAGAGATGGCTCTGGGTCAGCCGGGGTGGGAGGGATATGCATGTCAACCTCACTTTCGGCAACCAACAATGACCCACAGGCGGTGTGAGTTTTAGTCGGTTCGAGTCCGACATGACTTGTCCCACCGGCTCCGGCGGGAGGGAATCTGTGGGAAGTTTTTGCACGTAATAAAAAAACAAAAAGCCAGTTCATTTAGATTTAAGAACTGGCAAACTATGTACTAATGAATGGGGAATATAGGGAATTGCCACGCAATCAGGGCCTTGTTGCGAGTGTGTGACTCCACTTGTGTTGCACACGTTCATAAGCCACGGTAACCACTTTCTCTCAGGTGGGCCGTGTGCCTATCTGCCGCCTAAGTGGCATAAAAAAAGTTATCGGTGCCGTATCTTTGAATTTTCGGATGTCTCTTACATTCGGAAATATGAAATATACATTGTCTCTTTCTAGGTGGTATGCGGTACAGAACTCCGAGCCCTCCTGATCCGTAGTAAGCCTCCAGATCAACCTCCTCCAGCTAAGGTCCACACGCAAGTAGACTACATCCACTGTCTGGTGCCAGACCTTCAAGAGATCACCGCTTGCTCATTCTACTGGGGCAAGATGGACCGGTATGAGGCAGAGAGGCTGCTTGATAACAAACCTGAAGGTAAGACTCTGGAGGACTTATTTATTATCTAGTTATAACTATCCGTATTGTGAGGGATAAAGAATACAAGTATCACTATCCCATCTCATTCGAAGGGTGTCGTAAGAGGCGACTAACGGAAAATACGCAGACGATATCACTGCGAGATAATTAAAAACTACCAACCCGTCTGGCCAGCGTGGAAACAGTATTCAATTCAAATGCTTTATTGTGTATTTAAGTAGGCCAAAGCCTCCCACCATTGGGAGAGGCTTATGTCCAGCAGTGGACTGCGAAAGACTTGGTTGATTGATTGATTGATTAATTGATTGATTGATTGATTGATTGATTAATTGATTGATTGATTAATTGATTGATTGATTGATTAATTGATTATTCTAGCTGACCTGGCGAACTATGCATCGCCATATATTTTTCGTCCGCTTGGAATTCCGAACCCGTTCCCGCTGCACCTTCTATTCAAATTTTACGCGTGTATTTCTGATACCGTACCCGCTGCACTTTCTATTATTCTTTTTAATTTCTGCGTGTATTTCTCATCCCGTTCCCGCTGCACCTTCTATTATCGCGTGTATTTCTGATCGCGTTCCCGCTGCTCCTTCTATTATTATTATTTTTAATTTCCTCGTGTATTTCTGATCCCATTGCCGCTGCATCTTCTACTATTATATTTAAATTTCTGCGTGTATTTCTGATCCCGTTCCCGCTGCACCTTTTATGATTATTTTTTAAACAAGCCTTGTCTTGGCCACACTATATCGAACACCATACAATTTTTTTTATCCAATTTGGTGTACTCGTACAGAAGAAAGGTCGCGTACATGCATTTGAGGGGATTTCATTTTTATTTACGTTATCTAAGTAGCGTGTGTCCCTCCCAGGCACGTTCCTGCTCCGCGACTCCGCGCAGGAGGAGCACCTGTTCTCGGTGTCGTTCCGCAAGTACGGGCGCTCGCTGCACGCGCGCATCGAGCACTACCAGCACCGCTTCAGCTTCGACTCGCACGACCCCGCGGTGTTCGCGGCGCCCACCGTCACGGGGCTCATCGAGCACTACAAGGTACGTGCGTCCTGTAGCACTACCAGCACCGCTTCAGCTTCGACTCGCACGACCCCGCGGTGTTCGCGGCGCCCACCGTCACGGGGCTCATCGAGCACTACAAGGTACGTGCGTCCTGTAGCACTACCAGCACCGCTTCAGCTTCGACTCGCACGACCCCGCGGTGTTCGCGGCGCCCACCGTCACGGGGCTCATCGAGCACTACAAGGTACGTGCGTCCTGTAGCACTACCAGCACCGCTTCAGCTTCGACTCGCACGACCCCGCGGTGTTCGCGGCGCCCACCGTCACGGGGCTCATCGAGCACTACAAGGTACGTGCGTCCTGTAGCACTACCAGCACCGCTTCAGCTTCGACTCGCACGACCCCGCGGTGTTCGCGGCGCCCACCGTCACGGGGCTCATCGAGCACTACAAGGTACGTGCGTCCTGTAGCACTACCAGCACCGCTTCAGCTTCGACTCGCACGACCCCGCGGTGTTCGCGGCGCCCACCGTCACGGGGCTCATCGAGCACTACAAGGTACGTGCGTCCTGTAGCACTACCAGCACCGCTTCAGCTTCGACTCGCACGACCCCGCGGTGTTCGCGGCGCCCACCGTCACGGGGCTCATCGAGCACTACAAGGTACGTGCGTCCTGTAGCACTACCAGCACCGCTTCAGCTTCGACTCGCACGACCCCGCGGTGTTCGCGGCGCCCACCGTCACGGGGCTCATCGAGCACTACAAGGTACGTGCGTCCTGTAGCACTACCAGCACCGCTTCAGCTTCGACTCGCACGACCCCGCGGTGTTCGCGGCGCCCACCGTCACGGGGCTCATCGAGCACTACAAGGTACGTGCGTCCTGTAGCACTACCAGCACCGCTTCAGCTTCGACTCGCACGACCCCGCGGTGTTCGCGGCGCCCACCGTCACGGGGCTCATCGAGCACTACAAGGTACGTGCGTCCTGTAGCACTACCAGCACCGCTTCAGCTTCGACTCGCACGACCCCGCGGTGTTCGCGGCGCCCACCGTCACGGGGCTCATCGAGCACTACAAGGTACGTGCGTCCTGTAGCACTACCAGCACCGCTTCAGCTTCGACTCGCACGACCCCGCGGTGTTCGCGGCGCCCACCGTCACGGGGCTCATCGAGCACTACAAGGTACGTGCGTCCTGTAGCACTACCAGCACCGCTTCAGCTTCGACTCGCACGACCCCGCGGTGTTCGCGGCGCCCACCGTCACGGGGCTCATCGAGCACTACAAGGTACGTGCGTCCTGTAGCACTACCAGCACCGCTTCAGCTTCGACTCGCACGACCCCGCCGTGTTGCGGCGCCCACCGTCACGGGGCTCATCGAGCACTACAAGGTACGTGCGTCCTGTAGCACTACCAGCACCGCTTCAGCTTCGACTCGCACGACCCCGCGGTGTTCGCGGCGCCCACCGTCACGGGGCTCATCGAGCACTACAAGGTACGTGCGTCCTGTAGCACTACCAGCACCGCTTCAGCTTCGACTCGCACGACCCCGCGGTGTTCGCGGCGCCCACCGTCACGGGGCTCATCGAGCACTACAAGGTACGTGCGTCCTGTAGCACTACCAGCACCGCTTCAGCTTCGACTCGCACGACCCCGCGGTGTTCGCGGCGCCCACCGTCATGGGGCTCATCGAGCACTACAAGGTACGTGCGTCCTGTAGCACTACCAGCACCGCTTCAGCTTCGACTCGCACGACCCCGCGGTGTTCGCGGCGCCCACCGTCACGGGGCTCATCGAGCACTACAAGGTACGTGCGTCCTGTAGCACTACCAGCACCGCTTCAGCTTCGACTCGCACGACCCCGCGGTGTTCGCGGCGCCCACCGTCATGGGGCTCATCGAGCACTACAAGGTACGTGCGTCCTGTAGCACTACCAGCACCGCTTCAGCTTCGACTCGCACGACCCCGCGGTGTTCGCGGCGCCCACCGTCATGGGGCTCATCGAGCACTACAAGGTACGTGCGTCCTGTAGCACTACCAGCACCGCTTCAGCTTCGACTCGCACGACCCCGCGGTGTTCGCGGCGCCCACCGTCACGGGGCTCATCGAGCACTACAAGGTACGTGCGTCCTGTAGCACTACCAGCACCGCTTCAGCTTCGACTCGCACGACCCCGCGGTGTTCGCGGCGCCCACCGTCATGGGGCTCATCGAGCACTACAAGGTACGTGCGTCCTGTAGCACTACCAGCACCGCTTCAGCTTCGACTCGCACGACCCCGCGGTGTTCGCGGCGCCCACCGTCATGGGGCTCATCGAGCACTACAAGGTACGTGCGTCCTGTAGCACTACCAGCACCGCTTCAGCTTCGACTCGCACGACCCCGCGGTGTTCGCGGCGCCCACCGTCACGGGGCTCATCGAGCACTACAAGGTACGTGCGTCCTGTAGCACTACCAGCACCGCTTCAGCTTCGACTCGCACGACCCCGCGGTGTTCGCGGCGCCCACCGTCACGGGGCTCATCGAGCACTACAAGGTACGTGCGTCCTGTAGCACTACCAGCACCGCTTCAGCTTCGACTCGCACGACCCCGCGGTGTTCGCGGCGCCCACCGTCACGGGGCTCATCGAGCACTACAAGGTACGTGCGTCCTGTAGCACTACCAGCACCGCTTCAGCTTCGACTCGCACGACCCCGCGGTGTTCGCGGCGCCCACCGTCACGGGGCTCATCGAGCACTACAAGGTACGTGCGTCCTGTAGCACTACCAGCACCGCTTCAGCTTCGACTCGCACGACCCCGCCGTGTTCGCGGCGCCCACCGTCACGGGGCTCATCGAGCAATACAAGGTACGTGCGTCCTGTAGCACTACCAGCACCGCTTCAGCTTCGACTCGCACGACCCCGCGGTGTTCGCGGCGCCCACCGTCACGGGGCTCATCGAGCACTACAAGGTACGTGCGTCCTGTAGCACTACCAGCACCACTTCAGCTTCGACTCGCACGACCCCGCGGTGTTTGCGGCGCCCACCGTCACGGGGCTCATCGAGCACTACAAGGTACGTGCGTCCTGTAGCACTACCAGCACCGCTTCAGCTTCGACTCGCACGACCCCGCGGTGTTCGCGGCGCCCACCGTCACGGGGCTCATCGAGCACTACAAGGTACGTGCGTCCTGTAGCACTACCAGCACCGCTTTAGCTTCGACTCGCACGACCCCGCGGTGTTTGCGGCGCCCACCGTCACGGGGCTCATCGAGCACTACAAGGTACGTGCGTCCTGTAGCACTACCAGCACCGCTTCAGGTTCGACTCGCACGACCCCGCGGTGTTTGCGGCGCCCACCGTCACGGGGCTCATCGAGCACTACAAGGTACGTGCGTCCTGTAGCACTACCAGCACCGCTTCAGCTTCGACTCGCACGACCCCGCGGTGTTCGCGGCGCCCACCGTCACGGGGCTCATCGAGCACTACAAGGTACGTGCGTCCTGTAGCACTACCAGCACCGCTTCAGCTTCGACTCGCACGACCCCGCCGTGTTCGCGGCGCCCACCGTCACGGGGCTCATCGAGCACTACAAGGTACGTGCGTCCTGTAGCACTACCAGCACCGCTTCAGCTTCGACTCGCACGACCCCGCCGTGTTCGCGGCGCCCACCGTCACGGGGCTCATCGAGCACTACAAGGTACGTGCGTCCTGTAGCACTACCAGCACCGCTTCAGCTTCGACTCGCACGACCCCGCCGTGTTCGCGGCGCCCACCGTCACGGGGCTCATCGAGCACTACAAGGTACGTGCGTCCTGTAGCACTACCAGCACCGATTCAGCTTCGACTTCGACTTTGAATAGTCGCAGTCATATAACTGTCCCAGTCATAACATACACTCACTGCTATCATATCTTACCCTACTATATAACCTTGTCTGCCCCCAGGACCCCGCGTGCGTGATGTTCTTCGAGCCAATGCTGACGGCGCCCCTACCCCGGTCGGAGCCCTTCAGCCTGCAGCAGTTGGCCCGTGCCGTGGTGGTCGCGCATACCAGCTACGATGGTGAGTACTGACCTTAACCTCGATTCCGAAATCAATCAATACCCACTGTAAAAAATGACATTAAATTTCAGACTTTATTTATATATGCTTAAGGTACAAAATTAAATGAAAAAGTGTTTAAAAAAATTATTTCATTTGATCTACAAGATGCTATTTTCTGATGGTCACGTGATGGTATGATCCTCACTCGAGGTCCGTTATCTGTGTGGTGATGGAGAAAGAATACAAGTATCACCATCCCATCTCATTTGAAGAGTGCCGTAAGAGGCGACTAACTGAAAAGTACGCAGACGATATCACTGCGAGAGAAAGAAAACTCGAAATAAAACCCTGTACCAACCCGTCTGGCCAGCGTGGAGACAGTAGGCCAAAGCCTGCCAGCATTGGGAGAGATTTTTTTTTTTATACCACTTAGTTGGCAGACAAGCACATGGCCCACCTGATGGAAAGTGGTTACCGTGGCCTATGGACGTTTGTAACACCAGAGGAATCACAGTCGCGCTGCCAACCCTGTAAGTACAGTTTCTGTGCCGTCAGTGTAGAGGACAAAGCAGGACAAGCCTATAGTCTTCCACTGACAGCACAAATTCTCCAATGAGCTCTGACTACCCTACTCACCGCTGGGAACACAACACGAAGTTATTATAGCCGCGGTATTCTGTAGGGTGGAGGTACTTCCCCAGTCGGACTGCTCAATTGGGCGGAAATACCGCCGTGTCCTACCTCCTTGACAATGTCTACATCCAGCAACCAAAACCTTCGGCGTTACAGAAGTAAATTGAATACCTCTATGGCGTGACGGTAGCAAACACGACTGCTATACAGGGGTGCGGGTACGATTCCCGCTGCATGCAAATATTTGTATGCTTTTTTTTTTTTTTTACGTGCGCAAAATCCCCACGGATACCTCCCCACCGGAGCCGGTGGAGGAGGTTATGTCGGACTCGAACCGACTAAAACGCACGCCGCCTGTGGGTCGTTTTGGTTGCCGAAGGTGAGGTTGACAGGCATATCCCTCGCACCCCGGCCGACCCAGGGCCATCTCTCACGATCTGGCCCTCGTCTCGGGTGTGGGGACTACAGAGTCCCCAACTCGACCCCGGAAACGGGGAGGCGCGCCACCGCCGCGGCCTGCTTCTGCCAGGTTAACAGGCGGCTCCACCTGTCACCCCCAGGCCGGCGCTCATGGGGGACGGAGGTCGTTCATCGACCTCGGACGCCCGAGTTGCCTTCGTACGCGGGCAGCTTGACTTGCGATCCTAATATTTGTATGCTTGAATATGGTTGTTTGCATTGGTCTGGTCGTGAAGCCGTCGATCCTGGTTATCATACGAACATCTATGGCAGTTTTTACGGGTAATTGGAGCCCTAAATAGTCCAACAACTGGTAAAGCTGCAATACTTCGATATTGTCCATGGGTTGTGGAGATCAGGATCGCTTTACAGGAAATATCACAGATTAGCCAGCGAAACCCGCAGTTATGGTGAATGTTCTGATGAGCTCTTCCAATAAGTCCCACCGAGAGGGTGGCTTTCCTACACAGGACAACACGTGCAAGGCTAATATATGTCACCAGCACACTGTGCAGAATATCTGATCAAGAACCAAGCGGTTCGGACACTTTCCTTTGTCGCACCATTAAGGCCTGAAACTCATTACCAGCTCACGTGTTTCCTTCTATTTCCTTGTATTTATCGCAGGTTTATAAGTGCCCGGTTAATGGCAATAGGCTCGCCACCTATTACATTGGGACCTAAACATAAACTGGCGAAATGTGGGTGCTAGCACCTCTGCCTACCCCTTCGGGGATATAGGCGTGAGTTTATGTTTTTATGTTTATGTGTTTCCTTCTTCCTACTGTCCCGGGTCTTTTAAGCGGGTCGTGAAAAGCATGTGATGAGGCTGTCAAGCTGAATGTCACCATTGTCATATAGTATATGTGAGTAATGGTGACCCTCTTTTCTGAGACTGCCTTCAGCTTACCATCAGGCAAGGCGAAGTCTAATTGACGTGTCCTACATTAAAAAAAAGTTCTGGAAAGGCAGACCCCAGATGTCTAGGTGAGGAACGCTAAGATGTAAAGGTGAATTTTAAGAATACTGTCAAATGGGGTGAAAAGGAATGCAGGGGTTTTTTTTTTTTTTTTGTTTACGTGGTGGAATGCATTTACGCACTTCGCTCACCCCCCGCGGGGGCAGGGGGCTCGCTTCGTGTGGGACTCCTGGCCTTGGACAAAGGCCAGACTACCCACTAAACCACCACGGTGTTCCTCCTTCGCCTAATCCGAGCCGCGGGATAGTCTGCTCACCGCGACTCGGCTAGGGGCGCCCTTGGTAGGCCCGCTACTTAAGACCCCACCATCCCGGCAATCAGGCCGGAATGGTGGGGGTTTTTCTTCACCTCAAGAATGCACCCCAGGAACACACAGGGGCGCATTCCGCCACATCAGCATAGGGGCAGCGGGTCCCCCGACCCACTGCCCGTGGCCACTCTCATTCGGGGACGCGGGCGAATTGCGTTCGCCGGCGTCCCCTCGCCGGGGGCCTGCGGGGCGGAAGAGTGAGCCCAGCTCGCTCCCGTTCCCGCAAGGCCTCTCTCTTGGCCGCCATCACCTCGCTAGCGAACGAGGCGACGGCGGCCCAACACTGTTCGCTGCCGGCCATAGCTGAAACTACGGCCGACAGCGAGAGGTCCACACCAATGATGCTTGTGAGGGCCGCTCTTTGGCCGCCCCACGCGTCACACACGGCCAAAGTGTGGTGTGCCGTGTCGGGGTCGCCGCTGGTGCAGTTTCGGCACCGGGTCTCCGCTTCCACCCCACCACCTCCCACAGGTACTTGGCGAAGCAGCCATGACCCGTGAGAAGTTGGGTGAGGTGATACGTGGGAGCCCCATGACCCCGTTCCACCCACTCACGCAAGACGGGCCGAACGGCCCCCACAAGCAGCAAGCTACTCCTTGCCGTAGCCAGCCTATCGGCCCACTTCCGGAAGAGAACATCGCGAGCCTCCTGTCTCCAGCGATCGATCTCCTCCGGAAGCGGCCGACCTCCTGCAACACGCCGCATCAGGGCGCCCTCCTCGTAGACCCTCTTAAGGACGCCAGCCTCGAGATCCCAGGGGATACTGCCCGCAATCAAACACGCCGCCTCATAAGAGACGGTGTGATACGCCCGTGCGGCCCTCTGCGCGATGGCGCGCTGTGGTCGCCGCAGCAGCACGACATTCGTACGGCAGAGGGCCTCCTCCCAAATGGGCGCTCCGTAGAGCGCCTTGGAGCGCACCACACCGTCGTAGAGACGGCGGCAGGCAGACCCCGGACCCCCAGTGTTGGGCAGCAATCGCGAGAGCATTCCGGCAAACGCTAGCAGTTTAGGTGCCAGCCGCCGGAAATGCTCCGCGAAACGCCACCGACTGTCGAGAACGAGCCCGAGGTATTTCAGGCTGCTCCCGACAGCGATGGAGGTGCCACTCACCACGATCGCCTGATCCCGAGGCGGCGGCCGCCGACGCCCATAGAAGAAAAGGGCCTCGGACTTTTCGAAGGCCACCTTCAGTCCCAGCGCCCCGATACGGCGCACGACAAGGTCGACACCTGCCGTGGCGAGAACGGCGGCATCGCTAAACGTTGGGGCCCGCGCGGTAACTAGGGTATCATCGGCGTAACAAAGTACGCCGACCCCCCGAAGAGTAGCACCGCGCAGGACCCAATCATACCCGACGTTCCACAGAAGCGGCCCAAGGACCGACCCCTGCGGAACGCCGCACGCCATAGTTCGGCGGACCACCCCGCGTTGGGTCGGGTAGATGATAACCCGGTCCACGAAGTAGTCCGTCAGGATGCGCCTGAGGTACCACGGGACATTGTGGTACCTCAGCGCCTCCGCAATTGTCGCCCAGGGGAGGGTGTTGAAGGCGTTGACTATATCAAGCGATACAGCCAACAACACCTCCCTCCCGGCGACCGCTTCGTCGATGCCCTCCCGCAGCCGGGATATGGCGTCGAGGGTCGACCTCCCGCGACGGAATCCGAACTGGCCGTCACTCAGGTTGGGCCCCGCCCCCTCAAGGTGACCAACGAGACGCGCAGCGAGCACCCGCTCAAACAGCTTGCACATCTCGTCGAGCAAAACGATGGGGCGGTAGGCCGACGGCAACTCGGCTGGGCGCCCGTGCTTCTTGAGAAGCACGAGCTTGCCGGTCTTCCATCGTCGCGGGAACCTCCCCGACGCCACACACTCCGACATGAGGGACAGCGTCTCCTCTTCTAGTGCCGGCATAACTGTGGCAATCACCTTCCCCGGGATGCCGTCTGGGCCCGGGGCGCGGTTCCTGGACTTGAGCGCCAGGATCGCGGCCCCTAACTCGGCCTCGGACACGGGAAGTATTGCCCCTTCGTCTGCCGGCACTTGGCTTGGTGCTACCATCCGCGGCGGGACCCACTCTTCCCTCACCGGGAAGAGAGAGCTGACCACTCGGTCCAGGAGGTTCGGCTCGAGAGTTTGGGTGAGGGGAGGCGCCCAGGCCCGAAGTTTTTGACTCACGACCCTGTACGGGCGCCCCCAAGGGTCTCGGTCGAGACTCTCGAGCCACTCCCTCCAGGACTCCTCCTTGGCGGCTTTGATCGCCGAGCTCAGGGCCTCACGGGCGGCCCTGTACGCAGCGTGCAGTCGCTCCTCCCGGGCGAGGTCTCGGACAGCCCGCCTTCGGCTGCGAGTGTACTGCCTCTGGGCCGCGTAACTTGCGGTACGCAGCCCGGCTAGGTGGGGAGTTGGGGACGCCACCAGTACACCCGCCTCCGAGGCGAGACAGGCCTCGCCCTCTGCATCGCCGCGTCGCAGACGCGAGTCAGCGCTCCGACGAGCCACTCGCACCTCGCGTTCACGTCCAGGCCACCGTCAACAGTAGCCCATCGCTCGACGATAGCCGCTTCTTTGGCCAGCTCTCGGTCCAGAGTGCCGAGGCGCCACCGTGGACCTTGCCCCACCAAGGGGCGGTCAAATTCCACTCGAGCCGCCGTGGCGGCGGGGACGACGTCAAACCGGATGTACCGATGATCCGACGCGGTCTCCACCCCCTCGACGACCCGCCAATTGTTGACGCGTCGGGCCAGGGCAGAACTGGCGAACGACAGGTCAACAATCGAGCTACCCTGCGGCCGCACAAGTGTGTGGACCGCCCCCTGGTTTAGCAGCACCAAGCCTTGGGACACCGCCCACTCTACCATCATCTCACCCCGGGCATCGGTAGCCGGAGATCCCCACGCCCGTGAATGAGCGTTGAAATCCCCGGCCACGACAGCCGGGGTGGGGTGCACTTCCGCCAGCAGAGCCCCGATCTCTGTGAGCAACTGCTCGAACTCGGCAAGGCTCCTGCTAGGAGGACAGTACACCCCAACCACTGCAGCACCGCCCAGCACAACGAGTACGCACCCACGGCCCCTTCGCACTCTGTCGAAGGGTGGGGTCGCCCGCTGGGCGACGATAGCCACCAAGCCGCTTTGGTCGCCGGCCCAGTTCGGGACGTCGCGAACGTAGTACGGCTCGGCGACTACTGCCACTGTTGTCTGCCACTGCGCCATGGACTGGGCCAGAAGGTCCTGGGCGATGACGCAGTGGTTGACGTTGGCCTGCAGTATGGAGATGGGATGATCCATTATCCTTGGGCGGTGTCCATCTCCTCCTCGCGTTGCTGCGTGGAGGGGGGGGCAGGATTCCCACCACCCGCAACTATACTCTTTCGGGGGGCCCCCCTTTTTCGGGAGGTCGCCCTGCAGTCACCGGATCCCAGCCGGTGACTCGACGCCACCCCCTCCGCCGCACAGACGGGGCAATTGGGCTCCGCAGAGCAGGTGGCCGACTTATGGCCCGCCTGCCCACATCGGAAGCACAGCGCACTGCGGTCAACACCCGCAGTGCACTTGGCCCCGACGTGCCCCGGCTCCAGGCAGCGGAAGCACCTCGCCTGCCTCGGCTCTAGGGTGGTCAGCCTGACCGCCGACCATCCGACTGTAATTTGTCGGCCGTCGGTCAGGAGCTTGGCCGCCTCAATCGGGCATCGCAGCCATGCAGTGCCCTGGCGACCAGATGGGCGATGAATGTCGCCCACCTTGATGGCGTCGGCAGAGCAGCCCCCCTCCGCTGCCAGCGCTGCCGCCACGCTCTCTTTTGAGGCCGTGTCGCTCAGGCCAGAGATGCGCAGCTCCACGCACCTCTCCGGCCTAGCGACCCGGACCTCCTCCAGAGGAATGCAGGGGTGAATAGGGATGAAACCGTAGTTGAGATTATAACGTCAGTGTATCTACCATAGTATGACCTTAACTACATTTTTCTGTGTGTTTTGATAGTAGAATATAAATTTATCAAACTGGCAACACTTAAGAAACGTCATATTAGTCGGAAATTGACATTTGAAGTCATAAAAGTGGGGGGTCTCTCAAACCGTTCTTAACTTGTGTTTTTAAACCCTCCTATTTTACTATATACACGTGAATTTGTGAGGATAAGACTTGTTTTAAGTATACATGTATAATTTGTTGATATTCCAGGTGTAGAAAAACTGCCACTACCAGCTCGCCTCCGAATGTACCTCAAGGAGTACCACTACAGACAGCGGGTGCGGGTTCGACGCCTCGAGCCGGAGTTGTACGAACAGCACCACTGTTGAGGGCAGGCCGTACCCCCCGGGGGACACAGTGAGACGGAACATTGGGAAATATCATTTTATAGATACCGGCATATATTTTGTCGCGAGAAAAACGAGGAATAATTGGTTTGATATAATTTATGATTCGGAGGTTTAGGCTCACCCATCTCACCAATCACTAAATTCGGTCCCATATAATAGGGGGTGAGCCTATTGCCGTTTTCCGGGCACCACTGCTGATTCAAGCCATGCATCTGAGACTTGAGTCTGGGTTGTATATATCTGTGTGATGTAAAACAGCCCTATCCCTTAGTGGGCTTGTACGACACATGTGAAGAGATGGGGTGGTCCAAATTCGGGGAACCACGCGGCTCAAAAAACTCGTACTGAGTGTATAGTAATTTTGTAATGTCACCGGGTTCAAAATATATGTCGGTACCTATATAACACCACAGAATTTTATATTAGGATAAAATGATGGAGAAGACACGAACTAAGCAATATTCTGCCTATTTTTAGAACGCTAACGCATTAAAAATGTCTGTTAATATATTTTCTGTGCTACCCACAAAATGTTAGTCATAAGGTCTTCCATTGCGTCGTGCGGGCACTAATAGCACGACATGGTAGGTCTGTTCAGTTCTTTAACCAAATGAGAGTCATAAAAAGAAAAAAAAATCTTATCCTGTCTCTCCGGCTCCGGCCCAAATATACACAGTGACCCTAACATTATTAAATATTGGTAATTTGCCTTGTTATTTTTATAATTTAGGTTAATTATAATTATTAGTTATATTTAAATTGTATATTATTTTACGATGAAATCATGGTTAGATTATATTACATGCCATTGTGGGGGTTGATTTTGTATTGACTATATAATAGTTTGAAGTGTTAATACTTTTCTATGCTTTATTTATACTTTATTTATTAGCAATTTTCTTTTCTATTTTGATATACCAACTGACCACATACTGGATTTAAACAAATAGAAACTTTTTTATTTATGTATATTTTATTTTTTGTTATATGATATGCCCTGTAAAATAAATCTGTAAGAAATTAGCCATATGATCGTGAAAACCGCATCAAATTACATTGTGTAGTTTAGAAGATCTAAGCGAGAAGTGACTTGGGCCATGGTAACTACACTCCATCAGGTTATCCGTGTGCTTGTCTGCCACCTAAGTGGTATAAAAAAAAAATACGCATCCGATATGACTGCGTGAGAAGGAAAACTCAAAATAAAACTCTGCACCAACCCGTCTGGCCAGAGTGGAAACAGTAGGCCAAACCCGCTAGAGAGCCCTATGTCCAGCAATGTACTGCGGTAGGGTAATTGATTCATTGATTGAAGGCTTATGCCACATTTGATGGAATTGCCGTCACATAACTACCCAGGTTGTATCCGAGTCTTTCATCTCGAGGCCCAGGGTCAGCTTCCCTTATTTCTTTTATAACACTTGGTTGGCAGACACGGCCCACCTAATGGAAAGTGATTACCGTGGTCTATGGAGTCACAATCGCCCTGCCAACCCTGTAAGCACAAGAGTTTCTGTGCCGTCAGTGTAAAAGACAAAGCAGGACATGCTTTTGGTCTTCCCACTGACAGTACAAATACTCTCCAGTGAGCTCTGGCTACCCTACTCACCGCCGGGAACACAACACGAGGTTATTATGGCCGTGGTATTCTGTAGGGCGGAGGTACTTCCCAATTCTCCTCGTATACGGCTTTTGACTTCTAAGGTCTTGTTGTACAATTCTCCAAGCATAATAAAGCAAAACCACTGTCATAATGCTAAAAAATCATTTAATTATATACTTTAAAGCAATACTGTTAAAGTCCAAAATTAGAGTGAATGTAAAATTGTAATGAAACTCTTTTCATTTTTGACTTTATTCTCATAGAAATAAAGTCGACGAGAGCCACCTCAGGTATTACATGAATGGTATTTTTCGATGCACTTCAATTTTGGATTTTAATAATATTGCTTCAAAGTCTAAAATTTAATGCCATTTTTTTGCAGTATCTGTGGTATGACAATGGTTTTGCTCTAATAGAATGAAGGGTCTGACCCCGAAAATTGTAAAGATTGTTATTGGTCGATGTTTAGTGACGTCACCCGGTCATCGGTAGCTTAGTGGTTAAGGAGTCAGCCTTAAGATCGAAAGGTCTTGGGTTCGAATCCTGGCTATTGACACTACCGACGTCAACCCACTCGTAATACAAGCAATTTAGCTTAGCTGGAGGGGTTAGAGGGAATATTAGTAACTAGCTGACCCACCCCAGCTTCACCCGGGGTATATTTTGAAGCTTCATATCCCTTTGAGCCCGTATGTTTTAGTCTTCAAAATATGTATGAAAAATTGCCGGATTTGTTAACATTTATTATCAATGCTCCGCTCCCTTAAGTAGTAGCGTGATGATATATAGCCTAAAACCTTCCTCGATAAATGGACTACCCAACACTGAAAGAATCATTTAAATCGGACCAGTAGTTCCAGAGATTAGCGCGTTCAAACAAACAAACAAACAAACAAACTCTGCAGCTTTATAATATTAGTATAGATTACGGTTCTAATATTCATAAACAAAAAAAAAATGACTGTCTCTATCAAGGCTGTCACAGCGCTGTGTTTTTTTTAACGTGCGGTTTTTAGCAGGGTGGTCATGTCGGGCTCGAACCGACTAAAACCGCACGGAAGTCTTGGGCCAGCTGTTGCTGAGGGTGATGTAGCCCCTGGCATATCCCTCGCGCACCCCGACTGACCCAGGGCTATAGAAGGCCCCATTTTCTGGATCAGGTGCTGGACGCTGTGTGCTCAGAGAATTGTACAATTTTCTTTATGGCTCTCATATATAAACTATTTTTCTATACCAACTAAAATATGGTCAATATAAAATAGTATGTTTGTATTATTAATGAATTGTGGTGCGATTTAAGATTATTAATAATTTGGTCTTTATATTGTTTGTCTTATAATTATCAAATAATTAATTATTTATGTTTATACAAATAACTTACAGTACTTTTGATAAGACACGTCGGGAAGTAGAGTGGTAATTCGGCTTAGATCGGCTTTCTACGGTTTTGTAGAACACTCTCTCTGTCGTATACACTTTAATATATATTTTTAGAGTGGTTAAAACCGATGCTATAGTTTTAATATTTTAAAAACATAAATGGTTTTAACTACTCTAAAAAGATATCAGACTGTTCGCTATGCGATAAAGAGATAGATAGATAATCATATATTGCACATTTTGATTTGTTCCAGACAACCATATTGCATGGACTTCTAACAAAAACTGCATTAAAATCAGTTCAGTAGTGTTTGCGTTGTGACAGACATTTGCAACAAAAAAACAGACTTTCTTCGAAACCAAAGCAAATTGATCTTATTCCCGATATGTCAAATCAAAAGCTGTTTACTGCAACTGTTATGACATGACGAAAATGTACTATCATCTCTTTCTTTCACCGAAGGTAAGACAGAGATGGATATATATTTTAATTCTGTCGTAATAGTTCAGTTTTTGTACTAATAGAATTTGTAATATTGTTTGATGTTAATTTTAAATGGTTACTGATCTCTTTTATGACTTTTTTTTATTGTATACTAGTAAAATTGCTAGTATACTTGTTACCCCTCCATGTAAGCTGAATTGCTTGAATTGGGTATTTGACAAATTTCGAAAACCTATCTTAAAAGATGTAGAAATTTATTTATTACATGTTAGATTTCATCATTTGCCTGTAAATATACATATAGTCAAACCTTTATCCCCGGAGGGTTAGGCAGAAGTGGATTAACTCCCACATTTCACCAATCGTTGAATCCGACCCACGTAATAGGGGATGAGCTTATTGCCGTCTTCCGGGAACTATTGTTGACTCAAGCCATGCATCTGAGGCTGAGTCTGGGCTGTATATATCTGTCTGGTGTTAAACAGCCAGTAAAACCTTATTAGTTAAATAAACACATTTTTAATTTGTTAGCTTAAAAAGGGCACGAAAACCGGTCGGTCACGTGACATTTTGCGCGTGACGTCATTAAATAATATCTATGAAGAGACCAACCAACGAATCCCATTACGCTTAGTAAAACTTTTATGATTACGTCACGCAAACTGCCAATAGATTTTTTGCTTATTGCCACCTGTGAAATACAGATAAAAAATCTCTATTTTATTTTGTAAAAATAAAATATCTAAAATTCATTTTTTTGTAAAATACATTTTGTATAGTTATTATTTACGTGTAAGCTAACATATCCATTTATAAGTGCCCGGTTAATGGCAATTGCTCGCCACCTATTACTTCCGGACCTAAACATAAACTGGCGAAATGTGGGTGCTAGCACCTCAGCCTAGCCCTTCGGGGATATAGGCGTGAGTTTATGTTTTTATGTTATGTTATCATATCCAATACATTTTATATTTTTTCGTAATTGTCAAATATCCAATTATAGTAGAAGTTTTACGATAAGTTATATATTTAAGTGTGAATTATACTTCAAATAACATATGAGATATACACGGAAGTTATCTAAATTAAAGTATTTAAAAAAAGAAAAAACATACCTAAACAATCCTGCAGGTTCAGGCGTCGAAGAATTCCTCCCCATCGACGTCAACCGGGAGGGTGGCCAGAAGGCTGGCGGCATTGCCACGTTGAATGGCAATACCATAAACCAGCCCTCTGGTCACGGGTAGCGTCAATTAAACGTTTTGTTTAAAAAACATATGAGATATATATTTCTTATACAAAAGCTTATACTATTAGGAGTGGGTTCTCGTCGGTATTGTAATGGCTGAGGTTCGAATTCGTGACCTTTCGAATAAGTCCGATACTTCAACCAATATGTTACCGTCGCTTTTATTTTTCGTCACTAGTCTTTTTTTGATATACTATAATATTAACATCAAACAAACTATAGTACAGCTTTTGATTATATACGTCGGGAAGGAGAGTGAGACTTCGGTTAACATCGGTTTTCTTCGGTTTTGTAGAGCGTTCTCTCTGTCGCACATTCGACTGACAATTTGATATCTTTATAGAGTAGTTATTTTTTTTTTAATATTATAGGATACTAGTTGATGTACGCGGCTCCGCTCGCGTGGTGGTTCCCGTATAGAGACCAAACGTAGCCTTTTCTAGTCTATCTCTGTAACAATTTTCATCAAAATCGGTTCAGTGGTTTAGGCGTGAAAACGTAACAGACGAGTTTTTTTCTTTCATCATCATGTCAGCCACACATAGTCCATTGCTGAACATAGGCCTCTCCCACAGACTTCCAGAATGACCGATCTAAAGCAGCCGCATCCAGCGTTTCCCGGCCACCTTGATGGGGTCGTCCTTCCAGAGTTACTTTAGCATTTATAAAATCAGTCTGAATTAATTAGATTGAAATCGAGTTGTAATATTTAATAATTAAACCGTACAGTTTTAACTTTACCTCAGATTTACAGTTCTGTAAGCACACAGCGTTGAGCACAGCTAAAGTTGAAGCTTTTTTACGAGGGGGACCAGAATTATAGGAATGCATTGTTGCATTTTGTACCCCGCAATATTCTTATTGATAAAAATAGCCTATAAAGGTATCAGTGTTAGTTCGATGTGCGACAGAGAGAACGCTATACGAAACCGAATAGAGCCGAACTTACACGAACTCGCACTCTTCTTACCGAAGTGTCCGATCAAAAGTTGTACTCCGTTTAGTTGATACTTGATGTGTTATTTCACACCGCAATTAATTTGTGCTGGCAGTGGGCAGACTAAAGGCTTGTCCTGCTTTGTCTTCTACACTGACGGCACAGAAACTGTACTTACAGGGTCAGCAGCGCGTGTGTGACTCCTCTAGTGTTACACACGTCCATAGGCCACGGTAACCACTTTCCCATCAGGTGGGCCGTGTGCTTGTCTGCCACTTAAGTGATATAAAAAAAGTATCGAACCAAATGGAGTACATGTACTTTAAACTACTTACTAAATATTATATATATATATATATATATTGTAAATTGCTGTAATATAGATATATTATATAAATATAGAGACAGTTGGAACGAAAGAGGAATTTAAAAAAATGTCGTTGGGACTACAAGATTATATTAAAAGTGATGCATATTCGATTCCCGCTCACTGCAAATACATATTTGTATTAAATATGTATGTTTGCATTGGTCTGCGTGTTTCTGTTTATAATATATATGTATTATATTCTAGAACACATATCACAAGTTGTGATTGTTATGTAATTTTGAAGTTATGACGATATATCTTTAATATGAACTTCTTTTCTACTGTCAATTATTGTAATGTAATGGTGACGCTTCACATGGCTATCTGTGTTAGCTATTTGACGTTTGTTGTATTTGGCAAAATGTTTGACGAACATGCAAATATGGGCAAATACGACCACTATGTAGCACGGTATTGGCCATATTTGTCAAATAGGCAAATAAGGCCAATACTTTGTCAAATGTACTAGACAGCTTCTGTGGCGTGGCGGTAGTGAGGTGCGGGTTCGATTCTCGTTCAGTGCAAATATTTCTATGCATGAATATGGGTATTTGCATTGGTCTGGTCGTACCTCGGAGAGCACGGTTTTCATATGAAAATCTATGGCGTTACGGGTAGTTGGGAGTCCTTAAAAGGCCGACTAGTCCTTTTACAGAACTTTGATATCGCCAATTGGTATTGGAGGTCAGATGGCAGTCGCTTCACGGAATATATCTAAGTTCCTTTAAGCGGGGCGTGAAAAAGCATATGATGAGACCGTCAAGCTGAGTGTCACCATTGTCACACGGTATGTGTGAGTAATGGTGACCCTCTTTTCTGGGACTTTGCCTTCAGCTTACCATCAGGCAAGGCGAAGTCTAATTGACGTGTTCTATATATAAAAAAATAAAAAATAGTTCAGAAATCCGACCCCAACTGAATTGGGAAGATTCAGAGAATGTTGACTTTATCAAATGTGATATTATTTGGCAAATATGGCAAGTACGCAAATACAAATAGTCATGTGAAGTGTTACCATAAGATGGTAAGTGACGGCGCCGGCGTCGCTAGAGAAAAGTTATTTTTGTAGAAGCAGCGAGCGTGCGCCGGCGCATCCACTCATGTTTATGACAAAGCGTATTATTAGCACTGTGGTGCGTACAAAGTTACAATAAATACAAAATATATTTTAAAATATATACATTTTGAAGTTTTATTTGTTCCTCGTGTCCTGAGGGGCCCGTCTCGGCCTGTCACCCTGGCAGAAGCAGGCCGCGGCGGGCGGTGCACCAAGCGCGCCTTTCCGGGTATGAGTTGGGGACTCTGTGGTCCACATACCCGAGGAGAGGGCCAGATCGAGAGAGATGGCCCTGGGTCGGCCGGGGTGCGAGGGATATGCCTGTTAACCTCACCTTCGGCAATCAAAAAAGACCCACATTCGTCGTGCGTTTTAGTCGGTTCGAGTCCGACATAACCTCTCCCATCGGCTCCTGTGGTAGGGGTATCCGTAGGGATTTGTCGCACGTTAAAAAAAAAACGAGATTGAAATATACAACTATGTATTACCCATGGTGCACCCATTGATACCACTGGTTGTACCACAGGGCTTTTCTATCGTAGTTTTTCACTTTCTTTTTTTTTTTACGTGCGCATAATCCCCACGGATACCTCCCCACCGGAGCCGGTGGAGGAGGTTATGTCATGTTATGTTATGTTGTGGTAGTTTTTCACACTTGTGTGCACGCTATGTGAGTTAACTAATGTATGCGTTTTCAGTCTGCAATCCGCTCTGGACCACCAAGGCGCTGATTCTACCAAGTTTATACAACAATACTGCAGTTCGTACCAGCTAACAAGTCCCGCGGCAAAACTCGGAACTAAAAATACATACATACATATAATCACGTCTTTATCCCCGGAGGGTTAGACAGAGGTGAACTAACATTTCACCAATCATTGAACTTCGTCCCGCTGTATATATCTGTCTGATGTTAAATAGCCCTATTCCTTAGTAGCCTTGTAGGACACCGCATGGGAAGAGATGGGGTGGCCCAAATTCTACTCTGCCGGGAACCACGCGACTAAAAATGACATCGCCGCCATACTCGGCCATACTGTGTGTTTATTGGTTCACGCCATGACAGTACGGTTAAGAGTTGCCAGCACATGGTTTTTTATGATGTACTAGTGGGAATTATAGTTCTTTGCAAATATATTAATCATAATCTCGTCACAACATGTACACTATAATATGCACAGTATGCGTTTTTTTACAGGATAACATGAGGTGCTAAGGCGGCGGAAGAACTCAAATTCACTAATTACATTAACATGTGTATAGCGGATAGGTTTTAAAACATGATCCAAGAATGATTTTGATACACTTGGGCTGAAGTTTTCACAGCAGTTTATCTAAGTACTAGTACTATTACATTCGTATCTGAATAATGAAAGATCTGGTAAAACAAAAAGACGATACTGGCAACATTGCATGTCGTGACTGTCACGCCGTGGCCAAGGGACTTATTTTGTGGCGCGCACTCTAATCACATACCACTGATACTGCAAGAAATGTCATAACATTTTGAACTTTATTAATATACGCTTGGAGTCCATAATTAAATGAAAAAAATCAACTTTTTTCAATCTTTCTCTACAAGATGCCATTAAATTTTAGACTTTATCAACATGAGGGTAAATTCTAAAATTAAATGTCACTTTTTGCAGTGTCTGTGGTATGGAGGTGCTTTTGACATAAAATTAGCGGAATACCCTCAACGGGAGGAGGGGCATGTGTGCGAACCTCTTTGAGAAAAGGAAGGTTATGATGTCTCCTCTTATAAGGTAAGTACTTCGACAAACTATAAACCTTTTGGTATCTTTCAAATTCAACTGTTTGTTTATTTACACTTGTACTTTCATACGTTATTTCGATCACTGTATAAAAACAATTTTTTATACCACTTAGGTGGCAGACAAGCGCACGGCTCACCTGATGGAAAGTGGTTACCGTGGCCTATGGACGTGTGTAACACCAGAGAAGCCACACTCGCGTTGCCGACCCTGTAAGCACAGAGTTTCTGTGCCGTCAGTGTAGAAGACAAAGCAGTTGCCCTGCTGTCTGCGTAGACTTCCCACTGACAGCACAAAGAACTCTCCAGTGAGCTCTGCAAAAAGCCATTTAATTTTGATCTATAAGAGCATTATAATAAGGTTTACGGGAATTAACGTGACTATGGTACAGGTACATGAATACCTTTGGTTTGCCTGACGTTTCGACCAGGTCACACCGGCCGTGGTCACAGGCTGACTGGCTCAGTGATAGACCCGCCGTCTTCCAGTCCGTGAGGCAGTAGGTTCTTCATCTTTTTTTTTTTTTTTTAACATTTCACACAACGCTATCTAGACCCATGGTAAGCATAGTTTAACTAGCTTGTGTTATGGAATCTAGAATACTGATAAACATAATTAAATACTTTTTTTTTTTGTAAATACATGTTATGCATAGAAACACCCAGACCAATGCAAATACATATATTCATGTATACAAATATTTGCACTGAGCGGGGATCGAACCCGCGCCTCCTGCGTAGCGGTCGCGTTCACTACCGCGACGCTACAGAGGCTGCCTAAACATCTACCCGCACATTCTCGATATTTTTAATATTTTCGTCTCGCCATGTACCGTCATATATGAGTCTCACAGTGTCTCTATTCGGTAAGCGTACACAGTGTACCTATACCATAATCGCATTAATCCCCGTAAACATTGCAATGCTCGTAAAGTTCAAAATTAAAAGGCTTTTATTGTTTATCCGATCAAGAAGCAAGCGGTTCGGTGACTCTTTCCTCAGTCGCACCATTAAGGCCTGGAATTCATTACCAGCTCACGTGTTTCCCTCTTCCTACAGTCCCGGGTCCTTTAAGCGGGGCGTGAAAAAGCATATGATGAGACCGTCAAGCTGAGTGTCACCATTGTCACACGGTATGTGTAGGTAATGGTGACCCTCTTTTCTGAGACTTTGCCTTCAGCTTACCATCAGGCAAGGCGAAGTCTAATTGACGTGTTCTATATATATATATATATATATATATAAAAACATGGAACGCGAAAGATTAAAAGTTACTTTAAGACCATTATTTAAATTATTTTGAAGTCTAAAATTAATTGACTTTTTAGAAGTGTTTATACTTTAGCAGAATCAAGGCACAGGTGAGCCGTGCGCTTGTAAAAGTAATATATATATATATATATATATATATATACATACATACTTATATAACCGAAATCCACGCGGTAGGAGCCGCGGACAACTGCTAGTTCATAATAATTATGTAGAGAAGGATAATAATACCTAAATTATTATGAATGGTGTGAATACTAGGTATGAATCCTTGATTGTCAATTACACATTCGATTAGATACAGTAACACCTTCGTTCCAAGAATTCACAATTTATCTTTTTTTTTATACCACTTAGGTGGCAGACAAGCATACGGCTCACCTGATGGAAAGTGTTTACCGTAGCCTATGGACGTGTGCAAAACTAAGGGTCACAATCGGGCTGCCAACCCTGTAAGCACAGAGAGTTTCTGTGCCGTCAATGTAAAAGACAAAGCAGAACAAGCTTTTAGTCTTCCCACTGACAGCACTAAAACTCTCCAGTGAACTCTGGCTACCCTAGTACCCTACTCACCGCCGGGAACACAACACAATTACACACGGTTATTATGGCCGCTGTATTCTGTAGAGCAGAGGTACTACCCCAGTCGGACTACTCAATTGGGCGGAAATACCGCTGTGTCCTACCTCCTGCTGGGTTATCTTTTCATGGTCTTTCACCTAAGTGGTATAATTAAAATCTAGCGCCTTCTAATCTTTGGTATTCACCCTTGACTCCGAGTCTAAAACTAGTTTAGGAGCATAGCCTCGACCAAAACTCAAAGTATATATTATTTGACGAACTCGTTTTTCACGGTCACCATATTATAATCAGTGTGACCGACGTTTCCTTCCTGTTTTATCTAATTACATACCGTTAGACGTCTGCAGCAGTAATG